>CM059319.1:10530138-10557638 GCA_030340685.1 Protosalanx chinensis
TAAGAAGGAGGGATGAGGGGAGGGAGGTGTGGTGGCTCAGGCCCAGAGAAGGGAGGGATGAGAGGAGGGAGGTGTGATGGCTCAGGCCCAGAGAAGGAGAGATGAGGGGAGGGGGGTGTGGTGGAAGCACAACAGGGCCAAGACACTGGTTAACCTCACAGGTCATTATAAAAGAAAAGGGAATATGGCTGTCCTCCAACTGTAGGCCCTCCTTCAACGTGTGTGTGTGTGTGAGCGTGTGAGTGATTGTGAGTGTGGGTGTGAGTGTGTGTGTGTCTGGGTGAGTGTGGGGGCAGTAGAGGCAGTTGACAACATTCCTCCATATGTGTCCGTTGGTCCCAATTGGCAATGCTGCAACAGGACGTAAACATCTAGTGTGTGAGTGTATGTGTGTGTGTGTGTGTGTGTGTGTATGTGTGTGTGTGTGGGTATCTCGTGGATGGGGTATTCTTCAAAGTTCTCCAAAAGTGGAGTACAGCCCCTCCAAACTCAAATAACACCATTCACCAACCCTGGCAACCCGTCTGAGAAATGGAGAAGAGATGGGCGCCGGACAGGCAGGCAGTAAATTACAGCCACAGGAGAGGAGGACAAGTTATTTATTTTTAGCATTGTGCAGAGAGGGGTGGGGGAGGGTGAGGGGAGGGGGAGGGTGAGGGGAGTGGGGGTGAGGAGGAGGAGGGGGGGGGGGGTCGTCTCTAGGTTTGTGAGGGACATCTTAGGTGGTCAGCATTGACCCCCTGTAACCTCTTGTATCCTGTCTCATTCTCCCTGCCCTCACACTTGTCTTGTACCCCAACTCCACAGGCCTCCCTCGTAATTAGGGACGAGTTATCCCTCCCCCCACTCCCCCCTACACCACAAGGGCAGTAAATTTTCTTCTTCCCCCTACCCATAGCCCCCACCCCCCCCCACCCCCCATCGCCGCCCCCCCTGGTTCTGTCTCCGCCCCCCTGTTTTGTTTCGCGGTCTCCATCCATCAATCTTCCCATTAACCTACCGTGTTACGGGAAACCCTCTGCCCCGCCCCCTTTACACCCGCGCTCTGAGCCTGCTGCCCCCTGGTGCCCCCTGCTGCCCCTCCCGCCCGCCAGTCCCACGGGTGCCTCCTCCTCCATCCCTCTTTCTCTCTCTTCTCTCTCTCTCTCTCTCCATCCATCCCACCATCCATACCTCTCTTCTCTCTCTCCATCCTTTTCACTTCCTCTCTCCAACCCTCCCTCTCTCTCCCTCTCTCTATCTCTCTCCATCCTCTCCCCATCCCTCTCTCCATCCCTCTCTCCATCCCTCTCTCTTCCTCTCTCCCTCTTTCCATCCCTCCCTCCATCTGCCTCTGCCATCTCCTTCTTCTCTTCCCTAAGAGTGACCGACGACCAAAACTTCTCTCCGTCCACTCTCCAAGATGCCCGACTCCTCACCACCTTCCTCCCCAAGCTAGGCCTTCCTACCAGTCCCCTCTACCACAACCCCCCCCACCACCCCCACTCCTATCCCAGACAGACTGGCCTGGCCTGTGGGTCACTGAGGGGGGAGGGGGGTGAGGGAGAGGGCCCTGGGACGGAGCAGGAGATTGAGGGGTGGGTGGATGCTGTTGGGGAGGGGAGGCGGAGGGGACATTCTGGGTGGTATGGTGCCTGTGAGGGGTGAAGACAATGCCCCCAGTGTTCAGGCGGGCCCACAGGACCTTGTTTTACAACAGGGGAGGGGACAGCTTCAATGCCCCGATGATGTGAAGCACCCTGGGCTGATTCACACTGACAAACAGGCCCCCTCTACCCGCTCAGGCCCCGCCCCCCTTTCTCCCTCCCTTTCCCTCTCCTGTTCTCCTCCTACTCCTCCCCCCTCCCACCCTCCCACCCTTCCACCCTTACCCTCACCTCCTCACAGAAATCTGCCCATTCTTGACCCAACATGGTGGAGCCAGCCCATTACAGGAGTAGGCGGGGTGTGTTGGGGGAGTGTGTGTGTTGGGGGGGAGTATGTGTGTGTTGGGGGAGGAGTGTGTGTGTTGGGGGGAGTGTCTGTGTGGGGTGTGTGTTGGGGGGAGTGTGTGGGTGTTGGGGATGTGTGTGTGTGTTGGGGGAGTTTGTGTGTGTTTTGGGGGGAGTTTGTGTGTGTGTGTGTTGGGGGTAGTTTGTGTGTGTGTGGTGTGTTGGTAGGGTACGCAATATCTCAACAGACTGAAGGTGGCACACAGGGAAAAAGTGAAAGTGTTGCCTTGTTCAATCCATTGCACGCACACACACACACACTCACAACACACACACACAACTTCTTTCTTTCTCCCTCGCTCTAATGAAGACCCCCACGTCCTTAACAGGGTCTGAGTTGGTGTTACTTTAATTAAAGCAGCCATGCCTCTCTTGTCTTGCTCTTCTGCTTGTCAAAGCCCTGCAAAATGGCTTGATGACAACGTAATTGCCAAAGAATTGAAGGAGGGCTATCGCTAGAGTTGCTAGGGGGCCAAAAATCTCCCCCTTCCCTCCTTTTTTTGGATGGGCTTGCCAGCGATGTGTCCCTCGCTGCAGAGTGGGTCTGTTCTGTTCTCCTGTTGTTCTACTTCTCCTCTCAGCGCTGGTAATAAGTCTCCTGTATACAACCTGCTCACACCATGCCCATTTCAACAGCCACTCCTGTGGCACTTGTTGACTGATAGAGAGCTGTGGCTCTTAAAGAGCCAGGCTAGACGGCAGGATCTCCTCTGCTCTCACCACAGTGGAGAGAGAGACTTTCGGATCTGCCCTCTACTACCACAGCAGAGAAGGCTTGATGTTCTCGTAGAGCCAGGGGGGGGGGGGGGGGGGGGGGGGGGGGGGGGGGCGCAACCCTGGTCCTCTTGGAGCCGCTGTCCTGAAGGTTTTACATTTGACATTTAGTCATTTATCAGACACTCTTATCCAGAGTGACTTACAGCAAATACAGGGACGTTTCCCCCCCCCCCCCCCCCGAGGCAGGTCGGGTGAAGTGCCTTGTCCAAGGACACAACGTCATTTTTTTGGACGATCGGGAATCGAACCTGCAACCTTCTGATTACTAGCCTGATTCCCTAACCGCTCAATCCACAAAGCTTGATAACGACCCATTCATGAGAGTCAGGAGTGTTGGAGCAGGGAAACATCTAAAACCTTCAATCCAGCCACGGCAAAATTGACTAAGTTTAACAAACATTCTGTAAAGCAAAGTGGACATCTAAACTATCCAACAGTTTCCCCCCCAAAAAAGTCTGTATCGAATCTGAGGAATCAAGTAGAGCTGAAAGTTTTCCCCTAAAACAAATGTAACTTTGAAAAAAAAAAGGAAAACCGTGCGATCAGTGTGAAGTAACCAGGCGCTGCTGATGAGCTTCGGGGTGTGTTTTCACTGGTTAACAGCCCTCCTGGCAGTGAGGGGCTCCAGTGATTTAGAGAGCTGGTTAAGAAGGGAGGCAGAGGGCTCTAATCATCCAGACACTGAAGAACAGCTCGCTCTCTTCTGACCCCAGTACAGACCTCTTCACCGCTGATCACATTGTGCTGGTTCCCATCTGTCATGTTAGAGGATGTGTGTGTGTGTGTGGTGAATGTGTGTGTTTAGTGTGCATGTACGTGTGTGTGTGTGTGTGTGAGGGGGCTGCGGTAGACAGCCAGGCTGTGTAACAGGAGTCCGGTTTTTATTCAGATTCAAATTCAGAATACTTTATTAATCCCCTAGGGGGAAACTCCTTCACAGCAACGGCACACAGTCTCGCAAAAGCACACAGGGGTAAGGGTGTGAGGTAAAAGATTAGAAAAGTGCACACAGGGATAGAGGGGTGGGGGCAAAAACGTTAGGTGAATCCACACAGGTGGGGGGGGGGGGGGCAGAGGCTGGGATAAATGATTATGTACAGACTATACGATTACAATTATACAAGTATTGGTCCTTGTAGAGCAATTACAAGACCAATACTTTACACCAAGCTCTAACTTGACAATCAAAAACCGTGTGTCCGTGACAACAGCACACTCTGCTAGGTTTATCAAGAGGGGAATTATCGTCTCCACAAATATCTGCTGTGAAGATGAATCATTCAGATGAAGACGCTGCCTGTCTGCCTGTGTGTGTGCGTGTCAGTGTGTGTGTGTCGGTGCGTGTGTATGCACATCGTCGAGTGGGTGTGAGAGTGTGTGTGTGATCGCAGAGAGACCGAAACACAAGGAAGGATGAAGATGGAGATAGACAGAGATTTCCCTCTTGCACAACAGAGAGGCAGAGACAATAGCATTGTTGACCAGCCACTCCAGAACCAGAGGGTGACGGAGAGGACAGATCTGAAGATCACACTCCACATCACCCTCCTGCTGGAGTGCTGTGCTGGATCTATGAGTGTGCGTCTGATGGAGTGTGTGTGAGACTGAGGGTGTGTGTGTGTGTGTCTGATGGAGTGTGTGTGTGCGTTTTTGCAGCGCGTCAGCTGTGATTAACACAGGGGTGGTAATAAAGTAGTCCGCCCTCTAGTTAGGTGTGACGAGACTGGTGTGTGTGTGTGTGTGTGCGTGTGTGTGTGCGGGGCAAGGGAGGGGCTCCAGCGAAAGTGAAGGAATGTCTCGCCCCCTTTTTCGTCTCGTCCATATGACGCTAATTGCAGCCGAGCGACGGCAGGCTGGTCTCTCCCATGGCTGCTGGTGTTCCTCATTGTTGTCCTGGTCTCCTTTGTCTCTCCAGCCTCGGACTCATTGTTGTCTCAATGATGGCCCGTTAAGAATCGGAGATCCCATATCATTAGTGTCCTTTATCCCATTGTCATGCAGCACCAAGGATACTGTATAGCAATCGCTGTCATTCACCCCTGATGCAGGACTTTGTGTTTGGGTCATAATGTGTGTGTGTGTGTGTGTGGGGGGGGGGGGGGGTTGACCGGTGGGGGCCAGTTGATAAAGGTGGGATGTTTAGGAAATGTAGTGGAGGGAGTTTTTATTTCATCTTATTCAGCGCTTATCTTAACATTTATATTTCTTCATTTAGCAGATGCTTTTTATCCAAAACAATTTCCAAGAGAGAGCTTTACAAAAGAGCATCAGTCACTGATCATAGCGAGACAGTCCCCCAAACCTTGCGGGTAGCCAAAACACGAAGCATTGACACACAACATTATCTTCTCGTTAGTTTTGTCTGAACGTGATCAAATGTGTTTACATGTGTGTTGGGAGAACTTTCCGGTCTTTTTCCCCAACTCTTGTCGTCTCTGTCGCCTCACACGCCTGAAGGTAAAAAATCATAGTGACAGTTTGAACGATCGTCACGGAAACAGACACGCCAAGATGGAGGTCAAAAACTCTTTGCGTGCGTGTCGTCCTCAAGTCACCACGCGTGTGTTCAAACACCACGCTGGACCAGATGGGAACACCTTTCCACTCCATCCACTCTGAATATCTTCACTGAACAATCCATGATTGTCCTCGATCATCTTTTCACGACACAAGCGCCCCTCACAGTACGACACAGCATCAACTCTATAGCAAACGTGATGTTCCTTTGTCCAGGCAAGGCTGGTCACGCATGTGCGATCAGCGCCAAGCACCGTTCGGCTGGTCAGGGTCCGGTGTGAGAGGACTCTCTCTTTCTCTCTTAAAGCAAGCATCTGGAGTCCTCAGTCCAGTCTGAATGCCAGCGTGAATATATTCATTCTCATGCTGTTGTTGGAAATCTCTGGTTGTAAAGCCGTTGTAGACCCGAGGTGCCCCGTTCAAACCCCCACCCCCAACCCCCCCCCCCCACCCCCCTTGTGACCCCAGAGGATCACAGAACAGGTTGTCGAAACATTTGTAACATTTGGCGAAGGCAAATCACGGGCTCCCGCTTGAAAAGGAGTTGCAACTGTGGAAGGGGAAAATCCCCTGAGCCCCTCAAACACACCCTCTCTCCCCTCCCTCCCTCCACTCCTACCCCCCTTCCTCTCTCTCTCACACACACACCCACACAAACACACACACACTCTCACACACACGCCTCGCTCCCAGCGCCACAACCCTCACAACCTCCAGCAAATCCCCTTTATCTTTTAGCAGCCAGATGGGGCCACTGGAATAATGGCCAAAGCCCAATGAGTTCCATTCAATTTGTCCTGCGGTCTAAAGGAGCTTGTAAGCTTTCCATTTGCAGTTGTGTTATAGTAGCTATGGGAGGCACCGTGGTGTTAGGACTTAATTACCTCCTAATAGCTGTTGTAGGGATAAAGCCCCCTGCATCAGCCATCATCCCTCCAGCCATCCCTCTATCCGCTAAGAGAAAAGGAGAGAAATCTATTTCTCCGGCTAGCAAACCCCTGGCTAATCTGAGCATGAATGGCCTTACTATAGGGAGGAGTGATATGGCTTCACACAGACTGGGTCAGTCTGGTGATGACTGGCATTTTTGGGGGGGGCGGGGGCGGGGCGGGGGTGTTTAAGTTTTGACAGACACGTTGGTTTACGATGTACACAAAACCACACGAGCGCACACAAACACAAGAACGCACGCTTAAGGCATCCACCCACACACACACATGCTCCCACACACCCACACACATATGCACACACGCTTACACACGCACACACACTCACTGCTCCGAAGATTCGTACAAAAGGACAATTTTGGTTCATTTCGTTCCAAGTTTTGGGAGAGAAAAGACCAAGGAGACGTTATTCATGTTTTTCAGTTCATTTGGGACACTGCTGGTCAGCGCCCCAGACAGAAAGAGAAAATTCCCTTGCTTTTTTCCCATCCTCTCCTCTTCTCCTCTATTCTCTTGTTGTTTTGTTCTCTTTCTTTCTTATTTTGAAGGCAGATTAGCAGGATTAAGTATGGCTCACATATGCTCCTCCTCACTATTGGTATTCACCACTGCACAGGGCCTACTGCCACCCAGCCTGACTGAGAGAGAAGGAAAGAGAGAGAGAGAGAGAGAGAGAGAGAGGGAGGGAGGGAGGGAGGGAGGGAGAGAGAGAGAGAAAGAGAGAGAGAAAGAGAGAGAGAGAGAGAGAGAGAGGGAGAGAGAGAGACAGAGGGGGGAGATGAGAGGCAGGCAGACAGACAGATAGGGTGACAGACAGAGATTGACAGATAGAGAGTGACAGAGAGACAGACAGGAAACAATAAGAGCCATTTCCTGTTAAAGATGGCGAGCAGAGGACAGAGGACAGAGAGGGAAGGTCCATTTCCAGCACATTCACACGATGATCATAGAGACCAGCGACCACAAGCGCCTCCCTCCCCCCCTCCCTCCCCCCCTCCCTCCCCCCCTGTCTCTCACCTGTCCCTCCAACCCCGTCTCCCACTCAGCTGTCTCTCTCTGTGGGAGACGTGTGTTTACCTTGGAACACAGGCCAGGATTAGAAGACCAGCGGGGAGAGAAGGGGGAGGGGCTTGTAAGAGCCGTGTCTCCTCAGCGACCTCCCGCCGCCGTCATTAGCATCGGGAAAGTTACAACAGCACACACTCACAGATGGCCTCCGGGTACGCCTAAACCCCCTAAGAGGAGCGAGCGCTCACACACACATACACACACACACACATGCGTGCATACATGCACACAAACGTACGTACGCACACACATGCATACACACGCACACATGCATGCACACACACACACACGCACACAACCATACAGGAAGTCAAGCGGACACACACACTCTCATTCTCTCTTACACACACTCATGACCAGCAGACACCGCAGGCATCCTGAATTAGAAATATTTCCTCAAGATTCAAACGAACTGGCGGTTTGAACTTGAAGTTGAGCCTTCAGATTCAGAAAGCCACACAGCTTCTTCAACCTAACACAGTGGAAACAGACCTAACAATAAGGGGGAATTACAAGGGAACAACAGTGAATTACACTTCATCCTCCATGTTCCTCACCTGAGGCCCGTGGATAATTCACCCAGAGGTGGCAAAAGCTTTCCAATCTCGTTCTTGGCTTGTAATTCCACCGCCACATTCTGGGGCTCCAGTGAAATGGGATAATTGCTAGGCTGACTAACCTGTTGGCATGCTAACCACCTGTTAGCATGTTTGTGTTTCTTACATTATGTTCTTCTTCATTAGGGTAAACTGTGAAGTTAAAATGGCTTCTGGCTTTGAGCAAGGAGAATGTTTGACACTTTACTTTTCCAGTGAATGTGGTGGAGATATTAGGACGATGTAGACCTGTTGTCTTCTTAGACGCAAGCTACACACGGGAGAATATTTTGTGTTAATGTACTTAATGTACCTATTAGTTAACAGTCGATGCAAATAATCTGTTACTGATTCACGGTCATCAGTGTTGGTTGATATTTCTCTGATGAAGAGGAAAAAGTTGTTTAATATTTCTCAGGTGTTGGCTGGAGAAGTGTTGGAAAATAAAATAAAAACACATACACACACACACACACACAAAAAAGCTTTTATTACAACAATTGTGGACGGTTTGAGGGAGGTTTGTAAGAGTCTTCCTCACTAACATAATGACTCCCTGGATGGTTGTCAGTCAGTTGACCTTACCCATCTTTAATAACATGCTTTATGATGAATGTGAAATCCTGCCAGAATGACATTTCCAATAATGACATATGAGGGGGGTGGGGTGGGGAACAATTCCTTTGTAGTCCCTTCTGCGATCCTTAAAATAGATGTCTGCGACATTTATTACCATTTGTTACACTAACAAGTGAGATTATGGGAATGTCTAATGAAGCTATACCGAAACACCCCCTATTTAAAATGCTACTTCTCACAAATCAGTCAGTTTATCCACCCTCATTACCATAATCTTATTTAGCTCGAGTAAACACACAAACAGAAGGAATAAAGACGAGAATGGGGGAGAAAAAAAAAAAAAAAAAACTAAACAAGATAATAAGAGACAGAGAAAGTATGCAAACGACCTTGATGTAGAGGTGACATGTTGGATGCAGCTCGTGGGCAGGAGAACAGATGCGGAGGGATTCATGGCGGGAGACTCGTGAGAACACCTTGAGCGCGTGGGCTCGTGGTGGCACCAAGACATCTGCGTGACGCACGTGCGGTGATGTCGACATGACGTCCAGAAGTATCATGACAATATAACCGCTGTGTCTAATAGGGTTTCAAAAATATATTTAATTTAGCTCTCTGTGACAGCCATATGTATATGAACTATAGATCTTAAGTTTGATAAAAGTGAACTTCATCCTCCCCCAAAAAGTTGACGCTCTCACTATTTCTTTATTATGTTTTATTTTTCATTCACGTCCTTCCAATAAACCATCTTAATCTAAATTAGGCCTACAGGCATAGTATCATTAACATATTCAATTTCCATATAGGCATAATTTCCTTTATTTCATTTGTAGAATATATTTGTAAATATAATAGAAATTAAACACTAGACTATAATGCCATACATTTTAAGTCATAGCTATAGGCCTAGTTTTCATTTTTTTGTCAATAGTTTTAGGCCGATATATTGTTATATGAAGTTCCTTTTAGCCTTAATCAGCTGCTACCAAAGACTAATTTCAGTAATTTCTGACTGATTTCTTGTGATTTTTTTCGGACAATGATCTTGTCAAGTTCAGTTAAATCAGAGCACGAGTCACTTTGTTTGGGTCCTTCTGTCATGTGCTGACTGACCGCCAACACGCGGGAACAGCGCGCGGCTGCTGTGATTCCATATTGGCCTAATTGAAATGTTGCAGATCATAATAACCGTTAAAAAACAATTTTGCACGCTTCGTTTATTAACGTTTGAAAAGCACTTCAACGGCTCGAGACTTTGGCTCGAGCGGTCAGCTGTTGTGCGCCGGAGGGGTCGTGGGGGTTAAAACAATAAGCGCGCGGTATTAAATCAAACTGTAATCAGGGCGTCAAGTGGGCGCGCGGATGGTGCTCGCGCTGCACTGTCAACTGAAGTTACTAAAGACAAACGGCTTCAGTATCCGATTTTCTTCTTCTAACTTTGTTTGAAATATATATATATATATCAGAGCAATTTTGGAATTGCTTAAATGTGGACTAAATAATAGTAGATAATAATTGATTAAATATATATGTCATATTAATTAATACTAAAATAATATAGTTATTCACTTTGTTATTGATTACACTTGTTAGAATGCTTGATATATATATTTTTTTAATCGTGAATTGATTTACCTATAGCTACTTTTTAACAATTGAAATCGAAGAGCCTATTGCCAATTGTGTTGTTCAATTTAAAATGTATCAGTATCGGTCTATTCCACATTTAAGCAATTCCAAAATTGCTCTGATGAAAGAAAGAGATAAAAAAGTTGCCACTTTTAGTAGATAATAATAGATAAAATATATATGTCATATTAATTAATACTAAAATAATATAGTTATTTACTTTTTTATTGATTACATAAATAACAATTTCTGGTTTACATCGAATAATGCATACGAGCTCATACAAAGAAGCCCAATTTGCCTATTTAATAATTAAGGCAAATTCATTCTTAATGATCTTTTCTTTTCAATAAACAGCCAAGCGTTAACCTTGCGTAAACGACACAACGTTTATTCTTCGCAACATTTGTTTCTCTCATTTGTTTAATGAAGCTATAATGTTTCTTTGTAATGACATCAGATTTGATTGCGCGAGCTCAAGCTTGACTCCTCCCCTCAAACCTCGCACAGGAATCCTATTGGTCCAAATATCTGAAGACTTGAATCCTATTGGTGCAAAGATCTGAAGACTTGAGAAATCAACTGCAGCTCGCGCCGGTGTCTGAGAACTCGCTATAAAAAGCTGTCATCATACCCCCGCGTGCCAAATGGGCTGTCGTTATCTGGAGTAACACGTGCACTCAACATTGACACTTTCACTTCTTTAATCAGAAACTTTGGGTGAGTTTTGTGCATTTGCTTATAAATTGTTTCCACTTTTGCATTTCAGTAGCTGAATAATAATTAATATTATTTTGTACTCTGGTTGTTTTTGAGTTACAAGATTTTAAATTAAATAACTATGTATTTAAATATGTTACTTGTTATGAATGCATGTCCATCTATTCTAGCCTATACACTTAAGTTACATTCTTTACATAAAATGTACTTTAGTCTATTATTGTTCTTATAATAGATTACCTAACCAAGCCTTTGGACAAATACCCACAAACTAAATTGCGTTTGATTTTTTTGGGTTCGTCTAGACTTTACTGCGATGAATCTGAGGCTCATGGACTCTGACAGTCGCTTGTCCAGCAGACCTTCATCACCTGAGGTGGAGGACATGTTCCTGTCAGCCATGAAGAAGTCTGCCTTCTCTGGAGGCACCGTGTCCTCCACGCAGAGCGACTCCCCCCCGGGGATCCCTGCAGACCTGCGCAGCCTCTCCAGCAACGACGACGACTCCCTCTCCCTGAAGATGCTCTCCAAGAAGGACCGGAGGCTGCTGTCCGAGGACGAGCTGCAGGGCATGAGGCTGAAGATCAACAGCCGCGAGAGGAAGAGGATGCACGACCTGAACATCGCCATGGACGGCCTGCGCGAGGTCATGCCGTACGCGCACGGGCCCTCGGTGCGCAAACTCTCCAAGATCGCCACCCTCCTCCTGGCCAGGAACTACATCCTGATGCTGAGCAGCTCGCTCGAGGAGATGAAGAGGCTCGTGAGCGAGATCTACGGCAGCGGGCATCACGGCGGCTTCCACCCCTCTGCCTGCGGGAGCATGGCGCACGCGGGGCCGTTACCGGGTCACCCGGCGGGTTCCCACGCCCCCCACCCGGTGCACCACCCCCTCCTCCCCCCGGCAGCCTCCTCAGCCTCGCTCTCCGCCCCCGGGATGTCCGTGACCTCGGTCCGGCCTCACCACGGACTCCTGAAGGCGCCTCCCGGTGCTGGTCCTCTGGGCAGCAGCTTCCAGCACTGGGGCATCGGAACCGGGATGCCCTGCCCGTGCAGCATGTGCCAGGTGCCTCCGCCGCACGTGCCCGGCATGAGCACCATGTCAAGGCTCACGAGCGACTCAAAGTGACTTTTACCAGGAGCTAAAGGGGAAACGAACATTTGGTCTCCCGTGGGCTTGTTGTAAAGGTTATGTGTATTTCTATCCATATCAACACTTTTAATTGTATTTTTATTTATCAGACTTGTTGCCTGAATTGTGTTGGAGCTTTAAGCTTAAATGCACCAGCTCTCTATACTAACATGTGTTCATAATAGTGTCACTTTTAACAGATGTTCATCCATCACAACATCTCACCCTGTCTGCAAATGAGCAACACTCATTTGGATGTACATTGGCCCCTTCCGAGAGAGAGGGGGAGAGAGAGAGAGAGAGAGGGAGAGAGAGGGAGAGAGGGAGAAAGAGAGGTAGAGAGGGAGAGAGAGAGAGGGAGAGAGCGAGAGAGAGAGGGAGAGAGAGCGAGATAGAGAGAGAGAGAGACGTTCTCTCACCAGACCCAAGTTTATTCAAAACACCCCAGCATCAATATGAATAATGTAGACTGTACATATGTAGATTGAGAACCCTCTTTATATAATTCGAGATATTTTATATTAGACCCTTGTTCATGTGTTGGGTTGACTTATTGATTTGCTTGTCTGCCTCCCCCCTCCCCACCCCCCCACCACCACCACCCCCACCTACCCCCCCACCTGCTTCTTGTATCAAGTCTTTCTCTGTGTTTGTTCCCTAGTTTAACACACTACTGCCAGCTGGACAAGGCTCCTGTATATATAGTCTTCCTTTTTATTTTGTATTTTACATTTTTTTGTGCCAAGCATCCCATCCCACTACCCCTGGACGCAAAGAATGATCACCTCTTTATTTTTTTATAAAAAAGTGCTAAATGATATTTATTTACTTATTTTCGATGGGGATTTTGAAATGAATCGCTGATGATTATGTTGGAGTTTTTAAATGTGAAATAAAACATGTTTAATTGAATTAGATTTTTCTCTCGGTTTTATTTAATAACATTTGAAAAGTTAGCAATTCCCTGAATTAGCCTTATTTAGATTAGGACCCAATTAGTATGACATCCGTGACATTCAGGTCTTTTATAAGCAATTTATTATTTTAAAATGACAATCATTAAAAGGAGAGAAACACACATTACTAATCAACTTGGACTTATTAACGAATTTCATCATCAATCTACTGACATCACCTGGGTTTTGATGATTACTGCATATTTAGTTAATTGTTGTATTTAGAGATCATCCTTGGCTTGGTTCATTTATGGTGTTTCGCATATCAACAACATGACATTGGAGAATTAAACCCATCCAAGATTGCCAAATTATATTGCCAGCAACGAAATATAAAATAGTTTGAACTTTGATCACTCCGTTTTGTCCAAAGATCCAAACATATTTCTGATTAGATGTTTCATCAATAAGTTAACACCAATAAAACACATTAATGCAGCCTAAATAAACCCATATTGTACAATAAAACATTCGTTTTACAACAAAGCTTTATATTGCTGTAGGGGCAAATAAATAAAAAAGCTCATTATTGTCGAAACCATCCTTGATAATAGCCTAAGCCTACAGTATAGGCCATTTATATCCAACTTTTCAAATAAATACATAAATAATACATAAATATATTAACATCAATAATAATTAAATAACCCTATCAGGTTTATCTGTTATTCTTGACCTGTATTACAGGCACACTACATTTCACTGTCGTTTTCTAAATCAATATGTGGGCTATAGCTTTACACACCCTCAGATAATATATTATTATATAAGCTGAAAATAAATATAAAAAATACATATCTGAATTCTGATATTCAGATATCAAACATTAATCTATTATTATGTTTTAATTGATAAATGTGCTGAAGAAGAAAAAAAAAACTAATTTACATGCTTACTTTGTGTCTGCATGCCTCAAGTTTGGCCAAATCCCGTTCATGACATGAATTCAAGGAGCACATTAATTCAGATCACTAGACATTGTGTTTGTGACTTTGCTTCTCCTTGTACAGAGTCTGTGTTCGTGTTTCCATCACACACTAAACCCCTCTGCTGTCACTGAAGACCTTGTTTGAATTGTTTAGGCATCGGTCCAACTGGACCTTCAAATCTGTCATTTTTTCATTCTTTGATGTACTGAAAAAAACATCTGATAAGGCCCTAATGAAAAAGCTGCTATTTCTGTATTTGTTCTGAGATCAGATGACAGCGGCCTGCAAACAGTATTAGAGCTGCTGTTCAAAATATGCAGAAAAACACCAAGACATACAAATAAGTTCTGTTTAGAGAATAACACTGAATAAATGAATACAGTATAAATCAGTAAACTGTGGCAGCTGCAGAACAGATTGCTTGTGCATGTTGCAATGTTTTAGAAAGCCTTTTGATGCTTTAGAAGATCTGGATGAACCTGAGGTCTGAATATTCATGCTCGTGTTTGTTTGTTATCCACTCTACATTACAATTGAATTATTTAAATGAAGGCAACAGAAATATGAAAAAGTCCTTCAACAGTTGTAGGGCGTTTTCTGAACGGGAAAATAACATGGCCCCAGCAAGGCTTGTGGAAATAATAATCAGCAAACTTTTCTCTTTGATAGCCCTCTCTCTTTCTCCCTCTCTTTATTTCTCTCTGTATCGCTCTCTCCCTTTCTCTCTTTCTCACTCTCTTTATTTCTCTCTCCCTCCCTTTCTCTCTTTCAAGCTGTTAGAGGGTGATCACTGCCCTCTGCTTCCAGGTCCAGGTCCAGGCCATCATGACAGCCAACATGTGAGGACCAGGACAGACCAGGTCTACAGTCTATATCCCTGTAAAGGACCAGGACAGACCAGGTCTACAGTCTATATCCCTGTAAAGGACCAGGACAGACCAGGTCTACAGTCTATATCCCTGTAAAGGACCAGGACAGACCAGGTCTACAGTCTATATCCCTGTAAAGGACCAGGACAGACCAGGTCTACAGTCTATATCCCTGTAAAGGACCAGGACAGACCAGGTCTACAGTCTATATCCCTGTAAATCAAGAGGGATCTTGTTGCAGTTGAGTTATGAAGAGTAACAGAGTGAAATAAAGCGGACATTTTGCAATTAATGTCAGCCTCACACAATGAAAATGAAATCCGAGGGTACTTAAATACCCCAAAAATATTTTAAGGAGATTAAAGGTGCCATTTTCACAAACAGAACTGATGAAATTGACCCAGATCAAATGTGTAAGGTGCAAGCTTGAAAATGGCTTCTCTCTCGTTGCAAACATCTGCTTATTCGTAATTTCAACCCCCCAACCCATTGAAAGCCTATTTGCTCGATGCAAAATGCAATTACGCCAACAGCTAATGGGGATTAGGAGGTATCGCATTTCAAAATTAATTAGACCTCACTCCCCACAATTCCATCTAATTCAGTCACACCTTAACTAGCAAGTCTTTCCCACTTCATTACAGCACAGACAGCAATCCTGTATCACCGCCAATTATTAACCTGAAAACACAGTTGAAGTGATTATAAATATATAGCCACCATGATCATTCGTTGAGATGTCACTGAGAAAATTTTTACTATAGCATGGCAAAGTCCATGAAATACGTGTTCCTCTGTAAGGCTTTGAGTAAGTTTTGGTATTTACATTTAAAATCCTTTTTAAGCCCCCCATTGTTATGCTTAGTGTCTAATCACTGATAGTATCTTTAATGATTAACTCCACAAGTGAATTAACAGCTTTTGGAAATAAACCTGCACAATTACACCTGCCAATATTCAAATGGGTGGATGGACTCCATAGGTCAACCGCATGTCTCTAAATCCTGTGATCTTGGTGAACCAGTTTTAAACATACGTGCTTGTGGCCTATTAACAGTAACTACAGTGTCCTATTAGACATGTGATGTCTTGATCATACAGGCCCCTCGTCCACCTTGTCGCCAAGGAGATAAGACACTCCGATCCTCCCCGATTCTCAGGTTTATATTCAGGAGTTGTCGTGAATATTCGTTACTACGCCAAATAAGGGGGTGGTTGGGTGTTGGGGGTGGGGGGTGGTGTTGAGAATGTTGCACAACTCAAACACCCAGCACCCCTTGAAAGCCTCCCCTAAAGTGGAGCACAGATGTGGACTGTGCCAGGCTTGCATGCCGCGATTTGTTGGCAGAAGGGATTATGGGATTGGAGGAACGCATCAAAGGTGTCAGCAGAAAAGAAAGAGAAGCAGAACATAAAGAGAGAGACAGAGAGAGAGAGATAGAGAGAGACAGAGACAGAGAGAGAGAGGAGAAGCATAGAAAGAATACAAACAAACAGCCAAGATGGCATCTGTAGCAGAGTCCAACAATAAGCCTGTGGATTTAACTCTAGTTAAAGAAAACAAGCTCAGCCAATGAATAATAAGTCTTAAGAGGTCGTTAGGCGAAACATCTGAGACCCCGCCCCCTCTCTAGGGACTGATGTTTATTGCAGTCGTGGGTTCATCTGCTTCATCCTGGAGCTGCAACAACAAAAAATCCCTCTTAAAAACTTGCCCATCGTGACATTGGTTCCAGAATCCTCCGATTCTTAGAAGGTTTCAAAGACGTTAAGATTCTAAATGAGGCGAAACTCTGAGGATGGAGTTCCCTGTCCTATCTTGATCCCCCCCCCCAAAAAATCTAGTAATGCTGAGTTAAACCTCTGAACTAAACACAGGGTTTGGCTTGGTTGCACTGTGGCTTGTAAGGGATCCCTGTGGTTTAACACAGAGGGAGCTGGTGAAAGCGAGTGTGACTGTGTGTGTGTGTTCGTGTGTGTTTGAACAGGCCAGTGAGCGAGTGTGACTACGTGTGCGAGGAGGATTGTTGTGTGTGTGTGCGCTCGTGTGTCCGGCAGTCCATGATCCCAGCAGCAGATGAGCTGTGGCTGAACAGACAGAGGTGGATCAATGTGTTTACCAGGAGACAGAAGGGAAGCGGGAGAGCGAGGAAGAGAGGAAGAGAAGAGAGAGGAGGAGGAGAGTCCGAATAAGAAAGCCAGAGTGCAAAGGATCTCCATTGAGTGTTGTTTTGTGGCTGAAGAATCGTCCCCACGGCTTTGAATGGAGGGATAATCCTGTCAAATAAGCAGATCTTTGGATATTCATGACTGGCCGAGCGGGGCTAGCTAATGAAAGAGAGACACAGTGTGGATGGGATTTAACATCAAAGCCAGGGCTGGACATGAAACACCCGATTGGGGGAACACTGTGCTGGTGGAGGGGGGTGGGGGGGGTGGGTGGAGGGGGCCTGGAGGGGGGGTGGGGGGTGGTGATGGGGGACGGGTACAGGACCAGGACAGCGTTCAGCAGAGAGGGGGGGTAAGGCCTCTCTCACCTCATGGGGAACACACCTTCAGTTTAGTTGGGGGGAGGGGGGGGGGGAGGTCGAGTTGGTGGGACCTCTGTTTAGTGTGTTTTCAGCCCGTTTCTCTGTATCTCCATGCATGTGTGTGTGTGCGTGTGGACGTGTGACACAAACTATGAACGTCTGTGTGTGCGCGGGCATGCGTGTGTGTGTGTTTCAGCGCATGCGCGCATGTGTGTGTGTGTGGAGGGCAGGCTATCAGATACCATGTGGGACAACCTCCCATATGTTTGGGTGACGGTGTCATGCACGCGTCTGTCACCTCTCACAGCCGTTGCCAAGCCCAACGCGGGAGTGTTTGGTGGCAGCTGGGACGGTTAAACAGAAGGGACAAGATGGTTGGAAGCAAAACACTGGATCGCGCGCGGAACATGATGACGTCTTGGGTGTAATTGGACGAGTGTTTAGCAGTTTAGTTGACACATGCCAAGATCACAGACAGGAGGTTTCTCCATCCCCGTGTTTCTTAGATGGTTTTGGCCAACGTACAGCATTCTGCCCCAGCTATCAAATTGCCCCCCCTTACCATGTGCTCAGCTCTAAATGGGCTAACCTTTGACCCCTTATTTATAAATCAAATTAAGCTAAAAAAAAGAAGAAAAAAAAACACTGACTGTAATGAGCGTGTGAAATAACCAGGGACAGACACGCTTGACTCTCTACAACATCCTAGATCACCTCGCTTCACACCAGCAAAAAAAATGATAAAAAAATAAAATAAAATTAAAATTAAAATCCCCCCCCCCTCAGACACAGAGACAAACACAGATGTCCGTTCCTTCAGGACAACATCACTGCTGCTGAGACACACCCTACCTCACCGGGCAGCTTGGGTCCTGCTGCTCGACCATCACCCCAGCAGGGTGGAGGTGGGGGGCTCGGGGGGGGGGGGGGGGAAGGGGGGGAAGAGCGTCTGTGGGAAACCTGCTGCAGGTTGATCTGAGTGGAGGGTTGAAAGGCAGGGAGAGTGGCAGCCATTACAAGCTCCAGCCTCTCCCCAGTCTTAGAGGGGGATTATCTGTGGAGAGCGGCTGAGAGGAGCGAGGCGCGGTGGGGGGTCAATGAGCTGGCCCTCTGCAGAAGGCAGCCAGGCAGGGCCAGTGGTGAGCAGGGTAACCCCCCCCACCCACCTACCCCCCTCCTGGAGCCATGCACACCCTCCACTCCTGCCCCCCTGACACCCCCTGCCCCCCACCCTCTCAGGGGGGACAGATGTGCGCTTGCATGGAACCAGTCAGGGACAATCAAGAATAGAGCTCTCCGTTAGAAGATCCCCAATGGGGGACGGGGGGAGCGGACGAAGGTGGGGGCTGGAGTGACATCACTGAAGCAGGTGTGTTCAGGAGTCCACAGACGAACAGTCTGGGGGTCTGAAGGAGGGAGCCTGAGGTAAGACGGATGAGATGGGGGGGGGGGGGGGGGGGGGGGGGGGGGGGGGGGGATGATGCGCCCTCATCCATTCTCGTCTCGCCAGTTCGGTCCTGGCAGCTCTCTCTCTCTTCGTTCCACCATTTAATCTTCTCTAAGTCTGACAGCAGCAGGAACTTCAAGACAAGCAGCACCTCGTTGTGAATGAAGCTTGTTAACACGGAAACCTTTTGTCACCCTCTCACTCCCCCTCTGCCCCTCCACCCCCTCCCCCCTTTTTTTACCAATTGTGGAGCGTTTGCTGACCTCGTCTGTGTCCGGTGCACATGGAAAAGTTAGACACAACAATGGTGATACAGCAGCATCGGTTTGAGATTCTGCTGCGTCTTCGTTTTGTTTTTGTCTGTTTCTCGTTTGTCTCTGATCAGCGTCTCAGTGTGGATGGCGGCGGAGGTGGGCGGAGCCGAGCGGAGGCGGGCGGAGGCGGGCGGCGTGACTTACCACCGTCTCTTCCCGAAGAGATGACATTCCTGGAGTGACCCCCTTCTTCCGCTCGTTCAAAAGCCAACTTCATTCCCCTGGTAGTCTGGGGGTGAATCCTCATCCATCATATCCCACGTCTGGTGGCCCTAACAGAGGCATGTGTAGCACCTTGCCTGCCCTCCAGAGAGAACAGGGGACACTCATGCCCCCCCGGCTTGTGTGAATGTGGCTTCAATGGGACAATAAGTTGAACCCCCACAACCCTGGGCTGTAAGACTTTAATGGGCCTAAAACTGCTCTTGGTTTTGCTTTGTGGGAAGTTGCGTTTGACTGTTGCGAGAGTTTTTCTCTCTTCTCTTTTTCATACAAGTTTAGTGCCAGTGAATCCATCAATGTCATTGTTAGGAAGACAGAGGAGGGGTCGGGGGGTGGGGGGTGGGGGGAGGAGGGGGAGGAGGGGGTTGTGGGACAGAGGAGCCACAGAAACAGTCCTGTGTCTGTCCTCATCCTCCAGCTATATGAAGCCTGATTGGCCTGTTAGAGTACGAAGCACCTGCTAAGGCAGAAAGACTGCAGGTCAGAGGTTAAGATGTGGCTGAACCATAAAACTATCGAAATAAAAAATACTTTATTTGTCCCACAGAGGGTAAATTGCAGTTTGCAACAGCAGCAGGGTAAAGTAAAGTACATTAGACAGGATAGCAGGTTAAAAATATAAAGTACATTTAAGAAGCAGTATAATACAGTATAGCAGCATGATACAAAAGTATAATACAATAGATTACAATACAATAATACAATTTTTTTAACGTCTTTTTTTATTATTCAATGGTTAAAATGTTTTGGTTTAACAGTATAGTTTGGTCTTCAAAAGTTATGAACAAGTTCTGTGTTAGGAAGATAATGAAGTTATTAGATTTCAGTGGTTACTGCTAAACAACAGTCTGTTTAAAATGCAACCAACAAAGAGTACATTTATGTGTCATTGGACCAGGAAATCTTTTTAAGAGATAAATTATCGCCATTTAGCCACGTCTTCATTTTTCCTCACTCTCTTCTTCCTCTCTCCTCAGAGCCTCCTTCCTCTCGGCACGCTTCGCCTGATAGCGGTTCCAACGGTCCTCGATGTTTTGCCGCTGCTCCTCCTTCGCTATCAACTTCTCTCTCTTCTCCCTCTCGCGGTCAGCACGTGTGCGAGGGAGCGGGCTGCCACACTGGGAGAACATGGCTCTCACCAGCGGGAGGTAGGGGTCACTCCCCTCTTCTGCCTCCCTCTGGAAGGTACGCTTAATCTTGTTCAGGTTGCGCTTCCTAACTTTCTGGTTTATCCAGTTGAAGACCCTTTGTTTGATGCCCTTCCTTGTCCTGTATAAGGGCTCCTCAGGAGCCTCTTCAGCGATCTCATCCTCAAGCTGGGTCCTGCTGAGAGAGCTCTTGCTCTGGGGGATCTGTCCTGTTTCAGTCAGGTTGTTCCCAAACAACTCTGTTCTCCCATCTCCAGCAGACGCGCCTCTTCTTCCTCCTCCTCCTTCAAAGAGTCTCCATCCTCCTCGGCTAGTCCTGTGTGGTGGAGTTTCTCCACCTCAATGGAACTTTCCTCATCATATTTATATTTGTCTTCCAAGATCTCCCCCTGGCACCCTAACTCACTGAGTTCAAGCAACCATATCACCATGTCTCTCTGCTCCACTTCTTTCCTTGAGAGGCCCCAGTGATCACCTCGCTCCTCTGTCTCAGTTTGGATCTCCAGCTCTTTGTGGCAGCAGGGGGAAGTGACGGCACTTTGTGCCTCACAGAACGGCTCCTCAGCAGCCTCTTCAGGGATCTCCTGTTCGTCAACCTGATCATCATTCTGCTCGGCCCTACTGGGAGAGCTCTCGCTCTGGGTGATCTGGCTACTTTCGGCCTCTTCCACTGCCTCTTTCTCCTCCTCTTTCTCCTCCTCTTCCACCTCCTCTTTCTCTTCCTCTTCCACCTCCTCTTTCACCTTCTCCTCCGAAGGGTCTCTGTCCTCCTCGAGCCTCTTTCTCTCCTCCTCGCTCTCCTCTCGCTCTTCTCTTAACTTTCTCTCCAGGGCTTGTCTCTCCACCTCCTCATCCCTCCTCCTGTACTCTTCCCATATTAGTTCTCTCCTCATGTCTTCCAGGATACTCCTCCGCTTCTGTCTCTCCACCCTTTCCTTCTCCTCCTGCGGTGTTGTCACCCACCCAACACGCAATCTTTGCGCATATCTCACTTCTCTCAGTTGCTTATATAACATTTCTTTACTAGGCGCCATCCCAGAGGCCTCTTCTAGGTTTTGCTGCTGATTGTCGTTCATTTTCTTGGTGTTGTTTTCCATAGTAGTTCTTATCTCTTCAAGGTCACTGTCAATACTGCCTCTTGACCAACCAGTCACTGCTTATATTGACTTTGTCATCCTATTAGCGCTTTGTGACGTCATTAGAATCCTGAAGATTCCACCTCTTAATGGATTGTAAAATATGTGCAAGTTAATGACGTCACAATTAAGGAATGATGATAAATCCAAGATGGCGCCGCGCATGGCTCGGCAGGATCGTGTGTTATTGTTTGTTTTGTTTATCAATTCTGTATTGTGCCAAGATCCGCAGATTTATCTAACAAGATAAGAACTCAATCTGTGTTTGTGTATCTTGCATGGCGATTAAAACTGATTCTGATTCCAAATGCAGATAGGCTACTTTAATACTCCTCACTTTAATAATGAGGAGTCAGGTGGCTCAGCGGGTTAAGGCGTTGGCCTCATGATTGGAAGTTTGCGAGGTCGATTCCTGGCTTGGCCAAAATGTTGTTGTGTCCTTGGGCAAGGCACTTCACCCTACTTGCCTCGGGGGGGGGGGGGGGGGGGGGGGGGGGGGGATGTCCCTGTACTTACTGTCAGTCGCTCTGGAATAGAGCGTCTGCTAAATGACTAAATGTAAATGTATATGTCTATTGAGAAGGAGTGAGGATTTATTTTTATTGGTGCTCAAAAATCATGAACAGCATCAAAAAAGTAAAATATTTGTTGTATCTGCCTGTTAATAATGAAGTTGACCGTCTGTCAAATGCCAGTTGTGACAACACGCATTTAGCATCAGAAAACATGAACCTGACGTCCCCTTATTATCCCCAGCCATGACTAAATTAGCGTGTGCGGCCTTTTGAAAGCAAAGCATTTTGGGTCTCTTTCACCAAAGGACCCCTTGGGGGTTAGCCTTTACACCCCTCCCGCTCATATCACCCCCGTACCACCCTCCGCTTAGGACCAAATGCCCGCTATCCCATGTGAACTTTCCCAGTGCATGCTGGGAAGGACAATGGCAGGCCTTCAGCCGATTGGTTCCACCTTATTAACAGCTTGTAATCTTCTCATATCCTTGGCTGGGCCCCCATATAACTGGAGTCAGCGCAGGAGACCAGGGAGGGCCTTTACACCCAGGCTTTGATGCAGTTCAACCATTTCCTTCTGAAAGGCCGGAGCTTGTTATATTTGCATTGTGGCTCTGCACCTGCTTGCCTGCTAGGGACACAAGCAGACACACTATATGGCATCTGTTTAATTTCTCATTCAATTTTCCATGCACATTTTTAAACAGGAAAGCGTGGCGAGGTTGTGTTGTGTTGTGCCGTTGGCATATTGCCTCAAGGTGTTTCTGCTCAACACTATTGTCACAAATGTTGTGCCTGTCAGTGAACAGACATACAGGAAGTGACTTTTGAAATGTGGATTCATGCTGTTGGGATTTTGACCTCCAGTATCCTCTGTCCAGATGGACTCGGATGCCCTGTGTTCTGTCTTCACTACTTCTGCAGATGTTTTTTCATGTAATGTTCTTTCAACTTAAACCCTTTGGAAAAAAAAATGAATAATTTACATTTGCCAAAGTAACAAGCTGTTTTAGCAACTTTTCCCCTCAAGTTACGAATGATAAATTAATTAGACAACTTTATATACATAAATACGGGTAAACTGTCATAGAGGATCGCAGTGAATTAGACGAGTTTAAACGTGTAAATGTTTCCTCTCTGGAGTAATTATACAAATAAAATCCTGTGTTAACGTTAAAAAGTCTTTTCTCACTTTAAAGAACCCACACCAGCTGACATTAATTTAGCAGACACTCTTATCCAGAGCGACTTACAGCAAGTACAGGGACATTCCCCCCTGAAGCAAGTAGGGTGAAAATGCCTTGCTCAAGGACACAACGTCACGTTGGCCCGACTCCCTAACCACTCAGCCACCTGCCTCATTTAGAACGACTCCTTGACTGGTAGGATGAAATGAGCCTTGTAACGATCCATAACAAACACTCACACGTTCAAGAGAGATACAGAAAAGCTCCAATCAGATCTAATTACTCATAATTAACTCTATTAAGTCAAGACTGCTGAGATCTCCATTCCCAGCTAGTCTGTATTTAGAGCTCATTTCAAGCTGTGAAGTCGTCTCCTCACATCGACGTTATAATCAACACAGTTGCTGCTCAACAACATCAATTTGTGCTCGGTTAACGACCGCCAGAAACCTTTGTGTGTGTGTGTTTGTGTGTGTGTTTGTGTGTGTGTTTGTGTGTGTGTTTGTGTGTGTGTTTGTGTGTGTGTTTGTGTGTGTGTTTGTGTGTGTGTTCTAGTCTGTTTTCGAGGTTACAGAATATGAGAAGAATCAACCGCTTGTCTGAGGAAGCATCCGAGCGCCCTCGCTCTCATCTGGTCTGGGAGGACGCTCGAGCCGCTTCCTGTTACAGTCAGCTGACGGCGTGCAGGGTCAGTGTGTCTGCTGGTGTCCTAAATGGCTGGCTTGACCCACCATCATTTGGCTAATACATCTTCCTCCCTCTCCACCCCACAGGAAACAAGCCTTACACAGAGGGACTACAGTACCCGGAGACCAGGTGCAGACCCAGAGACCCAGGCAGCCTCCGTTGCGCGGCTTGGCCCAGATGGAGAGCACTCCAGCCCCCATAAAGACGGCACTCTCCCCCCCTGCCTGGAACCACCGGGGCCCCTAGCCTGGTCCAGTCCTCATCAAAAGGCTCCTGGAAGCTTGAAGCGCCTCGTTTTATCTGGGAGGCGGATGTGTTGGTCTTCAGGACCCAAATCAAGCTCACTATTCTTCTCCTGTAAAAGATAGGAGGAGAGGGGGGAGGGAGGGGGGGGGGAAGAGGGGGGAGGTTTACTCTTTTGGGGGACACCAGTTCCTTTCTTCACCCCAGTTCCTTGTCGTGTGTGTGGGTCGCTGCAGGTGTCCCTTTGGCTGCTGTTTGTCTTTCATTCGAAACGCACAAAACAGACTCCCAAATAAAGTGCGGTTCAAAAAACAATCTCAGTTTCATTCAGCACTGTTCTGCCCTATCCATCACCGCCTATTTCAGTGTTGTGGCTATAATCAAATTGGGCTCACACACACACACACAAACACACACCCAGACACAGGGAACCCCCACAAAGAACACACACACTGACACACACACACACGCTGACACACACACACACACACACCAACACAGACACAGGGAATCCCATAAAGAGCACACGCGCTGACTTACACATACACTCACACACACTGACACACACACACACTCTCACACACACGCACGCGTCCATCCTGGCTGCACTCTGTTGTCCTGCAGGTGCTTGGTCTATCCGCCTGGCCCTTCTCATGCCCCCCCCCCTCCCCCCACCCCCCACCCTTCCTGCCCGTCTGCCCCCATTCAGTCGGGCCCCCAGCAGGCCCCCAGCGGCAGCCGGCCGCCACCGGAGCAGTGGCAGGGGACAGGAAGCTGTCTCGGCATGGCCATCTTTCACAGGGAGCTCAGACAGCAGAGAGAGGATGTTCCTCCTCCCAGCATCCCCCTCTGCCTTCACCACAGACAACATGCTTTCTGTTAGGGTCTGTCCCTCCAGTCACACCCCCCCGCTTCCTTTCTCACACCCAGATGGGGGTTTGTGTTTGTGTGTGTGTGGGGGGGAGGAGGAGGTGGGAGGAGGAGGGTGTGGATATCGCTGCTCCCTTTCATAATCGATGCCCTTCCCGTCTCCTGGGAGCTGGTTTAGTGAGTCATGAATGGGGCATCTGACGATGCCAGTGTGACTGGATGCCACCCGCCCCGCCCTTCACCTGTGCTGGGAGTCAATTGGCCTGTTGTCAGCCAGTCTGGACCTGTGCCCAGCTCTGTGATTGGTTAGCGAGGCCACTCTAAGAGGCAGGCACACTGCAACAATGCCACCGCCAAAAAAAAAAACAATAATGCCAATTAGATTTCCAGCAAAGCCCTCTGTGACTATTCATAGGCAAGCCAACAAACTGTTTTCAATGTCGTCCTGTTAACGCCTTTGCTAATACGAGGACGCTGTTCTCTTTTGGCTCTAATAGCGTCTGAATAGGTTAGCGCTAATTAGGTTAAAAGCTCTCGGAATTATTGTAATTAGACATTCCAACATAATCAGGTTTTAAAAACCTTGACTAAACAGGAAAATTGTCATAGACCGAACCTAACTTAAATCCTTGTACTTGTGGGGTCCAAAGAAGGGATCGTTTTATTAACATTCGCTTGACAGAATGTTGCTTTGTGATGAACTGAACATCAGTCAATGTCAACACCAGCGTCTGGTAGAACGTCTGACAGCTCAACCTTCTGCTGCAGGAACAGAATCCCCCCCCCCACTCCCCTGCCTATTATGTCACCATCCCAGCCCCCCCGGCCCCCCTCAGGTCCCCCGGCCCCCGCAGTGATCCTTAAGTGGCTGTCTGTCTGTATTTGCTTAGACTTCATTTCAATCATAAGCCTGTAACAAGACGTAAGGACATCTAGATAGGCCCCCCCCCCCCCCTCCGTACAGTCCCACAATGCACCACTTCCAGCAGCAGAAGGTCACAGGCCTCAGGTAAAGAGAACCAGGTCTTAAAATTATTAAAGGAATCTAATCAAATAAAGGTCAAGTTGGTGAGAATTCGCCAACTTTGCTCCGTCTGTCAGAGAGAGCAGGAGGCTCATGGGTCTGGACCTCCTCACTGGGAGGAGCCCCTGGGTTGGTTTGTGAGGGAGGGGGGGAGGTGCAAGGGGGGTCTGTTTAGCTCACTTCTCGTCTGCCCGTCCGTCATTCTCTCCAGACAGCCCCAGTGGAAGTGAGATAAAGAGGCAGTCACAGTCCAGGATCCTCACACAGTCCTGCAGGCAGACAGGCAGGCAGGGAGGCAGGCAGCAGCATCAACCACACCAAGCCTCACCAGACAACCTCCAGACTCCAGCCTCCAGCCTCCAGACTCCAGACTCCAGATTCCAGCCTCCAGACTCCAGACTCCAGATTCCAGCCTCTGCCCAGCTGAGAAACTTGTTCCTGTCTGTTTTCTGTTTCTAGATTTTCTTCAGTGTCTCTGGGTAAGATATTGGCATTGTGGTGATTCAGCCTGCAGACAGGAGGGTTGAAGGACTCCTCACAGGTCATCTCCTCTTTACCTGACCAGAGGAAACAGACTGTTACCCCACATTTTTGCTCATTTTTGTTCAGCAAAATAACCTTTTTTTTACTCTGGTTGTTGGACAACTCCCACACCTCAGCCTCACCTCAGCCTCACCTCAGCCTCACCCACCTGGAGGATGAATGCTCTTCCCAGCCCGCTGGGGAGGGGGAGGGGACCAGACACCAGCTCTCTGTGGCCCCAGCTCTCTCCAGCAGAACTTTCTCCAGGTGTCCAGCAGGCCTCAGTGGGAGCCCTGGGGCCATGGGGAGCCTCCTTCAGGGGCCCCACAGAGCCACCAAACCCCAGAGAGAGCTGAGCCCAGAGGAACAGCAGGAACTGAGAAGGAAGATCAACAGCCGGGAGAGGAAGAGGATGCAGGATCTGAACGTGGCCATGGACGCCTTGAGGGAGGTCATGGTGCCGTACGCCTCCTCGCCTTCCTCCTCCCCCTCCTCCTCCTCCTCCTCTCCCTCCTCCAGTGGTTCCCACTCCCACCAGGCGGGGGCTCCACCTGGTCGTAGGCTCTCCAAGATCTCCACCCTGGTCCTGGCCCGCAACTACATCCTCCTTCTGGGCTCTTCGCTGCAGGAGATGCGCAGGATGCTGGGGGAGGTGAGTGTGGGGGTCGGGGGTGGGGGTCGGGGTGAACGCGGGGCCCGTACCCCGGCTCCTCCTGGGAGGGTGGCCCCTCCTCACCGGCCCTAGCCAGCTCCTGCTCTCTGCAGAGTCCCTCCTCACCTCCTCTGCCTCCCCCACCTCCTCCTCCAAGTGCCCCCTGCTGCCCCCTGGTCCTCTGGAGGCCCCCATGATGCCCCTGCAGTGGGGGCCCAGCGGGGGGCCCGGTGGGGGGCCCCTGTGCTCCTGCGGGGTGTGCAGACTCCCTCGGTACAGTCACGCTGTATCA
>CM059319.1:10562504-10594389 GCA_030340685.1 Protosalanx chinensis
AATTTGAGAGACCAAACTGTCTGGACTGAATCGACCAAACTGCAGCTCTTTGTTTTGTTTTTTTTGCAGTGAGAAAACCTTTGGCTTGGTAACGGAAGGTGCTGGAAGGTTTCTGGAAGCAAACTCACTGGCATCCCCCAACACGATGGGTGTGGGTGGGTCTATGGTGAGGTAGCTGTGGTGGGTAGGTGTGTGTGTGTGTGGGTCAGAGAGGGGGGCCGGGGGGAGGGGGGCGGGGGGAGGGGGGCGGGGCATCGCTGCAGATGCGTCAGGGTTCGGTCAGCCTGGTCGGCTTCTCATTTGCATATATTAGCATGCTGTCACAGGGACCTGGGCTGCTGACAGCCTCCACGGCGTCCTGGAGACGCGCCCAGTCCTGTCGCCACGGCGATGCCGTGGGCGCGCAGCCCCCGCCCCGCCCTGTCAGACTCCTCAGTGGAGAGCGAGGAGGAGCAGCGCAGCGCGGGGGGAACGTCCTCCAAACACTGCTGAGGAGAAACAGGGGGAGGGGGGGAGGGGGGGAGAGAAGAGAGAGAAGGAGAGGAGGGGAGGGGTGAGGGGAAGAGAAGAGAGAGAAGAGAGGGTTTGATAAGGTGTGTACTCTCCCGCCTTTCTCCATCTTCTTTCCACCCTCTCCTCCCTCTCTCTCCTCCCTCTCTCTCCTCCCTCTCTCTCCTCCCTCTCTCTCCTCCCTCTCTCTCCTCTTATCTGCTCCTTCTCTCTCCCCCCCCTTCTCTCCTCTTCTCTCCTCCCTCTCTCCTCTTCTCTCCTCCCTCCCTCTCCTACCTCTCTCTCCTCCCTCCCTCTCTCTCCTCTCCTCTCTTTTTCTAGAGCAGGTGCGTTGCTCCCTGCACCACCCAAACAGGAAGTCCAGCGCAAGTGTCCGAGAGGTGTCATGAAACTGACACGAAGCTGCCCTTCTTCCTTCCTTCCTCCTCTCCTCCTCTTCCTCCCTCCTCCTCCCTCCTCTTCCTCCTCCCTCCTCCTCTTCCTCCCTCCTACTCCCTCCTCCTCCTCCCTCCTCCCTCCTCCTCCCTCCTCCTCCCTCCTCCTCCACCTCCTCCTCCTCCTCCTGTTGTCCCCCCTGCAGAGCGCAGCAGACGGGTGTTTCCTGCTTGTTGGCCCGCTGTCTCCGGGTGTCGAACCGTCCCCCGGTGTGAAACACAACAGCAGTTAGCCGTCGCTCTGAGGGGCCACGCTGGGATTAGCGGAGCGCCACAGTCATCATGTTCTCTTCTTCTCATGTTTAAACATGAACAGGAAAACACAAAGTCAGTCTCTGAAGTCTCTTACTTCCTGTTCCTGGTGCAGGTTTGACATTGTTGTTGTTTTCTTTCTTCCTCTACTTGATTTGTACATTGTTTTCTTTGTCAGGAAATCTATCACAGAGGACATTTTTGGGGGGATTTGTTTAGAATATTTATTTTATTTCTCCCTCTTCTTCTCTCTCTCTCTCCTCTCTCTCTCTCCCTCTCTCTCTTTCTCTCTCCCTCTCCCATGTCTCTCTCTTCCTCTTCTCTGTATCTATCTTCTCTGTTTCTCCCTCTCCTCTCTCTCCCTTTCTCCCCAGGTTTGGGCGTCTTGTTTCCCTCTCCTCCTCCTCCCTGCTGCTGGGCATAGCTGCGTGGGTCTGTGTGGAGGCCGGCCTGGGCCCTGGGAGGGACCGAGAGCCAGAGGTGTCCACAGCCTGGCCAGGGGGCAGGGAGGCTGGGAGGCTGGGAGGCTGGATGGACTGTGTGCTGTTGCTGGATGTGATGGGGGGAGAGGGGGGGGAGGGTTATGGTGGGGGGGGGAGGAGACAGGACAATCAGTGGGTCTCTACACAAGGACAATGCAAGGACTGTTCTATCACAGGCCTCTACAAGTGTTAAGGCCATCTGTCTGTGTGCCCCCACAGCAAAAACACTGTGCCACCAAACCTACACTAGACCCCCCCGCCCCCACCCCCACCCCCTGCCCCCCGCCCCCCCACCCCCGTCTAACTGCCCCCATCCCTCACACACACACACACCCTGGTTTGAGAGGCATGTGTTTACACGCACACGCAAGGACAACACCAAAAGACACACACACACAAATAACCGGTATGTACATGAGGAGAGAGAAGCTCATGTGAGCCACACACACACCGTCACACACACACTGACACACACACACTGACACACCTCCAACCCAAACGTGTGTATCCCATGACCCCCCGCCCGCCTGAGTAGCCTGCCCCGGGGGGAACCACACGTCAACAATGAATGGCTTCTCTTCTCTGAACAGTGATATCATAGAGAACACCCTAAGCTGTCTCCTGACACACACACACACCAACAGACACACACACTAACACACACACACATGCACATTTCACATCTTACAGGACTGTGTAAAGTGGAATAAGTGTACAAGTGTCCATGCGAGTGTGTGAGAGAGTGAGAGAGTGTACATATGGTGTCTGCGTGTGTGTGTGTACTTGTGTATGTGTGTGTGTGTACTTGTGTGTGGGTGTGTGTGTACTTGTGTATGGGTGTGTGTGTGTGTGTGTACTTGTGTATGGGTGTGTGTGTGTGTGTGCTTGTGTATGGGTGCCTGTGTGTGTGTGTGTGTGTGTGTACTTGTGTATGGGTGTGTGTGTACTTGTGTATGGGTGTGTGTGTGTGTGTGTGGACAAGGACAATAAGATCTGGTCACCATACAGGCATGCTGACAGTAGGGTATTGAAAAGCTATTGGAGCGGGGAGGAGAAGAGAGAGGCCTCTGAGAGGGACGAGCGAGCATAAGAGATACAGAAGGAGAGAGGGACAGAAAGAGTGAAAGAAAGAGTGCGTTCAATCTCCAGACTCATTATCCTCCTCCGTCAAATCTCCCGGAGATGCTCTGCGCCTCACAAGGAGACAGTGTGTGTGTGTGTGTGAGTGTGTGTGAGTGTGTGTGTGTGTGTGTTTGTGTGTGTGTGTGAGTGAGTAAGCGTGAGTGTGTGTGTGTGCGTGTGTGTTTGTGAGTGTGTGTGTGTGTATTTTTGTGTGTGTGTGTGTGTGTGTGAGTGTGTGAGTGTGTGTGTGAGTGTGTTGTGACTGAACTGAAGGCTGAGTAAGGGGAACCAGAGGGTCTCCCGCACACAGACAGCTGTGTTGCGGTTGCTATGGCGAGGGGAGAACACCGCCCCGGACACCTGCAATGCACCCTGGGATACGAGGCACACACCTGCATCAGACAGAGAGGCTCTCTCTTCCTGAGCTGTGAAAACATCACTGTCCTCTTTCATTCTTTTCTTCCCTGTTCTTCCTTTCTTCTCGTTCTTTCTGTCTCTCCATCAATGTGCATCATTCAGTGACAGACACATGTTCGGCATCGCTATAGTAACACCAGTGTTACGGCAACAGAGACGCACTGACAGAAAGCGTCTCGTCTTGAAAGCCACACAGGCTCAGACATCCTCAGATACACGCCTTCCCCCCCTCTCTCTCCATTCTGTCTCTTTCTGTCTCTTTCTCCTCCCCTCTCTCTCTCCATGATCTTTTATCTCCCTCTCCCCCCCTCTCTCCCCCCCGCTCTCCCCCCCTGGGCACCCTCTCCCCTGTCCTCTGTCTGACAGCTGGAGACCCTCTGTTCTCAGTGCTGTGATGGAGGAGTCAGGTTGCTGAGCGGTTAGGGAATCGGCCTGGTAATCAGCATGTTGCCGGTTCGATTCCCGAGCCTTGCCAGATGACGTTGTGCCCTTGGGCAAGGCACTTCACCCTGCTTGACAGAGAGGGATAGGGAGGACAGAGGGATTATCAGCAGAAGGAGGCACAGTGCTGGCTAATTTCCCTCAGGACTAGTCTCGTCCCCTAGCCTTCTCCCTCCCCCCCTTCCCCCCTCCCCCCCTCACCCCTCCCTCCCTCCCCCCCTCAGGAAAAGTGAGGATGCAGCAGAAGTGAATGTTGACTAGTGTTGTTCTGTTGCTCTGGTCTAATGTCTCCGATTACCGGCTCTAATGAGCAGCACACAGTCACACCATGAGTTAATTTACTAGAAGACCATCAGACACTGACCTACACTGACATTTATGGGCAATTAGGGCCTGGGTGAGAAATGTGTGTGTGTGTGTGTGAGAGAGAGAGAGAGAGAGAGAAAGCGAGACTGTAAGAGAGAGAAAGAAAGAAAGAGAGATACACATCTATTGGTCCACATCCGTCAGATATCCGTCAGTCGTTTGTCCGTCTACACACTGCCTTCTCTTTAAATCTGTCATGTTTATTGCCACGATTCAGCTACCAGTGAACAGCATCCCTCTCCCAGCCAGCAGGCCAGGTCCAGCAGCCCTGCCTCAGCCTCGTATCCATGACGGCACCCAGCCTGTCCCCGGCTGTGATGTCATCCTGCTGACATCATAACCAGCCTCCACCAGCTGACAGTCAGGCCCGTTTCCCTCGGCAACAGCTGCCATGAGGCAACGATGTCCATCAGTACGATCCGGCGTGTGAGCGGTCACAAAGGAGCGCCTGTGAGGCCTCTGGATGCCATCATTGTGCAAGCTTTGTGTGGGTGCGTGTGTGTATTATTGTTGACAATGTTGTTGTTGTTTTTGTTGTCTTACGGCCTGTCGGCGTTGGTCGTGTCTTAACTGCGGCGTGAGACAAAGGAGGGGGTGGGGGGGGTGGGGGGGGCAGTTGTGATGCATCGTGGATAAACTCTCATGAACAACAAAACAAGCAGGAAGTAGGTCATGGGAAGAAGAGAGAGAGGGAGAGGGAGAGAGAGAGAGGGAGTTTTCAGGCGTGGGACCTCAAACTAACAACTTTGCTTTCGAAGGTGCTTAACCTCTTAAAGAGTGGCGTCGCTCATATGCAATTTTTTTACATTCAAACTGAACATTTTCCAACAGATCAAAGCTATGCGGCAAAAAAAATTGTCAGGCTTCAAAATGTACTAATGAGGAGACCAACAAGTAACACTAGCATTGTAGTAACCTTGCTAGGAGTATTATGCTAAGTGGTTTAGCCAGGAAACCAACCAAAACTAGCTAGCTATCACTTTAGAAACTTAACTCACGCAGTGGGGACCCCTGGAGATGTCTGGAGCTCATGCAGCTAAAGGTGACCCAGCATCAGCTGCAGCTGAGGGACAGACGGGCTGGGAGAAGCGACGAGCGACTTAGACCCGCTTAAGAGAGCTGAGCTCGAGGGCCATGCCGCCATCTTGTCTGGGGCTCCACGTCCCTTCAGCCTGAACTCACTAACGGCTACCGAAGCTCCTGAAGTCATCTTTAACTGCAGAGCGTGACAGGAGAGGGAGGGGCTGCTGGAGAACAGAACAGGAAACTCCTGAGACAACACTGCTGTCGACCGCCCGGTCAGACGCCCCTCTCTCCCGTCTGTTTCCCCCTCACCTGACCCCCACACCTGTGCTCATCCCAGGCCCCTCCCTCCCCCCGGCCCCCCCACCTCTCCCCGCCCTCCCTCCTTCTCAGTTACACAGTTACAGTGCACCCCCGCCCCTGAGCTTTGCCCGTCCTCATTAGTGAGTATTTTCCTCCCTGTTTGTTAATTGTGTCCCGCTTTTCTCACCACCTGCCCCCTTCCCCTCCCTCCCTCCCTCCCTCTCCTCTCTCAGCCCCCATCACCCTCCCTCCCTCCCTCTCTGCTCTCTCCCTGCCGTCCCCTGCCTCCCTCCCTCCCTCCCTGCCTCCCTCCCAGTTCACTCTCTAACCGGTCTCTAATTGTCATCATAAGGTGGCGATCCTCGTCACGACTGGAGAACAGACCGCAGACCGACAGTGTGCAGCCTGGCTCCCTTGGCCCCCTGGGGCCCCAAGCCCCTCCCGGCCCCCCGCCCTCCGACCTGGGGGACTCGGAACAGCCAGCACCTCGGAGGAAACGTACACGCCTGCTCTACTGTAGCTAACGAAGGCCAACAGGGAATACGTGACTGAGAAACAGAGGGATAGAGAAAAGAAAGAGAGAGAGAGAGTAACAGAGAAGGGAGAGAGAGAATGAAGACTGAGGTAAAGAGAGGTGAGGGGGAGGAAAGGGAAGAGAAAGACAGAAAGGGAGAGAGAGAGAGAGAGCGAGAGAGAGAGCGAGAGAGAGAGAAAGAGGATAGTGTAGCTAACAAGGGTGGTTTGGGAATAGGGGCTAACTAAGGTGTAGGGAACTGTGTGCGATTGCAGGATGCCACTAACAAGGCAGCGTATACTTCCCTGGGTGGTGCAGGCTGCTGTTAAGTATGGTAAACAGGTCTGCTGGGTCAGCTAACAAGAAGACGCAGGGAAAAACACAGATGACGCAACTTCTGCTTGACAAGAACTGAAACTTTAACTAAAGTCTCTGTTGGCTGATTTTCACAGGTAGCTTTTCAACAGGAGACCATCCAAGCCAATTTTTAGAGGCATGCAGGTTATATATGGGTTTGTTATATATATCTCAGACATTCTATAGAGACATTTCCTGCAGAAACCGAAGAGGGTGACAAACAATCTTGCTCTTAAGTCAAGGTTCTGAAATCTGACCTTGTGTGTGTGTGTTAGCGTATGTCTGGTGTTGGTGTGTGTGATGTAGTGTGTGTTATTGACTGTGTGTGTGTGTCAGCGTATGTCTGGTGTTGGTGTGTGTGGTGTAGTGTGTGTTGTTGACTGTGTGTGTGTGTCAGCGTATGTCTGGTGTTGGTGTGTGTGGTGTAGTGTGTGTTGTTGACTGTGTGTGTGTTAGCGTATGTCTGGTGTGTGTGGTGTAATGTGTGTTGTTGACTGTGTGTGTGTGTGTCAGCGTATGTCTGGTGTTGGTGTGTGTAGTGTGTGTTGTTGACTGTGTGTGTGTGTGTTACCGGTGGGAGGGCAGCAGTTTTCGGGGCATGTGTCCCCCAGCATGGGGGCCACGCGGGCCCCGCTGGAGAGCCAGCTGGAGGCTCAATCTGGTGCGGGGGTCCTGCACAGCGGTGCCAGGAGGACCTGGTCATACCCACGGAGGCGCCCCGACCGTTTGCCCCCTCTAGCCGGGGACGGGGGAGGGGGGAGGGAGGGAGGGGGGAGGGAGGGGGGTTGACAGCTCGACATGGCCCTCACACCGCATGGGGGTGCAGAGAGTAGGGGAGAGTGGAGGGAGAGGGAGAGAGGGAGAGGGAGAGAGAGAGTGGAGAGAGAGAGAGAGAGAGAGAGAGAGAGCGAGAGAGAGAGAGAGAGTGGACAGAGAGAGAGTGGACAGAGAGAGGTTTGGCTGATAAACCATATTTTTAAGATATCATAGGAGCAATTCATCAAAGAACATAGATGATCCTCTTGTTAGACTGTTGGTGTGTGTGCGAGTGGCATGCGTGTGTTGTTGTTGTGTGCACCAGTAAGTGTGTGTGTGTGTGTGCATCCATCTGATTGGTACTGGGCAAGTTGCCCGCTCTTTCTGACAGGTCCACAGGGCCATTGATGGACATGGGGTCATATCTGAAGTGTATGTGTGTGTGTGTGTGGGGGGGGGGGGGGTTGTATTTTTAGCGGTCACTGCCGTGTCTACGTGAGGGAACGTTTGCCTGGCACCATCTGGAAGAGGGCCACGCCATTTTTCTGGCACGGTCTTGGCACCCCCCCCCCCCCCCCACCACCACCCCCCCACCCTGGATACCCCTCCACCCCCCCTCCCCTCCCCCAGCCCAGATTCCCCTCCTCATCCTGAGGGTCAAGCTGCCCTGAGAGGCCCAGAGCAGCTGTCCCACAGCCCCCCCCAGCCTGGTTAATGAAGCCAGAGAGAGAGAGAGAGAGAGAGAGAGAGAGACCAGCAGCAACACAAACAGGACAGGGAGGGAAGAACTTCAGGCCTCACACACACACAGGAGTGCACACACACACTGATAGAATACCCCCCCACACACACTGATAAAACAACACCCTGCACAAACACAATCACACAGTACTGCAGACCAACGGCGATTCATCCACAGTTGACAAAGGTCAAAGCAACTGAAGTGGTCAGTGGTCATAGTTCTGGGGGGGGGGGGGGGAGCCTGGGGCTGTCCTGGGGGGGGGGGGGGGGGAGGTACCGGGGGACTGGGGCTGTCCTGGGGGGGGGTACCGGGGGACTGGGGCTGTCCTGGGGGGGGGTACCGGGGGACTGGGGCTGTCCTGGGGGGGGGGGGGGGGGGGGGGTACTGGGGGACTGGGGACTGGGGCTGTATCACTGTTTGACACCTCTCAGTGGTGAAGGAACTCACCCGTTGAGGAATTATTTTATCTATATTTCACGAGAGAGAGATAAGGGAGAGGGAGAAAGAGAGAGGGGGAGAGTGAGAAGAGAAAGAGGGAGGAATACAGAAGCTGAGAGAGAGAGTGGAACCTGAGGTAAAAAAAAAGGGGAGGGGGGAGGGAAAGGAAGAGAGAAAGCTAATAGTTAGGGATGTTAGGGAGTCAGATAGCTCAATGGTTAAGGCGTTGGCCTCATGATCGGAAGGTTGGGAGATCGAGCTCCCGCTGTGGCTATGTGACGTTGTGTCCTTGGGCAAGGCACTTCACCCTACTTGCCTCAGGGAAAATGTCCCTGTACTTACTGGAAGTCGCTTTGGATAAAAGCGTCTGCTAAATGAATAAATGTAAATGTAATAGAGAGATGGAGAGATGGAGGTGGTTAGACAGACAGTGTGGTGTGTGGAGAACAGTTCTGTTAAGTGAGCAGAGGAGTGCGTCGAAACTGCGGAGAACATGGGGGGGACCCACACACACACCGCAGCCTGAGAGTGAGGGTCCAGACCAGACCTGTGCCGGACACACCAACCCACTAGAGTTACTTTAAACAAGCATACTTTTTCCTTCAGGTCAGGGCATGAACAACCCTTTGTGATGAGGTTGTGTGTGTGTGTGTGTGTGTCTGTCTGGCCTCACGTTAGGCCTTGATGAAGGCACTCACTTGTTCCATCTCCCATTGTCTTAGTGGGGAGGCTGTTGGGAGTGTGTGTGTGTGTGTGTGTGTGAAAGGGGGGTAGACTGGGGTAAATTAGCAGGGTGGAGGTGGTGTGATCTAATGGAGCATGCTGTTATCAGAGAGACAGACTGCTGATGGAGGGGAGATGATGTCAGCCACATTGCCTCACAGGCCTGAGGGAAGCACACTGAGGGGTCACTGAGGGCTTCGGATGGGGAGCACCCGGGATTCAAACCAAGGACACCCTTTCTACTGGTTGGTTTTGCAACACAAGTATTTGGTTATGAGTGTTGGAGTCGGATTGTGTAGCAGTGGCGGTTGATAGATAGTGACAGGTACACTCAGTGGTATTGATTCTTGTTATGTTCAGTTTTTATAGTGGATTATTTTATTACATTTCTATGTTTTGCATATGCATTATGCGCATGGAATGGTTTCAAAAAATTTAAATTCAATGTTTTTTTAATCCACAAAGCACATTTGATGGCTAAAAAATTATCTGAAATGAAACCTTATGACGCTACTCTCAATATACTAGTGAAGTCATCCTTCTTCTGAATCAGAATCAGAATCTATTTTATTTGCTATGCAGGATAAACAAACACAGAATTTACTTTAGCAGGAAAGGTTTCTCACTACCAGGAACTGCCTTTGAAAAGGTGACAGTATTATCAGACAAATTACCACTCCTTAGAAAGGAAAGGTGACAGTATTATCAGTATTAGTAGTAAGAAAGTTAACACACCTGTTGCTGAATTCCTTTTTTTATCACCTTTTGGATTTTCCACCTTCTGACGTCACATGTAAGAAGTTACAGACGCTTGTTTTATCCGCCGGCGCCCTCTGGTGGCGAGTATTAGCTATTACCCAATCGATTACTCCAACATCATCTTGTTCAGTCTTGTAATATTTCTGCTCTAGTCTCGCCTGTAACACATTCGGAAATAACTCGATGTATTTTAAACAAAAATGTAAAAAAACAAAACAAAAAAAACCTGGCTAGGTTAAATATGAGCAAGGCCTTATTTAACAATGGAAAGGAAAAAGTTTAATATTAACCTCGACGACTCTGCTTTCACTAAGAAAAGAACACCGGTTAGTGAGCTAGGTAGCATAGCAACAGTAGCAAATATCCTATAATATTGTGCAGTAGTGCTATTGTGTTACTATCAAGTTTGTTCTTAGTATATGTGCATAAAATTGGCAAATTCTATCTAACTGATGAGTTGTAAATGTTAGCTTGTTGCATATAGCTTTCTTTGGAACTAGCTTGTTGCAGTGCTTATGTTACTTAATACTTGGTTAAAAACAAACAAACTAAAAACCGTATTTTTCTGTATCTTAAACACGTGTTTCTCCTGCAGGTGAAGCCTCTGTTTCAGCCATCATCAAAGACAGGCCTCACTGTCTCCACCCAGTCTGACTCATCCAATCAGGCTGGTCCATCTCTGCCTGCCGGCCAACCACAATCCTACGCAGAGTTCATCGTCCAGAGCAGCAGCCATGCGCGTCATCCTCCTCTTCCTCCTCCTCGCCTTCCTTCCAAACTACACAGGGACGACCCCACGACCTCCAGGGACGACCCCCCTCCCTCCAGGGAGACACCCAACCTCGCAGAAAGAAGCGTGGAACAGGAGCTCGCCCCTCCCAAGTCTGGTCCTAGTCTAGAAGTTCCTGAGGAGCCTGACATGGGTTCATCCTCAGCTGTTGGGTCTGTGAAGCCCTGTGAGGCCCTTAGGGAGGCTGCGGGCGGCAGTGATGGAGGTGGAGCTCCAGGAGGGGAGCAGGAGGAGGGCCGGGAGGCTGGAAGAGAGCAGTTTCAGGCAGAGGAGCAGGGTCACAAGGTCGGCCCGAGCAGCCTGGGCCAGATCTGTTGGGTCGGGGAACAGCATCATCGTCAGCCCTCGACAGGTAAGACTGATGAACGATGAATGTTGTTGTTGTTGTTGTGGCGGTGGTAAATCCTCGCAGCATCTGTTCTGTGCAGAGAGGAAATCCCATCCTGAAGTTTGTAAGGAGCGTTCCCTGGGAGTTTGGAGAAGTCACACCTGACTACGTCCTGGGACAGACCACCTGTGCCCTGTTCCTCAGGTCTGTACCTGCTGTGTGTGGTTGTGCGTGTGTGTATGTGTGTGTGTGTGTGTATGTGTGTGTGTGTATGTGTGTATGTGTGGTTGTGTGTGTGTGGGTGTGTATCTGATGTGTGTGTGTGCGTGTGGGTTTGTATGTGTGTATCTCACTTTGGATAAAAGCGTCTGCTAAATGAATACATTTAAATGTATCTGCTGTGTGTGTGTGTGTTTGTGAGTGTGTGTTTAATGAGTGTGACCTATGCACATGCTTGCAACAGCTTTTCACCCCATTTGTATCGTCACCTTGGCCTTCCTGTGTGGTCAGTCTGCATCACCCCCTCCACTCACTGTGTGAAACATCTCAAGTCTACCACACCTGCTATTTTCCTGTGTTTGTGATTTGCTGTGATGATTTCCCGCACATACACACCCACACACACACACCCACCTAAAGATGGTCAGGACCTTTAGACCAATGAGCTAGTTTCTCCTTACTCATTTCATTTTCTCTTTCTCATTTGTATCATATTTGTAGTGTATTTTACATTGTATTCATTTTTATTTTATTATTAGTATGCCACATATATGTTCTATGTTTGCTCATTTCTGTTCTATGTTTGCTCATTTCTGCCACAGTGAATTCTATGTTTGTTAATCTTGTATAGCGAATAAACCCCCATTCTGATTCTGAAAACCCATATTTTGGTTTGGACCTTCTTCAAACCTGCAGCCTGAGATACCACAACCTCAACCCCAACTACATCCACGACCGTCTGAAACAGCTCGGACAAACCTTCACACTCAGGGTCCTCCTGTTGCAAGTGGACGTGGTAAAGGATTTATTAAACTCCCCCCAAAACATTACTCTTGATATTTATAGTTTTACATCATATTCTCTCGACAATGCCCCCTCCTCTAATCTCGGATGTGATTGGTTGCGTCCTGTAGAAAGATCCACACCATTCACTGAAAGAGCTGGCTCGGATCTGCATCATGGCTGACTGCACTCTTATCCTCGCCTGGAGGTGAGTCAGTTGTCAACAATGACTTATACGTTTGTTTATAGGTAACAGACGCAACATGAGATGAAACCCGCTTTATTTTCCTGGGGGAAATTATCCTGGATCACAGTACAGTACCTGATATATTTATCAGATCCTACGTATAAATATAAAAAAACCCCCTGATCCCAATACTAGTAAAACAGGACACGTATGCTCTGAAAACTTAATTTGACTCGAGACAGAGCTATAATTTCACAGGAATGAACCCTCTCTGTTTCTCGGAGGGTGGAGGGATGAGGGCGTCTGTGGATGAGCTGTTTTACGACCCGGCACCCGTGTGGAAGCCCAGGTTTACCATGGCAACGATGAGCTCATCTCAGATAGCTGTCTTTACTCTGTCCTTTCCAGTCCTGAGGAGGCTGGCCGCTACCTGGAGACCTTCAAGTCCTATGAGAAGAAACCAGCCGACCTGCTGAAGGAGCAGGTGGAGAAGGACTACCTGTCTAAGGTACCTGGAAGCTTCTCACATTCACCTTTATATAGATAGATAGATAAGATAGATAAGTCCTTTATTGTCATTACACTCAAGATGCAACGAAATTTTGTGGGTACTCCCAAAGCAGCAGCATTTAAAGTGGAATATAAACATGTACATAACTAAATATAAAAATTTTAAGATACAAAAATATATTAAAAAAGAGTGGGAGGAGGTAGACAGGGGGAGGAAGTTCTGGTGTTTGGGGTGTGTGGGGTGGTAGAAGGTAAAGCCCTGAGCTGATGCGGCTGTACGCGCCGCCATCTTCGCCTTTAGGCCTTTAGGAAGCTGGACATACGATGCTCTAAAAATATGGTCCAGCCTTCAAAATATGACTTCGATATCTTCCTTCAGGTTGGTTCTCCCCTGATTGGGCCAGTTCTTGAATAGTGTCTGTATGCTTTTGCCTACTTCCCAAGGTGACTGACTGTCTGACCACTGTTAAGTCTGTCAACAAGACGGACGCCATAACCATGCTGTCCACCTTCTCTGTGAGTGGTCTTCAGAATGATCCAGGACCCTTGGGTTCTCCGTATGCTTTCTAAACACTCTTCCATGACGTTCTAGAACAGGAGTGTCAAACTCCAGCCCTCAAGGGGGCGACTGTCCAGCACACCTCCACAGAGCTTGATAACAGACCCATTCATTAGGATCAGGTGTGCTAGAGCAGGGAAACATCAAGGACTGGAGTTTGACACCCCTGTTCTAGAACCATTTTTTTCTTTGGAGGAATGACTATTTCATGGTGCGCTGATTAATGTCTACGATCTGGACTTTGTTTTGCAGTCCGTCGAGGGAATCATCAAGGCTTCTAAAGAAGACCTGGAGTTGTGTCCTGGCCTGGGGCCCCAGAAGGTGAGGGGACTGGAGAGGACGACCAGGTTAACATCACCAGTCTAACACACTGAGGCGGATCTGAACTGCTTCTTTAGTCTGAAGTCCTAAACATCTTCTTATTGAATCTTTGGTAGTTTATTTTCCCCCTGACTTGGTGTCGGTGTGTCTTGCAGGCCAGGCGTCTGTACGATGTGCTCCACCAGCCCTTCTTAAAGGCCAGGAAGAAGGAGAGCTAACTGGTTCCTCAACGGTACTCTGTCTGGCCCCCCCATGCCTGGCCCTCCATTCCTGGCCCCTCTGTCTGGCCCCCCAAGCCTGGCTCACCTATCTCTCTCTGTAACCCACAGCAACAGTGCTTGTTGGTTTGTTAAACGAGGGCAAGAGATCTCGTACAGAGCTGTGGTTTGGTGTGAGCCAAGTCTTTGCTTGCTTTCGATATGAAACTTAAACATGAACAGAATCAATCATCATGAAAACAGGCTAGAGGTTTTCATCAACCGCATGAAGAGATTTTAATATTTTACTTGAAGTCCTTTTGGAAAATAATTGAAAATACATTATATGTGTTTAGTCTTTTTACGATACACATTTACTTCTTAAAAAAACAAATGATTGTTTAAAAAACTGCATTTTTTCAATAAAGCTTAAAAAACTATCCTAAGTGAGACTTATTGGTTTTCGGATGAACAAACTGGTGGGTTATTCTCCTAAAAGCAAGGTGTGATATTTCCATTCTATCTCTGCTCTCATTCTGAAGCAAGTAAAACCACGAACCAGCCAGACACCTTTCCTGTGTGACTGCATGGCTGTTTGTGTGTGTTGGTGGGAGTGATGATCCACCAGCCTATAAAGCTACCAGGAGTCCCCAGCATCGACACACCAACCATGGGTCTGCTGGGTCTCCTGGTCCTAGTCCAGCTCCTGGACACCTCTGGTGAGTTTCTGTTGACATTATCCTGAACCCTTCAGCTGTTTCCTGGCAGAATAGTCTTATGTTTCGGTTCTTGGTCCTCTTATTAACTTTATTTTAATGTATTTTTTATACATGGTTTAGCCCCTTAGTATGTACTTTTTTAGTATTAGTTAGACGCTACTTATTTTACGATTCCGTTTCTATGTGATCTGTCATGGTGAACAGAACGCATTCTGATTCAGACTTTTTTTGGGTTTAATCTGTTTGAAAAGAATGACTACATGTTTGTGGAAATGTTTCGAAGGATGCAGTCTAAACTGTGAACCTTTGCTCCTGCTTTGTTTCTTGTGTATTTCCTCCGGTCTAGGAGCATCTCAGAGTGGGATTGTTGGAGGGCAGGAAGCAAAGCCACACTCCAGACCGCACATGGTGTCTCTACAGAAAAACCGACACCATGTGTGTGGAGGAATGCTGATCAGGGATGACTTTGTCCTTACTTCTGGACACTGTTTAGAGTCAGCCATTTTGTTTTCTTCATGTCATGCCAGATTATGTGTTAAAATGATTGGGTACAATGAAAAGTCATCCTTATTTTGGATATACAAACGTTGGATGATTTCATATTATCGTCAAACGATGAAAAAAGACAAAAAGGAAAAGAGCTTCTTAACACCATTGTTTATATAGATTCTTAATTTCTAGTAAAAGTTTGCTTCATCTCTAACAAATGTTATTGTTATCACCATGGTTATCACTATGGTTATCACTAGGGTTATCACTATGGTTATCATGTTATTCATACTCATTATCAGGCATCATCCTTTGACGGTCGTCCTCGGCGCACACAACCTTTCCAAGCCTGAGACGAGAACTCGGCAGACGGTTCAGGTGGATCGCTACATCCGCCATCCCCTACACCTGCGGTCTAATCAGCCTGAATATGATGTCATGCTACTAAAGGTGAAGACATACGGCTGTCAGACTAAAAACTGTCCCATCTGACATCACAACGCCATTAGGATGCAAGGATGCGTCCGTCGCTATGCCAACATTAAATTCCTGATGAGAGCTATTAGGACTGTGTTTGGATTGACAGGTCCTCCAGATAGCCAATAATCAATCTAAAAGTTACAAAGTTCCCAAGATAACCTACAATTTGAATAATAGCAACAAACTTATGGAATTAACGGTACTTTTGGATTTTCTTTATCCTTCTACAGCTTAAGATAAAAGCCAAACTGACTAAGGATGTGAAGGTCATCAGACTCCCGCAGAAGAATGAGACAGTTTCAGCAAATGTGAAATGCTCTGTAGCTGGTTGGGGCATGATAAGGTCGAACACGCCTGCCTCAGATGTTCTGATGGAGACCAACGTTGTGACTGGGAGTACCTCTCACTGCAAGCGGGTGTGGCAGAAGCACTTCAAACCTAAACAGATGATCTGTACACTCACTGACAGAAGAAAAGGATTTTGCCAGGTGAGATGAAGTCATTGTCAGTTGGTCACCTTCTACTAGTTTATTCAAGGTAACACGGTACACAATTTGACTCTGTGGTTAAGGTGTTGGGCTCATGATCAGAAGGTTGCGAGTTTGATTCCTGGCTGTGGCAACATGATGTGTTGTCTCTGTACATACTTTAAGTCACTCTGGATAAAAGTGTCTGATAAATTACTAAATGTAACGTTAAATCATTGATAGTTGTAAGAGTTGTGTTTCCTGTCAAGGTTTGATCGTTTTTGTTTCCCTTCTCAGGGAGACTCAGGAGGACCTCTGGTTTGCAACTCAAAGGCGCAGGGGATCGTGGCTTACAATTATGCCAACAACTGTCAAGACGAGAGGTATCCACATGTGTACATGAAAATTCCTTTCTTCTTGTCCTGGATTCAAGAGATGATGAACGGATAGGTGGTAAACGAATAGGTTTATGTAAAAAAAATTAGATTAAACCATTTATTTGTTTAATCTTTGTTAGTATTCAGGTATTAGCTACAAATTTCAATACATTTTTGTCAACCATTACTTGTGTTGCATTTGATCATAATAAATGTTTGGCTTGTGAGACTAAAACTCAATCTTTAACAGTCGACAATTGCAGTGTCAATTTGTAATCAATGGTGTGTACTGTTCCAACAACACCTGGATTCACCACAGAAAAGTAAAAAAAAAAAAAAAAGTTTTATTGCTGTATCTGTACAGCAATTTGTACTTCTGTATTTGCATAGTTAACCGATTACGGCGGAATCAATTTAATTCAATAACCCGCATTTTTTCGATATCGGCATATTATTTTATTATATATGAATAGTATGACCACCACAAAATACACAATCCACTTGCTAATGTAGCAAAAATCTGAGAAAGGGTAGCATTATATTAGCATCAGCGTGGAACAGAAAACCCTCTCTTTCTTGGAAACATCTTCGTAAAAAGATGTGGAAAATGCACGTCAAATTCCCCCTGTGCACCAACAGCACTTCTTCAAGACATCAACATGACAAGTGTTTGCGTTCTATTTACAAATTGTCTCATTAGGAATGAAATCATGCATGGGAAACAGAAGAACATAGAGAGAAAGAAAGAGAGAGTGAGAGAAAGAGAGAGACGTTGAGTTGCAAAGTTCCAACCACAGACCGCTCGTCCGCTGTAGCTGCTGGCTCAGTCGTAATGTTGGCTTTTAAAGTTGAATCGTTTTCTCTCCGTGAAACCAGTCATCTGAGGAGAAGGGAATTCATGTTTTTTTTATTTATATTGAATGAACAGGTATTAGAACGTTAAGCACCAATACTGAGAGTGCTACAAAACAACATTATACACAGTAGAAAAGGTTCCATCTACAGTCATCTGGACACTGTTTTAAAAGTCAATACGTTTTTTACCCCCATCCAGGAGTCATTCTCAGTCAGGATGAGATTGAGAATACGACTGGAAATGACTCCTGAATGGGAATCAAAACGTCAATATTATAAAATGTCTCTACATCAACATTATAAAGCATCTCTCCATCAACATTATACGTACTTGACTTGGATCCCTTGTGAAGTATCTCTTCTCAATGACCTAACAGAGATGGTACATGTGTAACTCAGACAAACTATTCCGTTTAAATGTTTGTGTTCTATTCGTAGTGCATGTGAATAAACAACAAACAAACATACACAGTACATATTTACAATAATCTTAACACCTCACCTTGTCAAAGAACCTACTTAGCTTCACTGCGTTAGAAGTACCAGCAGCTAAATATCTTGGATTGGTGGAGTCCTGCAAAAAGAGGAAGAATCGACCTTAACAAAGCTGATCAAAGCTGATCCAAAGGCTAACAGGACAGAACTAGGCTAACTGGTGTTGCACATGAGCAGTGGCTATCTTGATGATCGCAGGGGTCTCCAACAGGAGAGGATAGAAAAAGCTACCAGGTTGATTTCTTCAGCGTTGAAGTCTTCAGACAGGAAGGCGGTCCTGTTCAGAACATCACTGCGCTTGTTTTCTGGGATCTGGTCAAACTTGGTACCGATCAACAGCAAAGGCACTGGGTTTTCAGCAAACTGCTCTCTGTCGTAATCCCTGCAGCAACCACACAAACCAGAGGGGGATGTTACTGTACAACCACACAAACCAGAGGGGGATGTTACTGTACAAAACAACAGCACCATGTCTGAACTCATTATGCAGGTTATACTATTAGTAAGATAGCTGTCATAGCCTTTTATACACTTATTCTCTGCCATGTCTTGATTGTTGAGACAAAACAAACCCATTTGAGACGATTACTCCTGTTGGCGAGGAATCTCTGTTCAAGGCTTCTAAGGACCAGCGATATAGATTTTGGGAGGATTTCTTGTTTGTCAGATCGTGAACTAGTATAATGCCTGCAAAAGACGCAAGAAGACTAATCATTATCATGTAATCAATGGACGTTTAACGTTTTCTGAATGCTTTAACCCCACCAAGTATCTCTTAATCACCATTGACTGAGTTGTAGAAAACAGCTCTGGTGCTTTTCACACTGCTGGCGCTTCCCACTGATCCTCCAACATCCCATAATTCAATGTAGAAGGTCTTCTCCTCTGGGGTTCCCTCCTTGTAGTCATGCGCCTGGAACCATATGCTCAGAAACAATCCCCATAGCAACGCATGGAGACAGCTGTCTCAGCCATGAAGCACAAACAGACTGAAGTCACTTGTTTCTTACCCGCACATCCACAGAGCAGCCCACAGTCCAGGACGGGTTCCCCAGAACCTGGTTCTGACACAGCAGATGGACCAAGGAAGATTTCCCCACACCTGGCACAGAAATGACATGACAGCGTAGTTTAGATTAGATCAAAGATTAGATAAACCTTTATTTGTCCTCCGGGGGGGGGGGGGGGGGGGATTGCAGTGTAGCCTCCTACAACTAAGAGTTGGCTGGCGTTTAAGAACAGGCATACAGACAGGGTGATTGTCTGTCTATCCTAACTGTGTTACTAAAGTCTACATTAGACAGGCTGCCTGTTTAACGGTGTGTATTCTAATGTTTAAAGGTGGTTAGAGGTGTTTAAAGGTGTTTTAAAGGTGGTTAAAGGTGTTTAAAGGTGTTTAAAGGTGGTTAAATGTGGTTAAATGTTGTTTAAAGCTGTTTAAAGGTAGTTAAAGCCGGTTGTTTCTATTCTAATGTTTAACAAAAAGCGCTGAGCTGCTTCGCCAACAGGGCAGCTGCGGCTCATCGAAGGACTTTTAGGTCAATAAACCAACTTTAGGCTCAACCACATCAGCTAATATATCCTTCATTTATTTGTCAGAAACGTGAAAATACTAATATTTATTACAAATATGTTGATTAAAGCTCTTACTTACCTGAATCTCCCAAAACTAAGACTTTAACTCTGTCAAGAGAAGCCATTTCTGATGAACCGGAATTATATCTATTTTAGAACTGCTTTTAATATGTGATGAATGAACCATGTCAATGTTTACTATGTTTTTAGTGTGAAACATTTATGATGATTTTATTGTCTGTAAAGTGACTTTGAGTACCTTTAAAAGCGCTATACAAATCTAATGTAATATTATTATTATTATTATTATCAGGAAGTATCCGGGTCAAGAGACACATTGCTGCATTCTGATTGGACATCGTTTTGTTTACCAGGTTTTATCTCCGGGTCATCAGTGAAGCTGAACAAATCTAAACTAATAACGTAAGTCAAGCCGGTTTACCTTCTTATTAAAATACAGAAAGTGAAATATCCACTAAATGTATACTTATATCTCTTCGGTGAACTAGTAATCTCGTTATTTACATCATGACTTGAACCATTAATCAGCTATTCCAGCTAGCTAGCTATGAAATGTGTTAGCCAGACCAGCTAACCAGCTTAACTGGTGTTTTAATAAAGTGATTTTAATGTAAAAAAAAATGAATTAATTATTTCAGACAAATGAACTAATCAGGAGTAACTTTAATGTGAGAGAGTTACTGAGATTAACCAGTTGAAGAATCATAACTGGCCATCTGGAAAACATTCTTGACTCCCGCTTTTATCATGTGATGTAATAGTTATAGAGTATATATATTTAATTGTTAATGTAGTGTTTACAGCAGCTGGTCAGGTTATCAATCCTTGCCCAAGGACACAACGTCATGTTGGCACGACCAGGAATCTGAACCAGCAGTCGTTCTGATTACTATCCCGATTCCCTAACCACTCATCCACCTGACTCCCTAAAGCAGGGGTATTCAACTAAAATGTAAAGAGGTCCAGTTCGAGAAAATTACATGAAGCGAAGGTCCGGAAGATCATAATGTCTAACTTAGTGTGATATATATTTAAGTGGCCTAGTACTTTTATGAACATGCATCTAATCTATGCCTGCCTTGTAAATCAAATGATTTCAGGACAATTCAAAACTTTCTGACAATATTTATTGTCATGTAACACAGAACTGAACTTAAAAAATATGCACAATGTGCACATTAAAATAAAGGGCATGACTTTAAAAAATATATATACATATATATAAATAAGCTTGAATAAAAAAAAATTGCATACCCTTAATTGAAACAATTCAAGTATGAAGTCTCAACATATCTTATGAATTGAACTATTTAACTTAACAATTATATTTGCTTATATTCAACTCCCCCACTTTTTTGGGATAATCGAGCTCTAGCTTGTCCTGCCAGGATTTTAAACCTGGGCTTAAATGGAGTCAGGGCCATTCTCACACACATGTGGAGGTGCTCATTGGTGAGCCTTGAATTATATTTTGTTTTGATAATATTCATTGCGGAGGATGCTGCCTCACAGTTGTGTGTAGTGCCTAACATGGTCAAGAGGTATATGGCTACTTTCCTCAGACCTGGGAAATCTGTCTCAGGGACCATTTGAAGCCAGAAAGTACAAGGGTCAGTTCATACTAACTGCTCTTTCAGGGCTACATCTACTTGGAGATCAACCAATTGAATTTGGAGAAGCCTAACATTTACCCATTTAATAGTAGTATGAACAGAAAGGAGTGTGTGCATTCTGAATTAAATGCCCTATTTTCGCTGTCCATTTTCCTAATATCTTATCTCCTTTTCTGTCTCGCTCCTCTGTGTCTCTCTCTCTCACTCGTCCGCATCTCTCCGTTTCTCTGTCTCACTCCTCCGTGTCTCTCCCATGGTTTATGTTTATTTTCTTTCTATCGTAGTTTTGTGTCTCGCCGATAACTTTCATCTGCTGCATCTTCTCAATGTTTACCGCCTGGAATACAGTTTTGACTGGCTGAGTGGAATCACGTGGGACGGCTTAACTCGCACTTGGCCTGTGCGTTTTCCCAGCCACAAACCGACTACCGTAAAGATGATAAAAGCTGCGCCGGTTCAAATAGAAGCGCTCCGTCCGATTTTAAATCGCAACCCTCTGTTTGGGCTGTAGGTCCAGGTCCGTATGAGATAGATTCTGGGTCCGGACCCGGACCGCGGTCCGCCAGTTAGTGACCTCTGCCCTAAAGCATCTCTTTATCTTCTTTACCCTCCAGCATCACTCCTATGAACCGCTGAAGATGTCGGAGCCAGAGCTACTGACAGAGGTGCCTGCTGCACTGAAGCGCCTCGCCAAGCAGGTGGTCCGGGGCTTCTACGGGGTGGAGCACGCCCTGGCCCTGGACGTCCTCATCCGCAACCCCTGCGTCCGAGAGGAGGACATGCTGGAGCTGCTGAAGTTCGACCGCAAGCAGCTGCGCTCGGTGCTCAACACGCTGAAGGGAGACAAGTTCGTCAAGTGTCGCATGAGGGTGGAGACGGCAGCCGACGGGAAAACCACCAGACACAACTACTACTTCATCAACTACCGACTGCTGGTGAACGTGGTGAAGTACAAGCTGGATCACATGAGGAGACGCATCGAGACGGACGAGCGAGACTCCACAAACCGGGCGTCTTTCCTGTGTCCCTGCTGCTACAGCACCTTCACTGACCTGGAGGCCAATCAGCTGTTTGACCCTATGACAGGTGAGGGGGGGGGGGGGGGACCCACCTTTATGACAGGTGAGAGGGGGAGGGGGGGGACCCACCTTAATGACAGGTGAGGGGGGGGGGGGTTGCAGGGGGGAGAGACACCTTAATGACAGGTGAGAGGGGGGGGGGGCTGCAGGGGGGAGAGACACCTTAATAACAGGTGAGAGGGGGGGGGGGCTGCAGGGGGGAGAGACACCTTAATGACAGGTGAGAGGGGGGGGGCTGCAGGGGGGAGAGCCACCTTAATGACAAGTGGAAGTAAATATGGAGGGGGGAGGCTGTACTGAACTGCAGGTCGGATTAATTATACATGGCAGGAAGCGCTGAAAGGCAAACTGGAGCCACTTGCATCATCACAGGCTGAGTGCAAATAAAACATATTCGTACATATGTCTCATGCAAAAATCAAGCTGACAATTTAGAAACCTCCAGATATTTGATGGTTTTAAAAGTTACGGTGAGTAAGTCAGTAAGTCCTTCTTGAACACTAGATGGCAGTATACGTCTTCACCAGAGCCACTGAACCACAGACGGCTACCAGCACACAGCTGTATCTAGCCTGCATCCAGACACAGTCACACAGTCATCCTGATAGGAGGAGAGTTTAAGACATTGAACTCAAGAGTTTGAGATCTTTTTTTGAGGAGCTCTCTCCTCTCCTCCTGTGCACCCCCCCCCCCCTCTCTCTCTCTCTCTCTCTCTCTCTCTCTCTCTCTCTCTCTCTCCTGCACGCGCTCAGCCTGTGATGATGCAAGTGGCTCCAGTTTGCCTTTCAGCGCTTCCTGCCATGTATAATTCATCCGACCTGCAGTTCAGTACAGCCTCCCCCCTCCAGACCCCCCTCCCCCCATCCCCAGAATTATTTACTAAGAGTGGAGGGAAAGGTTCTGTACACATGCACATACATACATACATACATACACACACTCACTCACTTTATCTCTCTCACATACACACACACACACACACACAGTACGCTGGCACACCTCCTGCGGGTGAGTCAGACTATAACTCTCAGGCTTGGCAGTGCGCTTGTCGTAGAGAGGACTGTATAATGTGTGGGGGGGGGGATTTCACCCAAACACACACAAATCACCTGCGTGTCGCCAGCTGTATGGCCGGCCTCCTCTGGGCGTCTGTATCTGGAGAGGATGGCTGGAGTCTGGGGGGCCTGATGTGAGAGAGGGGCAGGATGGTGTTCAGGGCCTGATGTGAGAGAGGGGCAGGATGGTGTTCAGGGCCTGATCTGATCTATCTTTATACACCCAAACACAGCATCATGGAAAATCAAGAAGCACTTTAGAAAAATATAATATATATATCCCTCTCACATTTACCAGGTTGGATTTGAAAAAACACATGTGAACACACTCTGTGAGTCAACAGTGTGAGCTCGTGATTTATACCTTCAATTACTCTCTCTTTCAGTTTGTGAACACCGGCGGCTTTTCCACATACATCTACCCTGTCATCCGGGTAGCATGTTAGGCACATGTGTGTTCAGTAGACACGTATGTAGTAGACATGTAGCGTTAGATCCGGCAGGTGAGACCTGAGGGTTTAGTCACGTAATGGTGGCTGATGATCGCTAAGTTATCGGAGCCTCCCAGTGAGAGGGAGAACAATGTCTGCCGGTTGGGATGGCAGCATGACATTACAGAGACAGGAAGCATTCGCTTCAGCTCTCCTCTGTGATGCCTGGAGACATTTTCAATCAGGAGAACGGAGGATTTCTTTCTTTTAATTTATTTGAGGGAGGAGAGAAAATTGGATGTCTTTTCAGCACTTCCAATGATCTCACCCGTAAATGACGGCGCCCCTCTGTCACAGTGATCACACAAAGCAGAACAAATAAGGACGTTCTAACTGAGTAAGTGTGTTCTGAGCATCTCTGGACCCCAAGGACCCTCCCCCTGTCACTTTGTTCATCACAGTTGTTAAAGAGAGGCGGCCTAAAAAAACTCCCAGTGAGCAAAAACATGGTTAGGGTCCAATTTGAGGACGGAGTTTCTTAATTAAGGTGCACATTAGCAGACAGCTCCAGCGCTGGTCTTATCCACCGGCGAGTTCTTGCCAAGAAACATATTAGCCAACCAGCAGCCCATTTGTGCGACAATAACACACAGTAATAACCTCTTTATTTGAAAAACAAAACATTTGGCACGGATGGAAATTAAATACCAGGTCTGTGTGATTTGGATGGGGGGGGGGGGGGGGGGTGGGGGTGGTGTTATTGCAGATTTGCTCACGGGAGGGGGGGTGGGGTGGGGGGAGAGAAGTGATTGATCACTTCAATGTTTATTCATTTCTTCATCTCTCATGCTGTTTCGGAGGACTGGCACCTGTCCAGGATGCACTGTACTGCAAAGTGGATGACATCACTTCCTCCCGCTCTGCTGCATTGGAAGCTGTTCATTACTTCACAACATCACCCATGCCCTCTGATGTCTGGGACATTCAGAATACCGCCCATATTTGAATATAAATTCAAATACAAATGAAAGAATCCCATTAAATGATAGTCTAAAGCAGCAGTTTGTATTCTGTTGTGACACTACAGCACCTGTCACTGTGCAGTTTTGAACTCTTTGACTTCTGGCTGAATATCGCAGTTCTGTTCGTGTTCGTTCTGGTCAAATGAGGATGTGATGTTCACTTGTTTCATCTTAATGACGTCGCCCTTACTGCCAAACAGGAAGCGACGTCATCAATGGAGACAGTTGCTAGGATACACAGTGTGAAAGACAGCCAAATAAATGTAAGTCAGACTGTGTGCAGATCATGTTAAAACTGAGCAAATAAAGACACAAAGTCAAGAGCATGCACAGTGATGAAGACTGTGAAACCGTGTTGGAGGAAGAATAAAACCTGGGACAGATGTCTTCTCCATTGTGATTGGACAAGTCTTTACCACGGAGAAGTAGATGTGTATCGCTATTGGACCAGTGTCTCCAGCAGATAAGTCGATGTCAGTTGTGATTAGGTGGGTGTCTCCGACTGATAAGGAGATCTCTGCCCTGATTGGGTGGGTGTTTCCCTTCAGATAAGGAGATCTCCACCCTGTTTGGGCGACTGTTTTAAAGAGATAAGCAGCTTTTCCTAATTGTCTCACTTTTTTCCTTGTGTTTCTCGTCTCTGACAATGTCACAGAGGAACTGAAAGTTGTCCCCCCAAACCCTCTTTGGCATGAGTGCCAAAGCAGCTGTTGTTGACCCTTCGATGGTTGACTGTTTTGGGCCTCAAAACAAACATCCCTATCTATAGACATGACTCTAATTAACAGCCTTAGTGTGTCCAGATGACAGGAGGTGCTAGACAGGCTGCGTCAGGCACCAGATCCTCTCTCTGAACAGTCATGTTTGAGCTTGTCTGCCTGAGAGCTGGTGTCTCTGTCAGGGTGTGTCTGGTCTCCTCTGTATCACATCCTGCTGTTGCAGCAGTAACCCAGCACCCGGAGGGGGGGTCGGGGGGGGGGGGGGGGGGGGGGGGGGCAGCAGCCAGTTCACCTGTTAACCAAGCTGGTGGCTGCAGCTTTCTGCTAGCCCAGCAACACTCGACACCACGTCACTGAACGGCACACAATACTGCAGGTGACACGCACACGCTCGAAAACAAACACACACGCACGTGCTCAAAAACACACACACGCACGTGCTCAAAAACACACACACGCACGTGCTCGAACACGCACACACAGCTTAAAAAACACACAGCTTGAAAACACACACTCAAAAAAATCACAGAAACGCTCTCGAAAACACACACTGTCTCACACACACAGACGCGGAAAAAAAAGAAAAGCGCATCTGTTCTCACTAGTCTTAACATCCCTCCTAGTCCACAACACAACAGTATGTTTGTTCTGGAAGGTCGCTCCTCTCCTCCTTAGCTGGAAGGCTGTTGTTCCTGTCACTTGTCGGTGTCTGACCTTCTAGGAAGATTTGACAGTGATGATTCTAGTCGGGGTGCGATTCTCCCCCCTGGTGGGTGTTACGTTGTGTCGGCTCACAGCCGAAAATTCAGGCAGAAGGCGAAGAAAAACAAAGACATGACTCAATATATCGATCTCTCTCTCTCTGTCTCTCTCTGTGTCTCTCTCACTCTGTCTCTCTCTCTCACTCTGTCTCTCTCTCTCTCTGTCTCTGTCTTTGTGTCTCTCTCTCTGTCTCTCTCTCCGTCTCTCTCTCTAGTGTTTTCTTGAGTTGTGTCCCTCTACCTGCTTCACCCTTATCCCTCCCTGCTCACACTGGGCAGAGAGGTGAGGGGGAGGTTCCTTAACTGCAGGCTTGCAAAATCTGAACTCACGACGGACCAAACTTTCGGCTAACTTCCGCTAAAACTCTGCGAGGTCTGCACTTTAGCCCTGGGAGACGTCAGAAAGGTTCCCCGCAAATTGGCTTCACACTTCAGCCTCTCGTTTTCTCGAACCGCCTTCCAACACAATTAGTCAACCGCTCTCCCAATTTAACTCACCTGTTCCACTCTAGTCAGCCACCTCCAAGTCCAGAGGCAGCACGCACACGCACACACACACACACACACACACAGAAACACACACACACACAAAGTTTGGAAAACAGACGGGCAGACTCTCTTTACAATTCTTGGCTAACTTATTCATATTTGATCAGCTTTCTGAAGAAGGAAACCCTTAGTTGACCCTGGAAACGAGACAGGAGAAAGAGAGAGAGAGAGAGAGACAGAGACAGAGAGAGAGAGAGAGAGACGCCTTAATTATGGAGCAGGAGATTCAGTTATATTCGCTGCCTGCTGACAAAAGCTTCCTAAAGCAGCATTGTCTCTTAGTCACACTGCTAATTGTCAGGGGCCCCTTTGATAGGGGCAGAGCAGGCTGGTAAGTGCAGCTCTGCAGCCCTGACATTGCCAGGGGTTTTTAGTCTATGATTATGCTGAAATTGTGAGGGCCCCTGTCTTTAACAGCACAAAGGACCCAGAGTGATTTCTCTCTCTGAGGGACTGAATGCTGCTTTTTTCTCTTCCTTTTTTGTGTGTGTGAAAGATGCTTCGGAAATATGTTAGTAGGGATGTTTGCAGTGCAGTTCACCCCCCTCCCCTTCTCTCCCACCCCCCCACCCCCACATACATACATACACATCCTCTCTCACACTGTCTCTCTGTCTCTCTCTCTCTGTCTCCGTCTCTCTCTCACTCTTTCTCTCTCAATCTCTCTCACTCACTCCCTCTCTCTCTCTCTGTCTCACTCTCTCACTCCCTCCCTCTTTTCTCTCTCTCTCACTCTCTCTCTCTGTGTCTCTCTCTGCCTCTATCTCTCTATTGGAGAAATCTTCCATCGCTAAACTGTCCTAGTCTGTCAGTAGCAGACAGGTCCCCTGCTGTCCCTTGACATTAAAAGAGGAGGTGACAGAGTTCTCTGTGGAGGACCAGTCTAGAACCAAGCAGAACAGGAACATGCAGTACTCTGGGGGAACACATGGGAGACAGACAGACAGACGGACGACGGACGGGAGGGAGGGAGTTCATCCACCAACCGAAGGTCGCCGCCTGACTTTTTTTTCCCTTCGCCTTCTCGTCTCAGAGTTTGGCACTTTGTGCTGCAGGGATGTTCTAAGCAGCGAGTCCTCTGTGAGGTCTCAGTTCATTGGTCCAGTGCTGAGTCGTGTCACCTCTCCCTGGTTCTCTCCCTCTCCCCTGCCGTGGTAATGAGTCAGAGTGACACCTGGATTCATGCCCGTCGCTCTGTCGAGAGGTGTCACTCCACAGCCCCCCCCCCCCCCTGTCAAACCCCAAATAGTTGCCTGCAGCCATTACCTGTCGTGCAGCCTTGTCTGGCCTTGCCCCCCCCCCCCCCCCTTCATCGCCCAGCCCAGTCACCCACCCAATCAGTCACTCCCAGGTTCAGTCCGGGGGCTTTGATTATAGAGGCTAACACCCTCCAACACTCTAACGCTGACTCACACTTGCTCTTGCAGTGCAGGAGTGTTTTTGAGTGGACCTGGGTAGAAGCCTGGTGTAGCTTGAGGTGTTTTTAGAGCAGCTTGAGGTGTTTCAGAGGCAGCTTGAGGTGTTTCAGAGGCAGCTTAGGGTGTTTCAGAGGCAGTTTGAGGTGTTTCAGAGGCAGCTTGAGGTGTTTCTGAGCAGCTTGAGGTGTTCAGAGGCAGCTTGAGGTGTTTCAGAGCAGCTTGGTGTGTTTCAGAGGCAGCTTGAGGTGTTTCAGAGCAGCCTGAGGTGGTTTCAGAGGCAGCTTGAAGTGTTTTCAGAGGCAGCTTGGGATGTTTCAGAGCAGCTTGAGGTGTTTCAGAGGCAACTTCAAGTGTTTCAGAGGCAGCTTGGGATGTTTCAGAGCAGCTTGAGGTGTTTCAGAGGCAGCTTGATGTGTTTCAGAGCAGCTTGGGATGTTTCAGAGCAGCTTGGGGTGTTTCAGAGGCAGCTTGGGATGTTTCAGAGCAGCTTGAGGTGTTTCAGAGGCAGCTTGATGTGTTTCAGAGCAGTTTGGGATGTTTCAGAGCAGCTTGGGGTGTTTCAGAGGCAGCTTGAGGTGTTTCAGAGGCAGCTTGAGGTGTTTCAGAGGCAGCTTGAGGTGTTTCAGAGGCAGCTTGGGGTGTTTCAGAGGCAGCTTGAGGTGTTTTCAGAGCAGCTTGAAGTGTTTTGGGGGCAGCTTGAGGTGTTTCGGAGGCAGCTTGAGGTGTTTCAGAGCAGCTTGAGGTGTTTCAGAGGCAGCTTGAGGTGTTTCAGAGCAGCTTGAGGTGTTTCAGAGGCAGCTTGAGGTGTTTCAGAGCAGCTTGGGGTGTTTCAGAGGCAGCTTGAGGTGTTTTTAGAGCAGCTTGAGGTGTTTCGGAGGCAGTGATTTTCCTAGTTCTGTTTTTTTTTTTGTCTGAGAGGTTTGGGGCGAGGTGAGACCGTCTTGTCTGCACCCTGGGATCTCTGGGATGGAGAAATTACTGTATTTATCTCTGTCTCTTCAGACTCTCTCTCGCAGTTTTTTTGTTGTTTTTGTTTCAGTCAAAATTGCCTATTTTCTCTCCCATGTCTGTCACAGGGGAAAGAAGGAACTGCAGCCAAAACATAGAGACTGCATGATTTGTTTTTTGTTGCTATCAAAGTTGTTCTGTGATTACCCAATGGGGCTTTTAAAGCATTGACAGCTAGTCATTAGCTCTGTCTCACTCCACCTCCCTTTGTTCCTCTCTCTCTATCTCTCTCTCTCTCTCTCTGTAGCTGTATCTCTGTCTCTCTCTCTCTCTCTGTCTGTCTGTTTGTCTGTCTCTCGCCCTCCCTTCTCCTTCTCTTCCAGTCTCAGGTCTCCAGTCATGGTGTCATGTTGTCATGGTGTCATGGTCTAGGTCAGCCTGTCCTCTAACAGATGGACCAGTGGTCCAGAAGTCTTTAGATGGTCTGGACAAATCACTTGTTCATGCACTCACTGATACTCCCTCAGTCATTCACCGACACACACACACACACACTCACTCTCGCTCACACACACACACACACACAGTCTCACTCTCGCTCACACACACACACACATACACACACACACACCCTCACACAGTCTCACACTCACACAGTCTCACACACACACGCAGTCACACAGTAGATGGAGGTCTTGACTCATGCTGGAACTGCTCCAATCACTGCTACTGAAAATAGCCAGGGGACCAGATGGTCCAGGAGGGAGGGGGCGAGGGAGGGAAGGAGGGAGGGGGGGGAGGGGGGAGGGAGGGGAGTGGGGGGGGGGGAGAGAAACGGAGAGTGGTGGGGGGGGGGGAGTGGGAGGGAGAGTGGGAGGGGAGTGGGAGGGAGAGTGGGAGGGAGGGAGTGAGCAAGTGCATGTGAGTGCGTGCGTGTGTGACTGTGAGTGTGTTTGTGTGTGTGTGGAGTGTATATGTGTGTGTGGGCATGTATATGTGCATGTGCGTGGAATGTATATGTGTGTGTGTGTGGAGTGTATATTTGTGTGTGTGTGGAGTGTATATGTGTGTGTGTGTGTGTGTGTGTGTGGAGTGTATGTATGTGTGTGTGGGTGTAGTGTGTGTGGAGTGTATGTATGTATGTGTGTGTGTGTGTGTGGAGTGTATGTATGTGTGTGTGTGTGTGTGGAGTGTATGTATGTGTGTGTGTGTGTGTGTGTGTGGAGTGTATATTCCCAGGAAGCCCACTGTGGTGTCCCATGGTTTGTGGGATGAGATTTCTGTCCCCTGCCAGAGTTGAGGTTAGCAGGTGATTTCAGACATACTTGGGTCACAGTCATACACACACACACACACGGTCATACACACACACACACACACACACACACACACACACTGTCACACACACAGTCACACACACACAAACACACACGCAGTCATACACACACACACAGAGTCACACACACACAGTTACCCTCCCCCTGCCACCGTGATGAAGAGATTTTACTCGCATGCTGAGGTCAATGGCAGTGATGGTGATTGTGGAGGAGATTGTGGAACAGGCTATTAGGTCAGACTTACTGGAGCCCTCCACACACACACACTCACATACACACACACGCACTCATACACACACACACTCACTTACACACACTCACTTACACACACTCATCTGGGCCAGTGTCAGTTTCCTGTTGGTAACATACTCAATCCTGTTGTGTGTGTGTGGTAGGGGAGGGGTGTGTGTGTGGTAGGGGAGGGGTGTGTGTGGTGGGGGAGGGTTGTGTGTGTGTGTGGTAAAGGAGGTGTGTGTGTGGTAGGGGAGGGGTGCGTGTGTGGTAAGGGAGGGGTATGTGTAGTAGGGGAGGGGTGTGTGTGTGTGTGGAGGGGTGTGTGATGGAGAGGGGTGTGTGTGTGGTGGGGAGGGGTGTGTGTGATGAGGAGTGTTGTGTGTGGTAGGGGAGGGGTGTGTGTGGTAGGGCAGGGGTGTGTGTGGTAATGGAGGTGTGTGTGTGGTAGAGGAGGGTGTGTGTGGTAGAGGAGGGTGTGTGTGGTAGGGAGGGGTGTGTGTGGTAGAGAAGGGTGTGTGTGGTAGAGGAGGGTGTGTGTGGTAGGGAGGGGTGTGTGTGGTAGAGAAGGGTGTGTGTGGTAGGGAGGGGTGTGTGTGGTAGGGAGGGGTGTGTGTGGTAGGGAGGGGGTGTGTGTAGTAGAGGAGGGGTGTGTGTGGTAGAGGAGGGTGTATGTGGTAGGGCAGGGGTGTGTGTGGTAGTGGAGGTGTGTGTGTGGTAGTGGAGGTGTGGTGTGTGGTAGGGCAGGGCTGTGTGTGGTAGTGGAGGTGTGTGTGTGGTAGTGGAGGTGTTTGTGTGGTAGGGCAGGGCTGTGTGTGGTAGGGGAGGGGTTGTGTGTGGTAGAGGAGGTGTGTGTGGTAGTGGAGGTGTGTGTGTGGTAGGGGTGCGTGTGTGTTTAGATGTGTTGTAGGCTGTGCCTGGGTGGAAAGGGATTTGAATCACCTTGCCAGAGGGGGCGCTATCTGCACTTATTCTTTGTGTTATCTCTGTTCGCCAGTACATGCATTATTCATCTGCCATGTTCCTGCAAGCCCCCCCGGCACCTGCACAGGAGGCATGCCACTCTCCTGCCTCCCTCTCTCAACCTCTCTCACTCAACCTCTCTCTCTCTCTCTCTCTCTCTGCCTGCCTCTGCTGGATTCTGTCTTTTTACTTGTTCCCTCCCTCCCTGTTTTATGGTTGTTTTCTATCTTGTTTGCTCAGCTGTTTCCTGTGTCTGAACTCCCCCTGATACGTCCCCCCCCCCCCCCTCCACCATTCCTCCTTTCTCTCTTCCAATGCAGGAGTTTGTCCTGACTCCCCCATGCTCTCTGCATCCAAACTCTGAGCGTGTGTAACTCCTCCCCCAGGTGTACTGAGCGTGTGTAACACCTCCCCCCAGGTGTTACTGAGCGTGTGTAACCCCTCCCCCCCAGGTGTACTGAGCGTGTGTAACCCCTCCCCCCAGGTGTACTGAGTGTGTGTAACCCCTCCCCCCAGGTGTACTGAGCGTGTGTAACTCCTCCCCCCAGGTACGTTCCGCTGCACCTTCTGTCAGACGGAGGTGGAGGAGGATCAGTCTGCGGTCCCCTAAGAAGGACGCCAGGACGCTGGTGGGCTCGCTTCAACGAGCAGATCGAGCCCATCTACGTCCTGCTGAGGGAGACAGAGGACGTCAACCTGTCACATGACCTGCTGGAACCCGAGCCCTCCGAGATCCCAGCGCTCAAGC
>CM059319.1:10594889-10621055 GCA_030340685.1 Protosalanx chinensis
AACACACACACACACACACACAGAGGACACACACACACACACAGAGGACACACACACACACACAGAGGACACACACACACACAGAGGACATATACTTCTGAACACACACACACACAGAGAACATGTACTTCTAAACACACACATAGGAAAAGTACTTCTAACACACATAGGAAAAGTACTTCTAAACACACACACAGGATATGTACTTCTGAACACACACACAGGATATGTACTTCTGAACACACACACACACACAGACACACATGAACACACACACACACACAGACACACACATTCGGTTTCTGTTTGATCCTTTCACACAGTCCCACAATTCCCCCAGGATCTTGTTGAGGCCAGCAGGATTGCCAGTCTTCCTGTAGTCCATCATCCCACTAGAACTACAAATATGGACCTGCCACATCTGACGGTCAGAGTGTTTTTGAAGACAGTTATGTCCTCCAGATCACCACTGTATTTCCCTCACGGTATCTGCAGGATGCGGTCTGTTCCAGAACCTTCTGCACCCTGGCTGTATTTCCACTAGTTTCTGTGTTACAGTATTGACTCTCACAGAGTGTCAGGCTGGTTCTGCTGAACCTCACACACACACACACCTACAGACACACACACACACCTACACACACACACACAGCCTACAGGGTCTTTTCTTACCGGGCTGTCTCAGCAGCAGGAAGGAAAGAACCACCTGTTTGATGTTACCACGGCAACCCCCAGGACGCTGTGACCTGCGACCGGGCAGGTGTTTCCCCCTAAATAGGGAGGCTTGACCTTTACAGAACTCCCAGGAGCAACCCTCCCTCTTTCGCTCTCTTTCTCCCTCCTTCCCCCTCTATTTCTCCCTCTCCCTCCCTCCTTCCCCTCTCCATCTCTGTCTTTTTCCTTCACTCCCCTCTCAATCCATTTCGCTTACTCTCTCTCTCTCTGTCTCTCTCTGTCTCTCTCTGTCTCTCTCTGTCTCTCTCTGTCTCTGTCTCTCTCTCTCTCTCTCTCTCTCTCTCTCTCTCTCTCCCTCTCTCCCCGTCTCTCACTCTTTCCTCTGTTCTCTCAGTGTATGAACAGTGAACAGTGTAAAGGCTGTTGACGTGATGCACAGTGCCACAAGCCAAAACTGTTTTCTGGTTGTCTTATTTCAGTACTAAACACAGCAGTATTTACATGATGGCAAAGCAGGGGGAAAAAATATAGTTTATCAACGGAACAGAGAGAATACAACTTTATTGTAAACAAAAATATTTTTTATTTACGTGTGTTACAATTAAGGTGAAGCCAAAGTTGTTATTATTGTATTTTTTTTACTAAACTAACTGGAATGCTTGACCTTTACCCTGGTTGCCATGGCTTCATGTTTGTTTCTCCACACCTCGTGCCGCTCTTCAGGTGAACCTGTCTGCGCGAGCACTCTGCTCGTGATTTGCGGTTCATCAAAGTTCTTTTTTAACGGCTCATCAATAAAGTTTTGAGTTTGGATTCATTGTGTTGCAGTCCTTAACTAAAACCGTTATGTAGACAAACTCGACATTATTTTCGCTTGACATCTGTGCAATAATGCATGGTTATTAGGCAGAAGCTCTAAGCTTATAATTTTCTTAATTAAATATGTAAATGTGCATCTTGTTATGACTGCTGATTATTACAAACCCTGTCGATTTAATTCAACAATATATGTGGCTCCGTCAGTCCATTACATCGACCTGATTAATTGTACCACTTCTTTATTTCAACTTTGTGTATAACTGAGAGCAGACTACGGTTAGAAATCCGCGGGGTGTAGATCACCCTTTAGTGAAAAATACAAAAAATATATATAATAATTGGGGCCAAATAATTTCCATTTGATGAATTACTTAATTATTAGACTGCTGTCGGAAAACACTTTTTAATTTCCTTGTGAATATACAGTTTCTGAGGAAGTGAGACCGATGCCAAGCGACTGGAAAACACGCTGTCACAGCAAATTAGTGGAGACGGTAAAAGTGCATCCCTCAAGGAGGCGACACACAAACTAAATACTTTCTCTCCTGTCTGGAGGGACGATTACTTTGGGACTCTTGCGACTTTAAGACTGGGGGTTTTTCTGACTTCAGTTTGACTGGGTTGTGTTGTCACATATTTTCATATCACCCGTCGACCAGGGTGAAATAAGCGGAGGAAGGTGTTTAAAAAGGTTTAAATGCGTTCCATGCTCACTGACCATGTGATGTCATGTGTCAGCCGGGGGGGAGTTTATGCTGTTCAACTTGGGCTGTCAAGTTCTCTGTTGGGTACTGAAATTAGGCGGTAAGTAGCACCCAAGTGGAACCATGTGTTCCTAAATAGTCTCTCAACGAAGCAGTAGACATGAAGGTTTCCATGGTTGCTGTATACTTCAGAAATTTTTTTTTTCATGCCAGAGCGAACGAGAGGTTGTTTGGGTTTCAAACAGCATCGGTCTGACTATATTTACGACTTTCATCCAAAGCAACAGACTAATAATGCATGTGGAAAGTATGAGCCACAGTATAGTATGCGCTGGTATTGATAGGACTGTGTTGTGAGGCTTCAGTGTAAACAAAGAGACGATGTTGATCTCAAACCAGCCTCCCCTCTCTCACCTCCAGTAGGGAGGGGTTGAAAGAGAGAGGATTAGATACCTGGAGGGCCACAGCCAAAGGTCAGGATGAAAACACAGAACCATGGCCTCATTAGTAACACCAGCTACCTGCCCCCTGCGTACACACACACTCACACACAGACTAGATGTCTCAATTAGATCCTATAGTATAATGGCACCACGCTGACTCTAATTGATGTGCTCCTCCGGGCAGGGGGCTCGGAGGGGGGTTATGGTCTAGAAAGTGGGGTAAACCGCCCTTCCCTGTTGATGCGTCGAGTCGCACGGCATTCTGGGCCATTGGCGCTTGGCGTCTGTCTGGGGTGGTGGAGGGGTTGAAAGGGAATTATTTATCAGGGAGAGCAATAAAGTTGGTATCCAGGGGTGGGGATGGGGTAGGATGTTGGAGGTAGTATGGTAGGGTGGGATGGTAGGGTGGTGATGGGTTGGCGGTGGGATAGTAGGGTGGGGTAGGATGGTGACAGGGTGGTGGAGGTAGGATGGCAGGGTGGGGTGGAATGGTAGAATGGGGTGGATTGGGGCAGGATAGTGGAAGTGAGGTAAGGGAGGAGGGTGGGGTGGTGGAGGTAGGATGGGGTGGATTGAGGCAGGATAGTGGAGGTGAGGTGAGGGAGGAGGGCGGGGTGGTGGAGGTAGGATGGGGTGGAATGGGGCAGGATGGTGGAGGTGAGGTGAGGGAGGAGGGTGGGGTGGTGGAGGTAGGATGGGGTGGACTGGGGCAGGATGGTGGAGGTGAGGTGAGGGAGGATGATGGGGAGAGCCTCTAGAGGAGGGTGGGGTGGTGGAGGTAGGATGGGGTTGATTGGGGCAGGATGGTGGAGGTGAGGGAGGATGGTGGGGAGAGCCTCTAGAGGAGGGTGGGGTGGTGGAGGTAGGATGGGGTGGATTTTGGCAGGATGGTGGAGGTGAGGGAGGATGGTGGGGAGAGCCTCTAGAGGATGGTGGAGGTGAGGTGAGGGAGGAGGGTGGGGTGGTGGAGGTAGGATGGGGTTGATTGGGGCAGGATGGTGGAGGTGAGGGAGGATGGTGGGGAGAGCCTCTAGAGGAGGGTGGGGTGGTGGAGGTAGGATGGGGTGGATTGTGGCAGGATGGTGGAGGTGAGGGAGGATGGTGGGGAGAGCCTCTAGAGGATGGTGGAGGTGAGGTGAGGGAGGAGAGTGGGGTGGTGGAGGTAGGATGGGGTGGATTGTGGCAGGATGGTGGAGGTGAGGGAGGATGGTGGGGAGAGCCTCTAGAGGAGGGTGTTGGGTTGTAATGAGTGCTTCACAGGAGGGGACACCAAGGAAGATTACACAGGGATTGATCGATCTGAGCCGCTGTTGTCAATCCTCTGACACAGCCAGAAGATCAACGATCGGCCTTGTATGTCTGCCTGTCTGTCTCTCTCTGTCTCTGCCTGCCTGCCTGTCTGCCTGTCTACCTGTCTGCCTGCCTGCCTGCCTGTATGTCTCTCTCTGTCTCTGCCTGCCTGTCTGCCTGTCTACCTGTCTCTGTATGTTTCTGTCTGCCTCTGCCTGCCTGCCTGTCTGCCTGTCTACCTGTCTCTGTATGTTTCTGTCTGCCTCTGCCTGCCTGCCTGCCTGTATGTCTGCCTGTCTGTCTCTGCCTGCCTGCCTGCCTGTCTGTCTCTGTCTCTGCCTGTCTGCCTCTGCCTGCCTGTCTGCCTGCCTGCCTGCCTGTCTGTCTGCCTGCCTGCCTGTATGTCTGCCTGTCTCTGTCTCTGTCTCTGTCTCTGCCTGTCTGTCTCTGTCTCTGCCTGTCTGCCTCTGCCTGCCTGCCTGTCTGCCTGTCTACCTGCCTGTCTGTCTGCCTGCCTGCCTGTATGTCTGCCTGTCTCTGTCTCTGTCTCTGTCTCTGCCTGTCTGTCTCTGTCTCTGCCTGTCTGCCTCTGCCTGCCTGCCTGTCTGCCTGTCTACCTGCCTGTCTGTCTGCCTGTCTGTCTGCCTGTTTGTCTGCCTGTCTCTTTATGTGTTTCTGTCTGCCTGTAGCCTAGCTGCTGGAATGACATAGTGTATTACTGTTTAAGATGGACTATTGTGAGGTTCCCTTAATGTTAGGAGGAAGTGAGGCTTCCACACTGAGGTATTGTGAGACTGAAGGCAAAAGGAATGTGGCAGGTTTTTGTGTCTCGGCTGACATTCTGTGCGTAAAAGAGCCTCGTTCTACAGCGACTAAATACATTCAGAGAAGTTGACGCAACAAAACTGTCTGACATTTGAAATGAATAGAGACGGGTGAAATTCCATTCTCAAATCGGATCACTGTGTTTCCATCTAAAACTGACTTCTGTGTATAATTTGTTTTCGCTTAACCCCCCCTCCTCATCCGCAATCCACTCACTCATCTCTCTCTTCTCTCCCCCGCGTCTCTCCCCCCTGTGTCTCTCCCTCCATCTCTCTCTCTCTCTCTCTGCAGTGCTGATTGACAGGGAAAAGGTTCCGTTGGAGGGAGAAAGCAGATGGAGAGAGAGCAGCTGCACTCCCTCTCTCTTAACCTCTTGCTCCCCCTCTCTTCCCTCTTCTTCTCTAATTTCTCATCTCCCCCTTCCCTCTCCCCCCTCTCTCCCCTCTCCCCCCCCCCCCCCCCCCCATAATGAAAGCTCTATCCATCTCCCAGGCAGATGTTGGTTGTTGTGAGGGAGCGCTGTGTGAATGAGGTTTGTTTTTCCAGACAGGAAGCAGTCTCACTCCTGTTGAAAGGGAAGAGGAGAAAAGGTGCCTCTTTATCTTTCTTCCTCGCCCACCGTCTCCATGGCTGTCGTCTGTTCCTGTGTTCATCCGGCCCTCCCTCCCCTCCTCCCTCCCTCCCTTCCTCCCTCCCCTCCTCCCTCCCTCCCTCCCTCCTCTCTCTCTCTCCCTTCCCTCTTCTCTCCCTCCGTCTCTCCCTCCCTCCCTTCCACTCCTTTCCCCACCCTTGTGGTGTTGCCTGTCATACTAGTATCTTTCTTCTGTCAGTCTTTCTCCCCCATTCCCTCTCCCTCTTTCTCTCCCACCTCCTTCCTTCCCTCTCTCCCACCTCCACCCCTCTTCCCTCTCTCCCACCTTTCACACTCTCTTTCCTCTCTCCCACGTCTTCCATCCCACCTCCACCCCTCTTCCCTCTCTCCCACCTTTCACACTCTCTTTCCTCTCTCCCACGTCTTCCATCCCCCTCCACCCTTCTTCCCTCTCTCCCACCTTTCACACTCTCTTTCCTCTCTCCCACGTCTTCCATCCCCCTCCACCCCTCTTCCCTCTCTCCCACCTCCCACACTCCCTTTCCTCTCTCCCACCACCACCCCTCTTCCCTCTCTCTTTCTTCTCCCACCTTGGTCTGTTGTGGAACAAGCGCTCAACCTCTCCCTGGGGACTAATCACCGACTGCCAATCAGGCGTCAAGTTTCAAAGCTTGACCTTCAGGAGCCCCCCCACTACCCCAGTGTGCAATACTGCGCCCATCGATCTCTGGAGTCTGGGAGACAGGAGAAGAAGAGGAGGAAAGAGATCGACAGAGAGAGAGATGGAGTGAGCTCCAGAGGAAGAAGGCGCTTGAATGCCTCAGGCAGGCCTGGGTGTGACTCCACCCCCCCCCCCCCCCCCCCTTCCCCCACCCCACTCCTCCATCCTCTGCCACGTTTTGATTGGATACCAGAGCCTCTCTGAGGTCTGGTCATGGCCGCCGCTTTTAACCACACAGTCCACAAGTAACATCTGTCCTCCTCCGAAAGCCATTAACCTTCCCTGGATCCAGTCACTTGCAGGTCGCATCCGTCGGAAGACAAAGCCGCCATTATTCATGATGCTTATTTATTCATGTGAGCCACCGCTCACAGCTGTTGTCCTTCCGAGGAGAGACGTCCAGCAGGAGGAAAAACATGCGTTTGTTTTCCGTCTGGACAGGAGCTAAAGTTTAAACATAGATCACTTCTACGCAGTGATTTCCACTATTTTGGAAACATGCTTGTCCCTGGAACCGTAATGATGACAAAAAGGGTGTGTGTGTGTGTGTGAGGCTGGTCCACACAAGGACTTAAGAGTCTTCAAGGAGTCTCACTGGCTGTATGACTGAAGCCAGTCCACTTTAATTCCACTTTCAAAGTCATTATCTTTTTCATTTCATTAGGACTTCACTTGATTTCACCATAGTAGCTTTTCATTTTCACTCTCTTGCAGCCCTTCCTCTCTCTCCATCTCTTCGTCTCTCCATCTCTTCCTCTCCCTCCATCTCTTCCTCTCTCTCCATCTCTTCCTCTCTCCATCTCTTCCTCTCCCTCCCTCCATCTCTTCCTCTCCCTCCATCTCTTCCACACTTTTTTTCACTAATCTTCTTCTCGCAAATAAACTCAGACATTCCAGTTACTTCTCTTTCTCTCTCACTTTCTTCCACACACACACACACACACACACACACACACACACACACACACACACCCCACACACACACAGGGTCTCTCCAGAGGTGCTATCCATTAGGACACTCTGTTCTATCCTTCTCTACTCTACTTTACTGTGTTAGGATTGAAACTCAGTGTGTGAAAGAAAACAAGTTGGAAAGGTTAAAAAAAAGTACATAATTGATGAGGACATAAAAAACAAGTTTCAAATTGTTGAAATAAAAACTTTCGAAAAAAACGTACTTTCGGGGAAAAGGTTTCTCGAACAAGTTTCAAACATATTTCTCTTTAGATTGTGTGTGGTTGGTTATCTGACCTTCCTGGGATTGTCCCTTTCTTATTAATGTGTGGCAGTGTGGTGTGCCTTATAGTGTGTGTGTATGTGTGTGTGTGTGTCTAGCATGGACACAGATCTGGTGAATCATCCTTGGTTTTTAAGCCACTCTGGTTGTACTAATCTGGCATCATGACTCACCATGAGGACTCTGTTCATTTACTGTGTGTCACAACACAGCGTCACTCTTCAGCCAGCTTCAGAGAAGTGACTTCTGGTCTATGGAGAATGATTGGAGGAAGTGAATGATTCATAAGCTTGAGGGCGCCTGAGCTGCTAGAGGGGGTTTCAGCTCAGGAAGGGTCAACGTTTCCTCTTCCCCATGAAGGTCTCAGACTGTGGAAGCCTGGGTTGCCAGAATTCCTCCCCAACAGGGACCCCCCTACAGACTGAAGATATCTTTGTACTGACTTTCTTTATCTACCTTCATGAAACACCTCCTGAAGAAGGATTTCTCTCGCTTTTGTCTGGTCTCTCTCCATCGTAGTAACGAAGTGTCTCACCCCGTCCTCTGCCTGTCTGTGTGAACGTGCGTCAGCCCTGAACCTCCCTGAGAGTGACGCTAAAATCAGCCCTCTTCGCCGCCTCCTCTGACAGCTCCAGCTTGGATGTGTTAGCCAGCGGGTCAATTTAGAGCCAATGATGAAACAGAGCTGAAATGGAGGGAGAGGAAACTGGAGGTGGGAGAGGAGAGGTTTTGACATGGAATGGAGGACAGAGACACCACCACACATTGCAGTGATGGTGATAATGATGGTCTTCATGCTTTTTAATGGTCCTTTTCCACCTCGGTAGCGAAATAACCACATATCTTCTTGGTGCATATGAATTGGTGTGGGGAAAAGATGGAAATAGAGTAGAATTGGACTGTGGGAAAAAGCCCCAGAATGGTGCCTCATCGTACTCCATCCCTACATTATGTGTGTGGCTCTCTGCTGGTTCTGGTGTCTGTGTGGGCCTTGTGGTGTGTCCTGTGTGGGTCTTGTGGTGTGTCCTGTGTGGGTCTTGTGGTTTGTCCTGTGTGGGTCTTGTGGTGTGTCCTGTGTGGGCCTTGTGGTGTGTCCTGTGTGGGCCTTGTGGTGTGTCCTGTGTGGGCCTTGTGGTGTGTCCTGTGTGGGTCTTGTGGTGTGTCCTGTGTGGGCCTTGTGGTGTGTCCTGTGTGGGCCTTGTGGTGTGTCCTGTGTGGGCCTTGTGGTGTGTCCTGTGTGGGTCTTGTGGTGTGTCCTGTGTGGGCCTTGTGGTGTGTCCTGTGTGGGCCTTGTGGTGTGTCCTGTGTGGTCCTGTGTGGGTCTTTCCTGCCCGCCTCAGTTCTGGGAAGGGCGTCCCAGGAGATTTATCGGAGTACCAGAGATGACATCACCTCCTCCAGCTGCTCTCTCAGGAGGACATGGGGGCCTCCTGACTTGTTTACGACTCACCAGACATGCAACGCAACAGGTGACACACACACACACACACACAGAAACACACACACATCATTATAGTTCAGGCAGCTCATCAGATATCCAACCTTAGTCTTTCATCCTAAGGCGTCTAGCAGGGCCCTTCCTATGAGTTTCACTCCATCACCGGACGACAGGAGCTTGTCTGTCTGTCTGCCTGTCTGTTTGTCTGTCTGTCTGTCTGTCTGGCCGCACACAGACACGTACCAGATCAGAGTGTAGAGGAGAGGCTCCTCATTAGACACACAAGGGAAGGTGTCTGAAGCCTGTTTCTTTATATTACCAGTGAGCTTTGAGTCGATGGGATCCAATTATTTCATCCTCATTAACAGTGAATCGATTCCCTGTTCAGCGTTTAACACGAGAAGAAGTTGGTCATTAGCAGTAGATAAAATAAGAAACTAATCGATTTGAGAAACTTCATCAGAATAGTATTCATCTACCGAGTTGTTTGAAGTCGTTTTATAGAAAATTAACAAATTACCAAGCCATGTACGGCAGTTTGTACGCTAACAAACACCACTAAAACTTCAACCACACCCGCCCACCCACCTCCAGCTTTTTCACCCCATCCAAGCACCCTCGTCTGGGCTACAGAGACAACAGCCCCCCCTCCCCCTGGCAGTCTGTGCTGCGGATGACAGGAGACAGGCTAGAGACAGGACCTTCCCACCGACCCCTGCCATATGGCCCCTCCCGGGGGGCCCCCTGGGAGTGCTAGCTAGCATTAGCGCGGCTGGCAGGAACACAACCGCTAGCCGTACACCACCAACCAGACGAGACCATCATCATCATCATCATCATCCAGTCATCATCATTAGCAGACATGCTAATAGGAGGTCAGGCTCAGTTTGAGTGATGCACCAGAGGGCTTCTCCTCAGACCACCTCAGCTAACATGAGATACGACAGTCAGGAAGTAATATTCACAGGCTGCCTGTTATGCTGATAGGTTAAACAAATACCTTTATGTAAATGTGAACAGCTTCTTGTCCTAGTCGAATATAAATGAGGTGTGGGAATTGGAGCGTTGGTTCGGTACAATGGTGGTTGCAGTCAATCAGTCAGTTATCAGCGCCAGCTGTCAGGCCAAGCAATCAATCAAGAGATCAATCCAGTTTCATGACCTTGCATCAACATCAGACAAAAGGGAGGAAAAAGTCGAACCGTGAGCCAACATGCTTTACTGTACTGTGTGTGTGTGTGTGTTTTAGCTGTTCTTGTTTTTGTGTTGTATTGGGACTTCTCTCCATCTGTTTGTTCAGTGTGAACATTGTCTGCTGAGTGGAAACATGCTGGTTTCTGCAGTGATTCTGAAGCGTTGTGGTTCCTGCAGCAGGTGTGTGTCTTTTCCTTCAGCTCTGCTCAGAGTGTTTGTGTCGCGCTACATCAGATTTATATAACATTTGACAGCAGACACATGTGACTCGATTTATGACATGCTCGGCTCAAAGGTCAATTATACTAAATCACCTCCCTTTTCCTTTGAACCTTCCATGATGCAAATTTGGGAAGATACGATTTGTCGCTTGCAGGACATCGAAATGATTCACAACTTCATATCACAGAAGTGTTGTGTCAGATGACAATGTAGTAATTTGAATGGGAGGGTATGTCCGAACTTCGGACTGGTAGTGTATTTGTTGACAATAGAATATACTTTTATTTACACTCCAGATGAATCATAGCTGCCATATCACCCAGAACATGGTTCCTCATCATGAGGAAGATCCTAACTCTGAGATTGTGTGTCTTTCTGCCAGCCTGCCAGGTGAGTGCGAGGCTAAGGTCTCGTTATTGCAGGACAACATGACTCATCACATGGATAAAGACAATCTTATCATCCCTTTTCCCTCAAGTGAAGAAAGGGATTGGAACTTAATTATAAAATGTTGCCACAAAGAGAGTTAAGGCTGCTTAAAGGTTTATGCAAATGAAAGAGTCAATAAATTGATGAGACAGTTGATGGGCAGGGGCTAGATCTGCCGTGTGATTGGAGGAGAGCCGGTCTATACAAAGAACCTGCGTGGCACTACTTCATTCACGTTTGATGTAATTAGCCCTCACAACAACAGAATCTTCCAGAGGTAATAATATTGCTAGTTCAGATCCTGATACTAGTACATTTTCTAAATCTAGTCCTAGTCCCATAATTGATAAGGTCTTTTTACTGTGACAATCAAAGGACACCGACACCACAATATGGACAAATCAAACTTGACAATATGATCAAAGGAGAAAAAACACAACGTATTTGAAACAGTCTTTTTTTTTGGTGTGTGACCGCCAGCACATGAATGAAACGGAAGCTGATCGGTCCACTCTGCGCATCATGTCTGTAAACCAGACACAAAATGCTGTCTCCTTGTTGCCGAGCAACGAGAGGAGCTGTGACCAAGGTCTGTTGCAAAGTAAACATCTGCTGGTTGGCTGAACGGGGTCGATGGGAAGCTGGCCAAACTGGTTGGCTGTGCTGGTGAAAGAGAGACTGATTGGTTGACTTATTGGTTTTCCATATGTCTCAGGCTGACTGGCTGCTGGGGCGGATGACCAGGGGCAGGAACTCCTGCTGGACGATCACAGCACACAGGTTAGCAACCATGAGGTCAGTAAGATCACACCTATGTACACACACACACGTTAACGCACACACACACAGATATGCACACACACACGTTAACGCATGCACGCACATAGATATGCTGCTACAACATGTTCCATAGGCTGTGTGAAAACCGTCACACACATCACACACTTGGACTGCGATAAGTCCCGTCTTCAGTTAGAAGTTGCTTTTATACCAAAACTCACAGCCGAGGGTCTTTCTCTACGATCTATCTATACTCTTCTGGTGAATTACACCCCCCCCCCCCCCTTCTTCAGCAGCCATTCTGCATGCTGGTGTACTGAGGCCAGCCCTCGGAAGGGATCCAGCGGTGGGGTCAGTGTACTGGAGAACAGGCCCTAACTCTCCCCCCAATCCTGAGGTCGGTGGGCCTGATTTAGTCCATCAGTCAGATCCTGTTTCACACCGTGCTGAGCAGACAATGACTGACTGCAAGATTACAGGAACAGACAAGGATGTTACAGGGAAGAGAGAGAGAGACAGAGAAAGAGGGAGAGAGAGAGAGGGAGGGAGAGAGAGAGAGAGACAGAGAGGGAGAGAGAGAGAGAGGGAGAGAGAGGGAGAGAGGGAGAGAGAGAGAGAGGGAGAGAGATAGAGGGAGAGAGAGAGGGAGAGAGGGAGAGAGGGAGAGAGAGAGGGAGAGAGATAGAGAAAGGGAGAGAGAAAGAAAGAGAGATAAAGAGAGAGAGACAGAGAGAGGGAGAGAGAGACAGAGAGAAGAGAAGAGAGAGAGAAAGAGGGACAGAGAGAGAGAGAGAAAGAGGGAGAAAAGAAGGACAGAGAGGGTGGGGTGGGGAGAGAGAAGAGAGAGAAGGGGGAGAGAGAAAGGGGGAGAGAAAGAGGGGTAGGGAGAGGGAGAGAGAAAGGGGGAGAGAAAGTGGGAGAGATTGAGCGAGAGTAGGGTGGTGGGGAGAGAGAGAGAAAGATGAGTGGGGGATGAAAATAGAGCAGTAATGGAGATAAGGGAGGAGAGGATAAAGAGAGATTCTTGTTCCGCGTTTAGTGTTTACTGTCACACTAATTCCCATCATCGCCTAATCCTAAAACCACACGTTAGGAGCGAAGGGGAGATGCTGTCTCCCGGAGGGGGGGCTGTGTCTTGGAGTGAACCCATAAAGGCTCTATTCAAATAGGAAAATAATCTGACAGGGATGAGATGGAGATGTACTGTGTTTTCTGACTATGGAGGACGGTTTTAACTGTTGGTTACATCACCTGTCTGTCTGTCTGTCTGTTTCCCTATCCTCTGTTAGAGAAATGTTCTGGACGGTGTTTGTTATTTACCGTTAGTCTTACAGTGTGCGTTTTTGGTCCGATCACAAAACTAGACGTTTCGCTCCAACTAACACATCGTTCATCTTTTAGTGTTCAAAAGAGGTTGGGTGTGTAATGGTAGTAACAAGTTTCAAGGTGAGATCTTTAAGATAGTGTGTGACGTCCGTAGGTGATGATCTGTGAGAGAAGGTGGGTGAGGACTGTGTTGTCTGGTGAGGTATGAGATGTACCTGCCATGGATCAATAACACGGTCAATCTGCTGTTTGTTTTCATCTGTGACCTCTGAAAGAAACAGGTTTACAGGATTTCACTAATACAGCCAGTCTTGTCATATTTTCTCTGTACGGTTTGTCAACGTTACCAGTATGTAAGGCAAACAAACAATATAATACAATAATACAGTATATAAAACTGTGTCTATGAAACAAATGTACAATAATTGTAATTTCTAGTTTAATTTGCTGTGTGCCAATACCTTAAAATGATGTGTCAAAGGGTCAAAGCTGAGGAATTAATATGCATATTGAGTCTGTGTTTGGACTCATTTCAGGGGAGGTTTACTAAAGGAGATGGCATAATACACGCTATAATTGATTTTCTTCTCTCGGTCCGTGGGCCCTCTAACTCACTTCCTTTTCAAGCGGCGAAGTCTCCAGAATAGACTTCAGCTCGCGGGTAATGACAAGCTCGACGTCAGCCACGTGTCCGTAATTGAAAAACCTCCCTCCCCTCCCTTCCTCCTCCTCTCCCCTCCGCCTCCCCTCCCTCCTCCGCTCCAACCCCGCCAAACGACATTCTCTAACAAACTTGTTTCCTTCCTCAGAAATGAGATAACCTCCCACTGTCAGGAAGTAAAGGAAGTGAGATATTCATTACTCCTTTTCTGCCTTCTCAGCCAGTAACGTTACTCCGGTTATAACCTGCGAATGCTACTTACTTGGCCATTTACATGTAAATGAGCTATTCCCAATGGGCCTCCTCTCCCTCCCTCCCTCCGCCCTCCCTGCTCGCACTGTTACTCAATTAAGGGGGGAGGGGGATGCTGAAAGACAGGGGAGGAGGGGGGGGGGGGGCGGGAATCTTAATCGGAAATTGATTAGAAACTGCAACTATCTCTGGTCATGGTTCCAGGCTGGCCTTTCCTCTGATCTGTGAGGTCTTTGTTCGGCTCGGGAAAGAGGATAAACGAAGACGCTATCAGATGATGCTCCTCCTCTGCTGCACGGCCCAGGGAATCAGTGTAGACACACATGCGTGCTTAAATTATGACACCTGCTATATATGAAGGGGAGTGTGTGTGTGTGTGTCCGCACAATCCACACACACTGGCAGGAGACGTGTTTGTGTCTAGTGTGTGTGTTTAGTGTTTGTCTACTGTGTGTGTGTGTTTGTGTCTAGTGTGTGTGTCTAGTGTTTGCGTATGTGTGTGTGTAATGCTACTCCCATGAACACCCCCCCTCTCTCTCTCTTCTACTTTCCATTCTTTCTCATCCTTTCCTCTCTCTTTCATTCTCCTGTTTTCCTCCCAGTCCTCCTCCTCCTCCTCTTCTTCTGCAGTTCTGCCTGCAGTGCAGCATGGGGCCGTATTCACACTGAGTCTGAGCAGCTGAGAGCACAGAGACACACATCCACCCAGCCACCCATCCTAATGACAGCCTTTCCCCGGCAGAACACAGGCAGGGTTCCTGGTGTTTGGGAACGCAAGGCTGTGCCACCGCTCGTTATCTCGAACCGTGAGTCACAGGTGCGCCTGGCGGTGTTCCCGTTCCCGCGGCGACATCAGAGGGATGGATTCCGTTCCAACAGGCCCAGTTTTTCCTTCAGCTGAGCATGTGGCTGTGTGTGTGTGGGTGTGTGTGTGTGTGTTTGTGTGGGTGTGTGTTGTATGTGTGGTGTGTGTGTGTGTATGTGGTGTGTGTGTGCGTGTGTGTGGTGTGTGTGTGTGTGCTTGTGTGTGTGTGTGGTGTGTGTGTTTGCGTGGGTGTGGTGTTTGTGTATGTGGTGTGTGTGTGTGTGTGTGGCGTGTGGTGTGTCGTGTGTGGTGTGTGTGTGGTGTTTGTGTGTGTATTTGTGTGTGTGTGTCTGTTTGTGTGTGTGTGTGGTGTTTGTGTGTGTGGTGTGTCGTGTGTGTCGTGTGTGGTGTGTGGTGTGTGGTGTTTGTGTGTGTGTGTGTGTGTGTGTGTGTGTGTGTGTGTGGAAAGAGAACAGCACCTTTTGCAGAGTCACCCTGTCCTGGCCTCCTGCAGCTCCTCACATCTGCAGTATTGAGGTCAGGAGCTGCTGCATCAGTAACGATCAATGAGACACACAGGGAGGTCCACCTTCCTATCTACCTCTATCTAGCTCACACACACACACACACACATACACTACCTCTATCTCACACACACACACACACACACACACACTACCTCTATCTAGCTCTCTCTCTCTCACACACACACACTACCTCTATCTAGCTCTCTCTCTCACACACACACACACACACTGTATCTATCTCTCTCACACACACTCTCTCTCTCGCTCTCTCTTACACACACACACACACACACATTGTATCTATCTCTCTCACACACACACTTTCTCTCTCTCTCTCACACACACACACACACTCTCTCTCTCACACACTATCTCTCTCTGTCACACACACACACTCTTTCACACACACACAATGTTTGCTCATCGTCCTGTTCTGCCACCATCACAGGAGGACAATGGCTTCTTGGGTTTTCAGTGTGTTAATCCTCTTTCTGAGAAGGAATGGTCTGTGTTCTGGTGGTGCTCTAATGCAAGCTCTCTCGCTCTCTCTCTCTTTTCATGCTTCACAGTATCTCTCTCTCTCTCTCTCTCTCTTCCTCTATGTCTCTCTCTCTCCAGGCCTCACAGCCTCTGGTGCCAGTTTCCTTGAGGTCTTATCTTGCCCCGGTCCCAGGATGTGTGAGAGCATGCGGCTGCCCTCCTGTCCACACTGGAGCAAAGAACGTCAACTCAATTCTCCTGTTGCTGCTGTGTGCTTCCCACGCTACCCTCAGGCGCATCGCTAAAATCAGTTTTCAGATCAGCTGGACTTCTCCAGAGTCCTACCCTCATCCATTAGAGGGAGGGAATGTGAAACTGACCTGAGAGCAGTGTCTTGGCAGAGTTTTTATAAACGTCCTTTGTTTTCATCCGTCTGTGTGTCAGGATCGGCGCTCTTTGATGAGGTCACACTGAAGATCCTTCAGCCTTCGCTCTTGCCACAAGGTTCGAACGGAGATGTGAAACTTCTTCACGTGGAGGAAGTGAAAATACAGCGGCCCCAGATAAAATGGGAGTATGCATGTGGGAGGGTAAATCAATACAGAAGAACGCTGGAGTGGATTTCAGAAACGGGTGTTCTGGCAGAACAGGGCACTATCGATTGAGAGCTGGTGGACTTGTGTTTCATTGTGTGTGCTTCCAAGAGTAGAGATGGTGATGTGTGTGTGTGTGTGTGTGTGTTTGGAGAGTGGAGATGCTGGTGTGTATGTGTGTGTGTGTGTGTGTGTGTAATGATTGGAGGAGGATGCAGATAAATGTCACGACGACCCAGGATATGATGCGTGATAATCTCCTTCTACAGATTCCTAACAGGAAGTAGTCAGTGTTGCTTCCTCGTGTTTGTTGGTTCAGCAACCCTGTGAAGGGACTCAACAGAGGGCTACGGCTCGGCAAGTTCAAAAAGTTGCCGGTTCAAATCCCCTTCTTTACTCTGTCTCAAAGCATCTTCTGTATAGAATGAACGACTCAAACACAAAGCTTCAGAAAGCTTCTTGTTACTGACTTCCTGTGTCTGCTCCTCAGGACCCCTGGACGGGTCCTCAGTGTTGCAGCCTCTGTCTCTCTGGACGCCTCTGCTGCCTGCATGAAAAAGCTCCTCATTCCATCTTCTTTATGTTCTCATAGATCAAAGTGCATCTAGTTGTTGCTTTTTTTCGAGACATGAAAACCCCTCTTAAAATAACCCTGACAGTAAAAACACACACACTACCCGCTGAGTTAGTGAATTTTCGTACCAGAGGGATGCAGAGATGAATGATAAGGGCAATTTAATGACCTGGCTGTCTGGTTTGACTTCCTACTGACCTTGACCTTGGCTGGGAGAACAGGAACAGGAGGGAGAGAAGGAAAGAGATGAGAGGAGAAAGAGGGAGGGAAGGAAAGAGAGGGAGAGAGGGAGAGAGAGAGGAGAGGAGAAAGAGGGAGGGAAGGAAAGAGAGGGAGAGAGGGAGAGAGAGAGGAGAGGAGAAAGAGGGAGGGAAGGAAATAGAGGGAAGGAGAGAGGGAGAGGGGGAAAGAGAGGAGAGGAGTCCGAGGGAGGGAAGGAAAGTGAAAGAGATGAAAGAGGGAAAGAAGAAAAAAAGAGGAGAAAGAGGGAGGGATGGAAAGAGAGGGAGAGAGGGAGAGAGAGAGGAGAGGAGAAAGAGGGAGGGAAGGAAAGAGAGGGAGAGAGAGAGGAGAGGAGAAAGAGGGAGGGAAGGAAAGAGAGGGAGAGAGGGAGAGAGAGAGGAGAGGAGAAAGAGGGAGGGAAGGAAATAGAGGGAAGGAGAGAGGGGGAAAGAGAGGAGAGGAGTCCGAGGGAGGGAAGGAAAGTGAAAGAGATGAAAGAGGGAAAGAAGAAAAAAAGAGGAGAAAGAGGGAGGGATGGAAAGAGGGGGAAAGAGAGAGGAGGATGAGGGAAGTCCAGGTATGATGAAGAACAGACTTGACAGGTTTAACAGATGGACCCTGATAGACTGGCACATCACATGCTATGAGTTGTCAGTGGAAATTTACCCGCAGCCAATGAGCATCTTTAATCAATAGTCATTAGAGTCATGTACGTCAACCCTGTGGTCTGGAGGGGTGTGGTATCAGATCAAGGTGTGTGTGTGTGTGTGTGTGTCCATAAGGGGTAAGGTATCGGTAAGGGTGTTGGGTTAATAATGAGAAGGCAAGTTCGAACCCCGGCTGTGGCAACATGATGTTGCGTCCCGGGCGTCAGATGGCTCAATGGTTAAGGGGTTGGCCTCATGATTGGAAGGTTGTGAGATCGAGCTCCAGGTGTGGCTATATTATGTTGTGTCCTTGGGCAAGGCACTTCACCCTACTTGTCTCAGGGATAATGTCACTGTACTTACTGGAAGTCGCTTTGGATAAAAGCGTCTGCTAAATGAATAAATGTAAATGTGATATTAAAAAAATGTAAATGTGTGTCTGTGTGTGTGCACATTCTAAAGTTGTGTAGGAGAGACGCAACAGACCCACTTCTTCTTTTAAGTTTTCTCTCGCTGCTAAACAAGTTAAAGAACAGGACAGGTCGTCAGAACTAACCTCGACAAATCACTCCGTTTGCCAGAGAGTTTTAATTACAACTCTGCTGCCCTTTGATGAAACCCCTGATTATGGAGGACCGCTTGATTGTGGCATTTCAAGTAGGAGAGAGAAGAGGACAGACACAATGGAGAGATGAGAACAGTTCGTTCAGACGACAATTATATTTTAATAATGGTGTTTCCGCCAAATGGACCTCTTGCTAAATGTATGACCCTGACTGACATGTTGATGGAATCTTAAATATCCGTGCCTTTTAATTTCCCTAAAGAAATCAGTCCTTTGTCTGAGACCAAGAGACTAAAACGCCGGGGATTTCACTCCATTTACGTTGAATATTTATTACCTCTAATTATCATATGCTTTACCTTTCAGAGATGGTGTGTGTGTGTGTGTCCACATGTGGAGTGTACCTGTAGAAGGACAGTGTGCAGTGTGTCTGAAAAGGTATTTACACACACAAACACAGCATTCTAGTTCTCCTATTGTGTCCACAACCCTCCCCCCCACCCTCCCGCCCCACCCTCGCTTCATCCTCTCCACCCACCCGCCCACCCTCGCTTCATCCTCTACCCACCTACATGGGACCTGGGAAAAAAAACTACAAAAAAACCCACCAATGGGATTCAAACAGTGCAGCCTTGTGCTGCCAACATCCAGGAACAAGAAGGAAGTGAGCTCACACAGAGCCTGTTAGCAGGAAGTGAGCTCACACAGGTTAAATGCATGGCTCCTCCCTGTAAAAGGCCGGCCCATGACCTGGTAATTCTGGCTCTCACTGGGCCACAATAATGGCATGGGTCTTAATCAGTGTGGCCAGATTTGAACAGAAAGATTAAACAACCCCCCCTCCACACACACACACACACACACACCGCAGGAAGGGTGGGGGAGAGGGTGGGAGAGAGGTGAGCCGCTGCTAGGAAGCAGGCTGGTAAAGAAGAGGAGCAGCTAAAGACGGAGGAGGAGGAGGGGGAGGAGGAGGGGGGGTAGTAGGGGAGGGGGAGGAGGAGGAGGAGAAGGGGGAGAAGGAGGAGGAAGGTGAGGAGGAGGGAGAGGAGGAGGTGGCTGAGGAGAAGAAGGGAGAGGAGGAGGGTGAGGAGGAGGCTGAGGAGGAGGAGGAGGAGGAGGGGGAGGAGGAGGAGGAGGGGGGAAGGGGAAGGAGGGGGAGGAGGAGGAGTAGGGGGGGTAGTAGGGGAGGGGGAGGAGGAGGGAGAGAAGGAGGAGGAAGGTGAGGAGGAGGGAGAGGAGGAGGTGGCTGAGGAGAAGAAGGGAGATGAGGAGGAGGAGGAGGAGGAGGAGGAGGGTGAGGAGGAGGCTGAGGAGGAGGAGAGGAAACACAGGACACATGGATGGAGCTTGTCTCTGTGTTTCTGTTTTTAGTTTCCCCCCAGAGCCTCCATGCTTTAGCCTGTACAGGAGCAGAGCAACCACTTCTTACTCCACAACATTAAGTATCGCCATGGGGCAGAGAGAGAGAGAGAGACAGAGACAGAGAGAGAGAGAGAGAGAGAGAGAGAGAGAGATAGGATGATGATGTAAGCGCTTATGCAATTCCACAGCGTCAGTGGGGCCATTGTTGCCTATAACACCGCATCTTCTCTCGAATCCCTTAATGCGTTATTAACCTTTAAAAACGAAGTGTGATGATTGCGTTGCACATGCGCCAAAACACGAGAGTCTTCAAGAATTTGAATGAAAGGGTGCGGGACTGTTCCCACCCCCCCTGTCTGTGGATCCGAGCCTCTGCAAACAGCAAGCGGGTGATGTTCTCAGGAACCAATCATTTTCCACATAGACAATAGTTCCCTTTAAAAAAGGGGATTCTAAAAAAAGGGGGATTAGGTTTCTCTCATTTGAAATCGTCTTCATATGGTTATGAATAGGACATGTGCGCATGTTTTGCAGGTGGGGTAAAGTTAATTATCCCCCCCCCCCCTTTTCTCTCTCCTCCATTCAGTAAGCGTTTGAGTTTGGAAACGTAATCCAATCGTTGCCGAGGAAGGGCGGGGAGAGGAGGCAGGAGGCAGGAGAGGAGGCAGGAGAGAGGAGGCAGGAGGCAGGAGAGGAGACAGGAGGCAGGAGGCAGGAGAGGAGACAGGAGGCTGGAGAGGAGGCAGGAGAGAGGAGGCAGGAGAGAGGAGGCAGGAGAGAAGGCAGGAGAGAAGGCAGGAGAGAGGAGGCAGGAGAGAGGAGGCAGGAGAGAGGAGGCAGGAGAGAAGGCAGGAGAGGAGGCAGGAGAGAGGAGGAAGGAGAGAGGAGGCAGGAGATAGGAGGCAGGAGAGAGGAGGCAGGAGAGAGAGGAGGCAGCAGGGAGGAGTCGGCAGAGAGAGGCGGGGTCCAGCGCAGCTTCAGCACCCTGGACAGCTCTTCGCCTCAGACTGCAGGGAAGAGGCGCTGCAAGAGGGACGCTTATCCAGCGACGAATTTATAGACTGAATAATTTGACTTTTGTCTTTTCTTTTTTAATTTACGGTCAGTTTATGTAAGTCTGCTGTGTTCAGCTGCAGATCTTGCCTCCATCAGAGGCTTTTTGTCGCTTTTCTCCCGGTCAAAGACAGCGAGATCTGCATGAAGTGGTGTTACGGTTTCTGAGGAATATTACATTACCATCGTACATCTATTGGGACAAGATTTTTTGGTTAGTCTTTATTATTCTATTATGACATTTATATTACAGTTTGTCTTTTACCGACGTTCATCAGTGCGTTTTTAAGCTTTTGCAGTAAAAACTAACAAAAAACAAGAACATGAAGTTTCATAGTTTAAATCCTGACCCATGCTTTCTCTGATGCTCTGATTACACCTGCGTGTTTAAGAAGTGGTTTATCAATCCAGGTCAAAGAGACAGTATTTTATGTGGACTGAAAGCTTGCAACCACAATGAAGTCTTTTCATGACTTTTTGAATTGTACTTAAAAAGAAGAAAAAGAAGTAGAGGAAGAGGAGGAGGAGGAGGAGGAGGAGGAGAGGGTGCTGCCCGAGCCGTCTGTCCAGCCTCACTCGCATCTCTCAGCCTCTGTTAGACTACAACGTCACCAGAGTCTTGGAGGGGGAGAGCAGATAACTCACACTACGTTGAAGAACAAAAACAGGCCAGCCTCTTGTCATCTAGACCGAGGAAGATCTGCCAAAATGAAGAAGTTCCGGAAGGTGTTGGATGGCCTGACCACCTCCTCTCCGGGGTCCACTGTGGGTTCCCCCTCGTGCGGCAGTGCCTCCGGTACCCCCACCGCAGCAGCACCCACCCCCCGGGAGATAGACATCCAGGAGTCCCTGGTGTCGGAAAACTTTCAGATCTGTAAGGTGAGGACATTTTGTGCCGAGTTCGTCGTTCTTTTAATCTATCTTACTCAACCCTGACCACATTAACACGTAACTGCAAAGCAGACATTGTTTTAGCAGCTTTGTAACTTTAACCGACCTCATCTTATCAAGTTGTTTTGAACAGAGATAAACCCTAAACGAACTTCACTCAGATCAAGTCAAGCACGATATAGTTGACAAACAGCTAATTTCCCCCCAAAATAGATGACAGCACAGGCTGGACCAGACGTGAGTGGATCGGTTAGGAAGTGAGGCTGTGGGCCTGATCTGGTCCTTACAGGCTGCATGTTTGATCTGGTCCTTACAGGCTGCATGGTTTGATCGGGTCCTTACTGGCTGATCTGGTCCTTACAGCCTCTGTACTGAAGCAGCTGCATGGTTTGCTCAGGGAGGGAGGACTGAGATGTTTGTGTGTACAGCTGGCCGTTCACCTGACAGCAGGCATGACAACCTCCTGTGTCCTGCCGAAAGATGCCTTTTTAAACCACATTTACTTCCTGTTCTTTATGTTCTGTGTTCTTTGTTCTGGGGCGATGCGGGACTGCTGGCAGCTCTGCCATGGGAACCATCCGGTGCATAAGCAGACTAGTTTATAGTTCAGAGCTCTCTTTCGCTCTCTGAGCGGGGATAACTATGATGGAATGGATGACAAAGCTGTTGTTCTGTCCCCATCCCATAAAGCAAGAGAACCAGCCACTCTGCGGTGTACTGGCACTGACTATCCGGCTGGTGGGATCTTTTCCTGGATCTATTTTTAGCAGCAGGATCCGCACCCAGTGCAGCCGGAGTGCTGATGGATCTGGAGCGGACTGCAGAGATCCTCCCTCGGAGGGGGGGATTCTAGATCCCGTGGTGAATTATTCATTGGGAACCGAAAGTGGCCCGTAGTGTAATAACGTTGACAGGAACGAAGTGTATGGAGGGGTGGGGAGGGAGGTATATAGGAGGAGAGGAAGAGACAGCTGACTTAAATTGGAGACTGCAGGGCTGTAGAAAGTGCCAAAAACGACCGTGAGGCTGTTCACTGTACAAGTCTCTCTCTTTTTAACGGCACTGATACGGTTGTTTTAACGCATTGGAAACCCGAGTTATCTATCTTCTGTACTTAGAACTTAAATTACTTCACTTATACTGTCGCCAGAATGTCGGTATAATTAGTCAGTTCTCACTAAAGAGCGATGGTGTTCAGTAAAGGACACACGCGGGGCGTGGTAGGACCAGGGATGATGCCCCATCGGTAAATACCGGGAGGGAGTATGAGCTCCGCAGTGCTGGCACCGGTGCTGTCACAAGCTGAGCTCTCACCCAGCTAAACAGACAATGTTAACACCCCAGGTCTGCTACGACTATTGATTAACAAGAGATGCCCGCCTCTGCTAGATAAACTATTAGTAGAAATGCGTTTAGCTTGCCAAAAGAACAGGAATATAAAGACGTGTACATTTGCTTATACTTCCCCTTTAAAAATAGAGGCCAGAAAGAAATCAATGGCTGTTCGTGGAGAATGAATGAGTCAAAAAATCTCCCCTCGCTATTCAGGGTAATGAGGGTGGAAAGGTCTAGAAGGTTTGTTCCCAGTGGGGCAAGGTACGCAAACACACACACGCACACACTTACATTTAGTCATTAAGCAGACGCTCTTATCCAGAGTGACTCACAGCAAACACAGGGACATTCCCCCCTGAGGCAAGTAGGGTGAAGTGCCTTGTCCAAGGACACAACATCACCATGTTGTCACGGCCAACTGAATACTAGCCCGATTCCCTTCGAGCTCAGCCACCTGACTCCTCAACACATGCACACTCAAACACACACACACTCACTCACACACACACACACACAAATGTACAGACAATGCACACGCTTGCTTGATGAATGAAAGTCTCTGTTCCTGTGACCTTTTCCTCATTCATTAGTGTGTGAAGTAACACACACATTAGAGAAGCACCTCCTCTCCCTTCCCTCTCATCATGGAGGTTCCAAGGCTGGAGGACGCTTCCGTTAACTCCCACCCGCTGGAGATTCTCTTTCCTGATGTAGAGAGGGACAGGGATGGAGGGAGGGAGGGAGATGAAGGGAGAGAAAGAGAGAGAGAGAGTGAGAGCGAGAGAAAGAAAGAGAGAGGAAAGAGAGAGCGAGAGAGAGAGAAAGAGAGAGAAATGGGGAAGAGAGAGAGAGAGAGAAGGGGGAGAGAGAGAGAAAGAGAGAGAGTGAGAGAGAGAGTGAGAGAGAGAGAGAAAGAGAAAGAGAGAGAGAGAAAGGGGGGAGAGAGAGAGAGTGAGAGAGAGAGAGAGTGAGAGTGAGAGTGAAAGAGAGAGAGAAGGCCTTGTGTGTGAAGATACATGAACACATTCCCCTTGACTTAGTTTTATTTATTTATTTCCGGCAAAATGTGTTTACTTAATCAACGCCGTCTGAATGTGGCGTGGCAGCGTCAGAGAGCTCTTTCCCAGACTGCACTGTTCCAGGACCCCCCCGGGGCTCTGAGTAGGCCCAAACATCCAGATGTACATCCTTACGTCCAGCTGGAGGTCTGTCTCAGCCACAGTCAGTTCGGTAGGAGTCAGATGGAGGACAATGGTTTGTATATTGTTTAGAGAGAAGAAAGAGAGAGAGAGGAGGAGAGACACAAAGACTTACAGCAAGTCCAGGGACAACCCCTCTGAGGCAAGTAGGAAGAAGTCATGTAGCCACAGCCGGGAATCAAGCTCGCAACCTTCCGATCACAAGGCCAACACCTTAACCGCTGAGCCACCTGACTCCCTGAGGAAACAAGAGGATCTGATTGTTTAGGATTTGAGGTCAGGTTCTAACGCACCCACAGAGTAACGAAAGAGAGACTCAAGTGAAAACCAAGCCAGAAAACGTTTGGCGATTATGCTATTGCTCCCATGCTCTTTCTCCCTTCACTCCCTCCTCCTGGGACGCTAGCTGAGATTGATTGCTCTTGTCTGTCTCCCTGTCCCTATTCTATCACTGTCGATTGCTCCGTGATGCCTGTGGTTTCCCGTAGGGCGGGGCCACTTTCCGAACCGAACCTCCAGAACTCAGAGCAGCGATCCCAGTGCTGTTCATACTAAGAACTCAGAGGCCACCTTCGAACTCTTCGATGGTAACCAACGGTGACGGTAACTAACCGACTGTCGTTGGTTCGTCGTCACGGTGAGGCAGTGACAATCTGCGCGATGCTTTCAGACACCGGCTCTCTCGTCTGTCGGTGATGATGTCATTTGTTGTGAAGTTGCTTTAAGGTCAGAGGGTGCGCGCTCCCCCCCCCACCCCCCCCCCCACACACACACACACACCTGAACGCCCACACACACCCCTTCGTCCACCACTGCCCGGGAAGCGCTCGCAGCCATATCTCGTCTCTCATGTTTACCTTCTGTCACTGTGTATCAGTCGATTCCATCACTCAAGTCACATCCCTGCAGAACCCTCCCTCTCACCCTCCCCTCCCTCTCACCCTCCCCTCCCTCTCACCCTCCCTCCCTCTCACCCTTCCCTCACCCTCCCCTCCCTCTCACCTCCTCTCCCTCTCACCCTCCCCCCCCCTCTCCATGGGAGATGACATCATCACCAAGTGCCACTGCTCTCAGCCCCTCCAGTAATGTGGTTTCCTCACAGTTGGAGCTGCAGAGCTCTCTGACCAGCCAGTGGGTGAAAGTGCGCGTGCACGTGTGCACAGGCTTTGACCCAGTCCTGGAAACGCAGAAAGCATGTCAACACTGATGAACTGTATGAAGCAGGCGAGCCGTTTCGTTTGAATGGTTGTGTTTTGGTTGTGTAGCACACATTTTCATTCAGAGGCTTGTAGTTGTGGATGGATGTGGAGTGCTACGGAGCTGTGTGTTTGTGTTTGTGTGTGTGTGTAAGTTTGTGTGTTTACGCCAGCTTAAGCATATTTGTGAACCACGTTGATAATGTAAACACACCCACACAATTAGTCCTTGAACAAGCATATTTGTTCATGTATGTATTTTCTTTATCTCCAGCACACACATACACACACATGCACCGACACAGACACACGCACGCACAAACAAGAACACACTAATATGTTCCATATTGATACAGCCTCTTCCATACAAAATGTGCAAACAGTCAGTAGAGAGAGTAGCTCATCAAAACCCGGCTTATTTATTTCCATCTCTTCAATTTGGTGTCATACTGCACTTTCGCCTGCTCTCTCTATTTACTCGCTTTCTTTCTCTCTCTGTCTCTCTCATACTCTCTCTCTGTCTCTCTCTCCCTCACTCACTCTCTCTCTGTCTCTCTCTCTCTCTCTATCTGTCACTCTCTCCCTCACTCACTCACTCTCTCTCTCTCTGTATCTTTCTGTCTCTCCCCCTCACTCTCTCTCGCTCTCTCTAACTCTCTTTATCTCCCTCCTTCCCTCCCTCCCTCTCTTTGTCTCTCTCCCTCCCTCCCTCCCCCTCTCTTCCTTCCTCTCGTGCTCACAGATTAAAGAGACACTTGCTACTGCAGATGCAGATATAGATAAGAACGTTCCGGCTCAGACGCTGCCAGCCAATGAGCCGTCTCTGTCCTGGGAACGCATCACTTCCTGCGATAGGCTCCGCCCCTGTCAGTGTAAACAAGATAAACTGACTGTAGACTTGGCATGAAATTAAGTATAATCCTAAATGTGCCTTTATTTTCAAATGTAATCTGAATTCCTCTGTGGACTATTGCAAGGTTGGTAAACGGATATGATTTAACATAAATAGTATATAATTATGATTAAGTACTATTCAGCTTCGTCATTGTGTGCTATGGTACAGATTCTTCCTCTCCTCCATAAAAGCTGCCTCCTCTTCTATTTCT
>CM059319.1:10621555-10846866 GCA_030340685.1 Protosalanx chinensis
AACCTGGTTCTCTCTGTGTGGGTTAGGTCTTTGATATTGTTCCACCAGGGGTGGATGAAAGAGTTGAGTGGTTCTCAAGATAGCTGCATGTATGAGAACAAGAGAGGGAGGGAGAGAAGGGATGAGAGGGAGTGAAGGAGAGAGAGAGAGAGAGAGAGGAAGAAGTAGAGAAAAGAAAGGTTAATCTGAGAATGTGGAATTGAACAAGTCAATCAGAAGAGGCTTAAAGATGACAGTCTACCACACCTGGACGTAGCAGTAGACTTCCCATCACCCCCCACACTGCCCTGCAGATACCCACACCAGCAGTCTATACACTCCAAGTCTTCGTTTGGTAGTCCTGGGCAACTAGACTTCTCATCTAATCTATTATCCACACTGGCAGTTAATCATATAAATTAGTCTGCTGTTTTTTCAAATAGAGTCTTTTTGACAAACACACACACACATACATTGGTGGAAAGTCACTCGCATACACAGCCTTCATTCATTTCATTTTTGGTCGTTGCTATGCTTACAAAGCTTGTGTTTAGTTTGGGTGGTTGAATTGAGGTCACAGTGGTATTAGACCACCGCATACCTCTCTGATTGGTTGCCCAGGCGATGCATTATTATCAAATTGGCAGTGATTACTCAGGAATGCGTAGAGTCTGGATGAGGGGTGCTTGTTTGTTTCTGAAATGGCATTCTGTGAATGCTAACATTTGTGAATGCTAACATGGGAGTATTCTAAATGTTATCGTGCGGTTACTGTCTCTGAAAACCAAGTGTGTGTGTGTGTGTTTGCTCTAGATGCAGAAGGCAACCCTGGTCCTCGAGGGTCATAGTCCTGAAGGTTTTTTAGATGTTTCCCTGCTCCAGCACACCTGATTCTAATGATGGGTCATTATCAAGCTCTGTGGAAGCCTCATAATGACCCATTCATTAGAATCAGGTGTCTTCAAACCCCACTAGACTTCCACAGCTGTGGAGGGGCGCACACCCCCCCCCCCTTCCTGTCTTCCCCTGGTCTGTCTGTCCACCAGCGATGACGAGAGGCTAAGCTAGTATCCACAGCAGTGTGTGACTTATCGATCACGTGATAGACAAGTAAGGCTGTCTGAATATAGGACCATCTTCTGTGTCTAATGTGTGTGTGTGTTTGTGGGATTTGTATTTCTGGTTCTGTTTGTGTGTTGGCCACTTCCTTTGTGATTGTGTGTTTTTTCAGCTTCCGTAAAGTATAAAACGGGGAAATATAGATATATGCTAGAGCCAGAATTTGTTGTGAAATTTGTCAAGGGAAACCACCATTTTGTTAGTTGTCTGCTGTTGAAGTAGATAGAAATGTCTAGTTTGCTTTTCGTCCACCTCCAGGCTCACCGGTTCTGAGAAGTATTCCACTCGCTTCCATTCATGATTTAGAACGAACCTTAATTCAGTTATGACAGGCTGTCGATTCAGAAGCAGAATAGGGAGTTATAAGGTATGGATTAGCTGGGATTGAGATGTGACACGGGGTGGGGGGGTGGGGGGGGGGGGGGGGGGGGGGGGGGGGGGGGGGCTTGACAAAGATGTCTCACAGATCATCAGAGGAAGAAGATGTTTCTTTTTCTGTCTCTTCTCTTTCTTACCTAGATTACAGTCTTGTTCATCTCCTTCCTTCCCCCCCCCCCCCCCATTTCTCTTCCTCAATCTCCTTCTTTCTGTCTCTTTTCTTAAGTAGGACTTTTTCTTTGTAAAATGACCAGAAAATTGCCTGGATGTTTCAATGCGGTGGAAAATGTACTTGTGCTCTTTAGTAGAGGAGTGGATGAATAAGCTAACTCTAAGAGCTGGAAATGATATGAGCAGGTGATTAGAGGAGAGGAGGGTGAATACATGAGGTAGGGAGAGGAGGAGGCGGAGAGGAGGAGGTGAAAAGGAGGTGGAGAGCAACCGGGTACAAGTACTCCATCTTCCTCCTTCTACTGCATGGTTTCCTCTCTTTTAACACGAGGAGTTCCACTTCATCAACACCCCTCAATAGTCAGGGGTACTCTTTGTGTGTGTGTGTGTGTGTGTGTGTGTGTGTGTGGTGTGTGTGTGTGTGGTGTGTGTGTGTGTGTGTGGTGTGTGTGTAGGGGAAGGGTATGCGGCCATCCATCTTCTCACTGTACATTGTACATTGAAAGGTCAAGAGATCTGGTATGTTTAATGGATATTACACATTAGTCTGTAATACATATTATATTCTGTTCCTGGCCCTGCACACACACAGACACACACACACACACACACACACACACAGACACACACTGCCTTCCATGGCAGGCTGGACTGGTAATGATGACGAATGAAGAGGTCAGTGACCTATGAGGAGTGAATCACATTTTTCCTCCAGGATGGAGAGAGAGAGAGAGAGAGAGAGAGTGGGGTAGAGGAGAAGAGGGAGGGAGGGGAGGGAGGGAGGGAGGGAAGGAGGGAGGGAGGGAGGGAGGGAGGGAAGGAGAGATGGAGGGACGGACGGATGGAAGGAGTTGTGAGAAAAGATGGATGAACATGCGCAGGAGATTGGAGGAGAAATTGGGACCAGATTAATTCTAACCTTTTTGGGTCATGATTGAGTGAGACATCTTGTTTGTGGGTTTAGAGGAGGACTCCTGAATGGTTCTGCTGAGGGTACTTGGAACGCTGATTGGGAGACAGGATGGTGGAGTGTGGAGATCTGGAGGCTGGAGTGGTTTAATGGTGCTTGTGTGTACTAACTTGCTCCATGGCCATCCTTCTGTCAGCTGCCTCTCTGATGATGGAGCCACTTGCGGAGGAAGAAATGCAGAGGTGGAGATATCACCTGGGGTGAGGAGGAGAAGGAGGAGGAGGAGACTGTGGAGGAGGAGAGAGAGAGACACACAGATGTGAGAGGTAGGTGATGGGAGGAAGATAAATGCCATTATTTGCTCTCTCCTTCCAAGGGTGATTGCAAAGAACAATGGGCCTAGATGTGATGAATGCCGATTGGAGGAAATTGTTGTGTCGCCGCGGTAGATCAAAGGGAGACAGAACACTCGTGGTTTTTCCTGGTCGGAGATTTGACCAATCACAGACTCAAGCGCTATCTGATTGCATTTGGGGGAGCCTGCATGGGAGATTATGGCAATGAAGGGGTGGTAATGGAAAAGGAAGTGGATGGTGGAAGAGTGGGTTGGGGTTTTCTGGTGTGTGTGTGTGTGTGTGGGGGGAGGGGGGTTGACATGCCCTTATTTCAGGTGGCTAAATGTCACGTGTGACGGGATTATTTTCCACAGAGAAGTCAGAAGGGGAAGAAAACAAAACTCCTTAATGGATAATCCTCCTTGTACCTAACTCCATATAGTAATGTGTGTGTGTGTGTGTGTGTATTTCTGTGTCTCTGTGTATGTGTAAGCAGTTTGTGTGATTATGTGTCGGCTAGTTTCTAGTTTGTGTGCATCGGTGTGTGTGTGTGTGTGCATGGTTTGTGTGATTGTGTGCTTAAATAGATCATTCAATACTCCACAATGCAGTGAGTGGGAGTGTTTAGTCTCCATGATTGTTTACACTCCAGCTAAATCAGCCCTGGTTAGACCCACCTTGTGTAACATGCTTCACACTCTTATCAGTGACTCAGACCCTGGATGAATACAGGAGAAATGCTCTGGATCATCAGAGAGAGAGAGAGAGAGATCAATGTTCACCAGTCAAGTAGCTGATGGCTTGGCTGGGATAGACTTGATGTTAAATAGTCAATCTCTACATTAGTATCCTGTCTGTGTAGCATCATGTAGGGGTGGGGTTGGGGGGGGGGGGGTCACATGATTGTCTTGACAACAGGTCCAGCCCCACTTCACGCTGACAGTCTCACTCTGGCACCCTGGGGGTCACCTGGGGGTCACCTGGGGTTCAGGTGCCAAATCCAGACGCCTGTCTAGACAAAACACCTTCACTGTTGTCTGCTTCCTCCCTCCTCCACCTCCTCCCTTCCTCTGTCTCCCTTCCCCCATTTCTCTCCCTCCCCCCCTTTTCTCTTACACCACAATCCCTCCGTCCCTCCCTCTTCTCTCTCCCTCTTCTCCCACCCTCCCTCTTCTCTCCCCCTCTCTCCCTCCCTTTCTCCCTCCCTTTCTCCATCCCTCCCTCCCCTCTTATTCCTCCCTCTTCTCCCTCTCTCCCTCCCTCTTCTCTCTCTCTCCCTCCCTCCCTCCCACCCAGCCTGTCATGTTTGTGTGTAAAGTCCTTGCTGCTCCCAGGCTGGGACCTCCTGTCCAGGTGTTGGCAGGCAGATACCCTCTGCCTGCCTTCTGGGGACGGAACCTTTTAGTGAGAACAGTGCCGGTGTTTCACACGAGACCCTGGCTGCTGATCAGGGACAGCAGGAGGACACGTCCTCACAGAGGAGCTGCAGTCCTGGAGCCAGTCTACCAGACCTGACAGCCAGACAAGCACCTCCCTCCTCACCCTCCAGCCCCCGTCCTCACTTTCCACCCTCCAGCCCCCTCCTCACGGTGCTTGAAGAGAGGGAAAGAGAAAAAGAGAGAGAGAAGAGGAATTGGAGGGAAAACGGGAAATGTATTTCCTCTTGCTTTCTCATGTCGGCAACGGCAGACTGTTGTTGCGACTCCTCTCCCTGAGAGAAGGACACAGGGACATTAGAGGGAGGGCGTGCGATAGGAGAGGGGAGGCCAGGCTGAGAGAGAAAGACAAAGAAAGACCGAGAGAGTGGAAGAGAGGTAAAGCGATAAAGAGAGAGAGAGAGAGAATGCAGTAAAAAAGAAAAAGAAAAAAAATGAATTCCTCTAAATGGGATTGGGGTGTGTCCTGCTGCTGTTGTGGGTTGATTTGATTGAGAGGGATAAGGCTGTCTGGACACACACACACACACACAACATTCCGTTTAAGAACTGCAGGCGACACTGGCAGTAGATCCCAGTCCTGTGAATCAGGTCAGATCATAATGGAGTAGAGCCTCAGATGTTTGGCATGGCAGGGGGGGGTAAGGGGGGTGGGGGGAGTTGCTGTACCTGCAGTGTGATTTGTTCAAATCAGTTAACCAATTGCGACCACAGGTTTGAAACAAACAAGGGTACGGATGTGTGTGTGTGTGTGACCCACACTCAGACCTGGAGTCAAGTGCAGTGTGTGTTAATGCTGGGCCTCTACTCTGTCACTGTTCCTGCTGCTCTTCCTGGCTACACAACTTAGACATGATGGATTATGTGTCGAGAGATTCTCCTCACCTCTCTCCTCACCTCTCTCCTCCCCCCTCCCTCCCTGTCTGCCTGTGTCTCTCTGGTGGTCTCTAACTCACAGCCATCTCTTTATCAATAATGTCATTCTCCTCCTTTCTTCTTCTCGTCTCTCCTCCCTCCCCCCTGTCCTCTCCTCCATCCCTTCTCCGTCTCCTCTCCCTCCTCCTCTTCTCCTCTCCCTCCATCCTCCTCCTGTCCTCTCCTCCCTCCTCCTCTTCTCCATCCTCCTCTCCTTCTGTCCTTTCCTTCCTCCTCCTCTTCTCCATCCTCCTCCTCTCCTTCTGTCCTCCCTCCCTCCCCCTCTCCTCTCCCACTCTTCCTGTGTGTTAATTGGAGCCTGTAGAAGATGGATGCAGCAGTATCCTCCTCTTTTTCTCGTTGGCATTTAGAGAACTGAGGTGAATGAGTCATGTCTATATACAGACACTCGAGTCTAGAAGCTTCCTCAGTGTAAGACACCCTCTACACACACACACACACAAAAACGCACATTTAAGAAGCCCTTTATAGTTGAGATGAGAACTGTTGTGTGTGTGTGTGTATATCTGCATGACAGGCATAGAGAGAGAGAGAGAGAGAGCCACAGTGTTTGCTCTCACGGTGAGGTGCGCACGTTAAGTTTGAAAGCTTTTTTTTCTAACTTTAGAGACACGTAGGTCTCGCTGCCGTGCGTGGGACTGCGTACGTGCGAGCGTCCCTCTCCTCGCCGGGGAGCGAAACAGGACGTGTGTTTTGTAATACCTTCCCCGAGGTGGAATCAGAACGATGCTGTATGTCTTCCCACACTCTGACTCACCATCATCTGTGGAGTCTCCCTTTCAAAGAGTTTGAGAGAACGAGAGAGAGGGGGGGAGGGCAGGGGAGGGGAGGGGGAGAGGGGAGGAAGGGAAGGAGTGAGTGAAAAAAGAGGGAGCAGCAAGGGGAAAAAAAAGTGGAGAGAGACAGAAAGACAGAGAGAGAAAGAGACAAAGGCAGGAGGTGATGTAGACGAAGTGATGGAGAAAGAGAGAGCGAGAGATGAGTGCATGTGAGAGAGAGGGTGAGAGCAGGAAGTGAAAGGGGGCGAGCTGGGGAGAAAAGAGAGGTGGAGGGGTGATTCAGAGGGAGAGAGGAGCCAATCGAAAGCTAAACTTCTCTTGCATCACCAGGTACACCTGTAACACCTGTTGCTTCACAATGTCTGGAGATTCATCCTCTCATCACAGATTTTTTTTCTTTTTCATCAAGACATTTTATTCAAAATACCAAATCTGCCAACTACTCAAAACCGTCTGAATAGGCATTTTTCAAAAACAGCTGTAAGCTTCTCTTTAAACTGTACCTTTATGTAAGACATGCATGCATTTAGTGCTTGATTTGGTAGAATGAATAGGACAGATCGAATTGGCAGTCCTCACTAGGATAGTAAAACAAACCACAAAGTGTGTGTGTGTTCTGCTTGTGATCTTGTTATACATGGTTATTTAGATACATGTGTGGAGGAGGAGGAGGAATCTTAGAGGAATCTAACGCCAGGATCTTCCTCCAGGGATTCAGCTTTCATGTTGGTTTGTGAACTGGCGCCATGTTGGACTCTTTCACTGCAGCCTCGCATGGTGCAGTGAAGAATGAATGGCTGTACGATCCCCTCAATTTGACCTGTTTCTGTTGTGTGTGTGTGTGTGTGTATATGTATTATGTGTGTGTATGTTGCGTGTGTGTGTGTGGGGAGTCAAGTGGTTTGAGCGTTGAGGTAATCGGGCTAGTAATCACAAGGTTGCGACTTCGAAATCCCGACAGTGCTAACATGACGTTGTGTCCTGTATTGTGTGTGTCCCTGTGTGTGTATGTATTGTGTGTAAATGTGTGTCTGGATGTGTCTTGTGTTTCCCTCCATGGGTCCTGTCAGTTCGGACACACACCCACGCCACTCATCCACACAGTCCGACAGGCTAATGTCCTCGAACAGGAATGCATTATGGGGCATTTTCACAAGTGACAGCCGTATGATTGCAGCTCTCTGGGGCTTCACATGACATCCTGGCACAGTGGACTGGCCGCGGCTCTGGAAGACACCCCCCCTCGCTAGACCCCCCTGCCCTCTGGAAGCTGCTTACCTTATTTCAATTCTTATTCATGATTGTGTTGTTATTCAATCAGCCGATATGAGAAGGACAAATAAAGACAGGAGCCATTTTGCTTGTGGTTACCATCGATGGAGACGGGTGCGGGGTGAGAGAGAGAGACAGAGAGAGAGAGGGAGAGAGAGAGAGAGGGAGAGAGAACGAGAGAGTGTGGGTACAGCACTGTGAGAGGTGTGTGTGTCTGCTGTTTTGACATGGAGGTTTAGAGTACGCTTATCAGTATGCGCAAGCACGGGCGAAGCATATCAATGCACCAATCAGAGAGTAATGGTGGCTGGCAGGGGGAGGTGGGTGAGGCGGGTAAAAGGGGGGAGGTGAGAGGGGGGAGGGTGGAACTGACTGTGTGTTAGGGGGACATGAAGGTTGATACTTGATCACACAGCAGTGCATCTCTCTCTCTCTCTTTCACTCTCTATTTCTGTTTGTCTCTCATCCTCTCATGCTTTCATTTCGTCCGATACGCATACCTCCCTCTCTCCCTGCCTCCCTCCCTCTCCCTCTCTCCCTCCCTCCCTCTCTTTTGTGTCTTTGTCATCATGTCTTGTTGCTTGGTGCACCTTGCAGAAGCTTCAGTCCAGAGATAAGGACAGGCTTTACACTGCTGTGGATCCCACTAGACAGGCAATTACAGATGAACCCTCTCTCTGGGGGCCGCGGGGATCCGAGACTAACACACACACACAGACATACACGCACACACACACACACACACACACACAGACATACACGCACACACACACACTATTGCAAATTGGCAACATGTGTCTCACCAAAACATGCCTGCCTATTTACTTGTAGGAATTGCATTCTAGTCTATATACCCAGGCATGCAAATACACACACACACACACACACATCTCCCACAGTATGTTTTTCAAGCAGTGTTTACGACTGTCAACAGTAATTAAGACTGTGATATTTACCCTTAGCTGTATTTTGAAAGCTACTTAGGATTGGTATTCATTATCTGCTTGCGTAACAGAAATCAGGGTGAGGTGATTAGCATGATGTTTCCTAACATTAAGCATGACACGGTGCCTAAGCACTTCCTGCTGGACCCAAACACATCACATCCTGCCCCAACACTGCAATTAGAAGCAGCAATATGTTTAATGAACAAGAAATACCATACCTGCAGCTGAAGACGACTGAGGCCATCTCTCTATTGATTCCTCTCTCCTTCCCTCTCTCCCCCCCCTGGGCTCTTTTCCTTTCTCTCTCTCTCTCTCTGTCTCTCTCTCTCTCTCTCTTCATCCTTCCCTCTACACGCTGTCTTTGAGATGAGCTGTCAGGCTAGACTGGGGCTGGGCAGGAGTGGGGCTGGGGTTGGGCAGGGTAGGACTGGGGTTGGGTAGGACTGGGACTGGGGCTGGGCAGGGCAGGGCTGAGCAGGGCAGGACTGGGGCTGGGCTTGGGCAGGGTAGGACTGGGGCAGGGTAGGACTGGGGCTGGGCAGGGCAGGGGCTGAGCAGGGCAGGACTGGGGCTGGGCTTGGGCAGGATAGGACTGGGGTTGGGTAGGACTGGGACTGGGGCTGGGCAGGGCTGGGGCTGAGCAGGGCAGGACTGGGGCTGGTCTTGGGCAGGGTAGGACTGGGGCAGGGTAGGACTGGGGCTGGGCAGGGCAGGGCTGGGGCTGAGCAGGGCAGGACTGGGGCTGGGCTTGGGCTGGGTAGGACTGGGGTTGGGTAGGACTGGGACTGGGGCTGGGCAGGGCAGGGCTGGGGCTGAGCAGGGCAGGACTGGGGCTGGGCTTGGGCAGGGTAGGACTGGGGCAGGGTATGACTGGGGCTGGGCAGGGTAGGACTGGGGCTGGGGCTTGGTTGGTTTGGGCTGGGGCTGGGCTGGGTAGGACTGGGCCTGGGCAGGGTAGGACTGGGGCTGGGTTGGGCTGGGGCTGGGCTGGGCTGTGTAGGACTGGGGCTGGGCTGGGCTCTAATGATCTTGCTGTTTGCTATAAAAAAGCCAGCAGGCAGCGGAATCGATATCTGCTGATGGCAAATTGAGCTTAGAGAGACCTAGAGGGTGTGCGTATACGTGTGTGTGTGTGAGTGTGTATACGTGTTTGTGTGTGTCTGTGTGTGTGTATCTGTGTATATATGCATGTTCATCTACCACACAGACCTACATCATTCCTCTACTCCTTGGTTTTCCTCTCTGCTTCACTGTCTGCTCACTTCCAGTGAGGGATGTGTTATATGGTGTCTTACTGTGTGTGTGTGTGTGCTGTACTGTGGCAGGCCCTGGGTGTGTGTGTGTGTGTGTGTGTGTGCTGTACTGTGGCAGGCCCTGGGTGTGTGTGTGTGTGTGTGCGCTGTACTGTGGCAGACCCTGTGTGTGTGTGTGTGTATATGTGTGTTTATGTTTTGGGTAGTACTATTGTAGGTTTTGGATAGTACCATGTTCTGGGTACGTATTACTATGTTTTGGATAGTACACTGTTTTGGGTAGTACTATTGTAGGTTTTGGATAGTACCATTTTCTGGGTATTACTATGTTTTGGATAGTACTCTGTTTTGGATAGTACACTGTTTTGGGTAGTACTATTGTAGGTTTTGGATAGTACCATTTTCTGGGTATTACTATGTTTTGGATAGTACTCTGTTTTGGATAGTACACTGTTTTGGGTAGTACTATTGTAGGTTTTGGATAGTACCATGTTCTGGGTATTACTATGTTTTGGATAGTACTCTGTTTTGGATAGTACTCTGTTTTGGGTAGTACTATTGTAGGTTTTGGATAGTACCATGTTCTGGGTATTACTATGTTTTGGATAGTACTCTGTTTTGGATAGTACTCTGTTTTGGATAGTACTCTGTTTTGGATAAAACACCAAATCTAACATTGATCTCCACACTGCTACTTGCTCCAAACATTTGTCCACCATCATGAACGTGTTCGTACCTACAGAGTGTTCCAGGAGCAGCATCCCTCCCTCCTGGCTTCCCCCAGACTGGGACAGGGGGTTGGGGGATGAGCAGGGATGTTTGCCAGCCTGGCTTGGAGCAGTTTGGAGAGGTTTGTTGTTAACATATTATCTGTCTCACCAGCTGGCTGTGCTCTGGAGGTGTGCAGGTTAAGTACTACGTTCATTCAGCTGTGGCCACTGTGTCTTCTGGAGCCTGAGATGGGGTTTGGGCTGATGAGGGTGTGTGATGAGTGTGTGTGTGTGTGTGTGTGTGGAGGGGGGAAGTGTTGGGCTGATGTGCTGTATGTGTGTGTGTGTGTGACTGGAGTAGGGTTTGTGTTCTTGGGTATTTGTGTGTGTGTGTGGAGGGGGGAAGTGTTGGGCTGATGTGCTGTATGTGTGTGTGTGTGTGTGTGTTTGTGTAGTGGTTTCTCACTTGTAAAAAAAAAAACTCCCTGTCTTTTGCAGTATGTGTGAGGCTGGGTGCTGAAAACATGAGTGATGTGGCGCAGTCACTTAGGGAGTCAGGCTAATACTCAGGTCCCTGGTTCGAACCCCGGCTCTATCAACATGATGTTGTGTCCTTGGGCAAGGCACTTCACCCTACTTTCCTTAGGGGGAATGTCCCTGTACTTGGATATGACTACATGTAATTTTAATGTATAAGCACTATGTACTAAAACTAGGGCTGTTAATCGATTAAAAACATTAATCAAGTTAATCACGTCTATAGGCTGTGATTAATCATGATTAATCACACAATTAAAATACTACTATTTACGGCGTTAGAAATGTATGACAAAGTGGTTAGGGCTTTTTAAAACTAAAACTTTTATTTTACATCTCAGCCAATTAGAATATATATTTTTCTTTTTTTTTACCTGCTCATCAGGGGTGCCCGTGTGTAAACACGCCTCCATTGAGCTCTAACAACATCCATAACGAGTCTTCCTTGTCTTCAACGATGTTAATGAGTCTGCAGTCCGTTGCGACCCATTTAGTGATAACATTAGTTATTTTAGCTGTTGTCGTCGTGTTGACTGCTGCACTCCGCCAGCCTAGTTTTTTACGAGCACTGCTTGAACTCGTCTCGGTTTTAGCATCTGTGTTTGCAAAGATGTGCTTTGCACGGAGATGATACTTCAGACTCATTGTACTACGACGGAAAGTATACACAAACTGCAGTATTTACAAACAAATACAAATGTATCTAAACTCCCATTCGGAAGCTTTTTAAATCTAAATGTGCCGTTAAGCACACCTGGGTCCATCTCCTCACTCATCACTTCGCTACAGGTTAAAGTCTCTGAGGTAAAAGTCCGCGCTTGAAGACTACGGCAGGAGATTGTGGTCAGATTTGGTGACGTGATTAATTTGCGGAAAAAAAATGAATAACGCATTAAAGTTTCCAGATTAATCCCACGCATTAACGCGTTAACATTGACAGCCCTAACTAAAACACTTTATATCTCTCTCTCTCTCTCTGTATCTTATTTGTTTGTTTATTTCTTATATTTTTTCTGAAAATCTTTTCAATGTTCTGTCTTTCTCCCCATCCTCACACACTCTCTTCTTCCTCCATCCCTCCCCTGCTTCTCTCTGTAACTCAGACTTGAAGAGAAAGATGGAGAGAGAGGGGGGGGAGAAGAGGTGGAGGAGGAGAAAGTGTTTGGAGGAAAACCACTGAACCTGATGAATTCATGGAAGAAATGTTGCGTGACAGTCAATGACTTTTAGGGACCTCGCTCCCTAGTGTGTGTGCAGTGGTAGTGTGTGAGCGCGCGCGCGTGTGTGTAGCGGTAGCATGTGAGCATGTGTGAAGGAGCTGTGGTTCCTGGTTGGACATGACCTTTAATATCAGTTAACTGGACGGGGAACGGGAAGGAGAGAGGGGGGAGAGAGAGAGAGGGGGGAGAGAGAGGAGCAAGAGAGGGGAGAGATAGGGGATGAGGTGGGAGGAGAGGGGGAGGAGCACCATTCAAGATTTTAATAGCTGTCGTTTACTTCCTCTCCTTCCACGAATACAGACCCCCTTTTCCAGGAAGGGGCGTTATGAATCGGTGCGCTCGCTACATCCTGATGAGGTCAGCGTGGTTTTAAAAGAGGGCAGCAGTGGTGTTCATTCTGTTTCCAGTCCTGACCTGCTATGAAGAGGACAGTGGTTTTTGATAGCATATGTAAAATTACTGCAAATTCCCCCACCTGGGGGACAAATGGTTAACTTATCTTAAAATAGTTCTGATTTGAAAGTAAGTGTGTGTTTGGGGGGGGGGGGGTCCATAAAAGGACTCCATGATACGAGAGACAGCTAGCAAACACACACACACACACACACTGTGACGACAAGCTCTCAGAAACGGAACGTCTCTGGTCCTGTCCTCCACATTTTTCCTCCGCCTCATTTTCTGCCTTCCTGCCAAGAGGCAGATCGTCCTCATGTGGTTAATAATTGATTTGCTTGCGGACACAAACCGAACGTGTTAAATCCAGGCATGATTCACAGCGACGTGTCAAAGCCACTGGGATTGGAAGGTGGAGAAGAAGAGAAAAAAAGAAGAAAAAAAACTCCAATTAGGTTAACAATTTTTTTTTTCTCTCTCCTCTCCAACTATCTCCTTTCCAAACCAGCGTTCAGTATTCCTCAGGTCTAGATTACCCACAATCCCACCTCTTCACGCATCAACCCTGGTCCTATCAGGAAGTGCCAGACCATAATAAGCCAACCTGCCTCCCTGCTGGTACAAGGATCTCTCTCTGGAGCGATTCAGCTCTTCTTCTTTTAGTCTGCCCACTCTTTTGCCACCCTCCCTTCTTCCCTCCATCTTTCCCCTCTGAAACCAGGGAGCGTTTCTCTCACCCAGAAGGAGGGATGGAAGGGTGTTATCGAGAGAAAGAGGCGCTTGATGAGTCATGGTTTGCTAAGCCGTGTAATGGCCGCCGTCTGGGGTAATTGTACACCCTGTCGTCGTGTCCCTGCCCAGCACATCCCTCCCCTCCCCCTATCCCCCTCCCCTCTCCCCCTCCCCTGCTGTTTGGAGCCAGTGGCAGGTTTCTCGTCGAGCTGGAAGAGGGTTTAGGGAACTTTCGACACTTGACACTGACGTATTGCTCTCAACTTTTCTGTCAACACCCCTCTCTCTCTCTCTCTCCTCTCTTTCCTCTCTCATTACCCATTCTGCCATTCTTTGTCTCTCTCTCTCTCTCCCTCTCCCTCTCCCTCTCTCCTCATTCCTCCCCTCCTGTCTAGAGGACCTCATCAGGTCAGGGTGCTGGCAGTAGTTATCTCTTCCTCCATTGTTATCCATCCTCTCATCTAATGGCGTGTGTCAAACGAACACTGTTATTTACCACCCCATCAAGCATGGTACGAGAGGGCTGGAGGAGCAGGCAGAGGGCTGGAGGAGCAGGCAGAGGGCTGGAGGAGCAGGCAGAGGGCTGGAGGAGCAGTCAGAGGGCTGGAGGAGCAGGCAGAGGGCTGGAGGAGCAGTCAGAGGGCTGGAGGAGCAGGCAGAGGGCTGGAGGAGCAGTCAGAGGGCTGGAGGAGCAGGCAGAGGAGCCAGCAGGGGGCTGGAGGAGCAGTCAGAGGGCTGGAGGGTGGGGCAGATGAGGGGGTGTATGGAGGCACTGTGGGGGGCGGGCAGGGCTGCTTACAGCTGTTTTATTACCCTGATTTATGTTGCTCTGTGTGTCCTTCACAAGCCCCTCCCATCGTCTTTGCAGCATCTCAAGAATTTTGCGAGAATGTACATGAGTGTGAGTCCATGTGTATAGTGTGTGGGTCTGTTAGTGTGTCCGTGTGCATGTGTGTGCGTAGACACTTTTTCCCATTCCTTTCTCTTCTGCTCACCTCCCCTCCTCTCTCCTCCCATCCTCTCCCCTCCTCTCCTCTCCTCTTTCCACTCCCCTCCTCTCCCCTCCTCTCCTCTCCTCTCCTCCCATCTCCTCCCCTCCCCTCCTCTCTCCTCCCATCCTTTCCTTCCCTCTCCTCCCCTCTCCTCTCCTCTCTCCTCTCCCCTCCTCTCTCTTCTTTCACTAACTGCCTCCTCTCACGCTGAGTTAGCTCGGCCGTGTGCACAAAGACCTCTCTTCTAATTGTTGTCCTTCTGGTGTGAAAGTGCCCTGAAACGCACGGAGGAATCCAACTGGAAAGATCACAGTGGAGCTGCTGTCAATGACAGAGGTTGCCTCAAAACACAGAAACACACACACAAGCACACACACACATGCACAGCCAGGCACGGGTATACACACTCACAAAGCTACAACTCAATCAGTCATCCGACACACAACCACCCACACACACAATTATACATACACGTTTACATTTATTCATTTAGCAGACGCTTTTTAGATTGTGAATCATACATCATGAGAAGAAATAACTATAAATGCATAACACAACGATTGTGAACATAAAGCAAGAGATACAACACTGGCAAGTCACCATATGGGGACCAACAGATTGTTCTAAAGCACATTAGATTATGTGAAGTGCCATACTATTCCTAAATGCCATTAAATTCTTTAAATAGGTGAGTTTTAAGCCTTCTCTTGAAGGTGAGAAGGCAGTCTGTGCTTCTGATGGAGGTGGGGGGTTGATTCCACCATTGGGGAGCCAGGCAATGGAAGAGTTTGTGTTGCGCTCGGGCGCTCTTGAGGGGAGGTACCACTAGACGGTTGTCAGCAGATGACCGTAGGTGACGGGTATAGGGCTGGAGGAGAGAGTTGATATAGGTCGGGGCAGTCCCGTTTACAGCCCGGAAGGTCAGCACCAGGGTCTTGAATCTGATGCGGGCCATGACGGGAAGCCAGTGGAGGGCAATGAGGAGTGGGGTGACATGACAGCGTCTGGGTAGGTTGAAAACCAGACGAGCGGCTGCATTCTGTATCCTCTGAAGGGGACCGTTTACATTTGCAGGAAGGCCGGCTAGTAGCGAGTTGCAGTAATCCAGCTTTGTGAGTACAAGGGCTTGGACTAGCAGTTGGGTGGAATGTTGAGAGAGGTATTTTCTGATTTTCCTGATGTTGTAGAGGGTGAATCTACATGACCGAGAGACTGCGGCAATGTGAGCTGTGAGGGGAGAGCTCGTGACCCCCAGGTTCCTGGCAGAGGATGAAGGGGTCACCGTTGCAGATGGGACACACACACAGATGTAGACATGTTAACACACAAACACAAAAACCCATGTCAATCCCCCCCCCCCCCCCCCCCCCCCATACACACAAACACATCTTGATTTGAAAGGGTTCTAGTGAAAGACTTTCTGTGCGTTGAAACTCTCCTCTTGAGCGTCTGATCTCAAGTATCATCCAAGAATCAGCCGGTCTGCTTCGATCCTGGAACACGAGGCACTCGTCTCTCTCTGCTGCTAACCGCTGGAAAAGCTCCCCCTCTTTCGAGCGGGTGAGGGCATTTCTAAATGAAACCAAACCAAATGTCTCTATCCGCTCTTAATAACCAAAAGGTTCTGAAGAGAATCAAAGCGAACCGCTATTATCTTTGAAGTGGGCGACGAGCTTAGACTACAATTTATTAAAACCTTGGATTGTATTCTGAGCTTCTCTTTGTAGTTTAAAACCGAGCGCTCGGTTCTGAGCTGAATTTTTCAGACTTTCCCTTCTGTTTAAGATCCAGACGTTTCCAATTTGGGAAATGGCTCTTTTGAGATGCACGGTTTATATATACATAAGGAGACACTTCTCTCTGTTTTCTTAGGCTAACCATCGCTGTCTCTCTCCTGCCTCCTGTCCTCTGAATCCTCATATCTATCTCCTCCGCTGCAGAAAGCTAACCAACTGAAATGTCACTGTCATTATGTTTTTATAATTTTTTTTGCCTACCCGTAGATACGGCCCAGGGCCGTGTAGCAACCTTACACTGCTCATGCAAATAACACACGCAAAGACAACACCGTTACACATGGCAACCAGCGTCCTCTCAGCTTTGCTGTCACCCTCACACCTCGCGCGTTACCATGGTATCCATCTGTGTTGACAAATCACCTTCATCTCTGGGAGTCAAACTGCCATGTGCCTCCTCTCTGTGTGTCCTCACTGAAAGATGCGTTCACGCTTGCACACGCCGCAGACCGCTAACCACCCATTGGCTGTCATGTCTGCTGTCATGGCGATGGGCCAGATTTCCCCTGTGTTGTTGTTTGCTGAGCTCCAGCTGTCAATCAAAGGTCAGCCAGTCGCCAGAAACCGCCACTGAATTAGACGTGTTTTATCACGATCCTCTCTGACAGGGGCGTCTGTGAACAGGAGCTGAGACCAGCGTTTCATCAACACACACTTTCAGCCAGCATCGCTAGGTGACACACACACACTACCTCACACCACTGTGACACACACACTACCTCACCCCTACCTACCCCTGAACACCGGTGAGAGGCAGGTTCGAGGGCCGAGGGCCACATCGCCGTGGGTAACGAGGCTCCTGGTGGCTGTCAGGCCTCTTCAGTGGAGCAGGAAGTGAACACCCATGTACGGCTTTTACTGGAGGGAGGGGGAGGAGTCTGGGAGACTAAATTGCTCGGCAATTTGGCACCGCTACAAAAATAATGTCACAGTTTCAATTAAGGGGAAGTGAATCCTGTGGACTGAAACAGTGGCTCTGCGCTTCCTGCCTCAGTGCTTTCTGGGTAATCATAGTTGGAGGTTTTGCTTTGGTCGCATTGTTTGTGTTCACGATTTATTTGTTGTTTGTGTGTTTTTGTCTATTTTTTACAAATTATTTCCCAGTTGTGGTTCGGAGGAATAGCTTTGATTTCATAATTTGTGGTTGTGGGATTTGTGTTTATGTGTGGGATATAGACATTGTGTGTGTGTGTGTGTGTGTGCGTGCGTGTGCGTGTGTGTGTGTTTGGGCAAGAAGGAGAATCAGAAATGGCTTACTGATGTGGAAGCCCTCCCTCCCTCTCTCCCTCTCTCTCTCCCCTCTCTCTCTCTCTCTTCTCTCTCTCTCTCTCTCTCTCTCGCTCTCTCTCTCTCTCCCTGTGAGTCATTCCTCACCAGCTCCTCTGCCTCGCTCACCTGTTCACCTCACCTGTTCCTGTCTCCATGTTCCCAGTGAGTCACTCTGTTCCATCTCCTGCTTCCTGCCTCCACTGTGTTTCATCTCTGTTTAAGGTTGCTCATCGCTCTCTCATGATATCTCCCTCCCTCCCTCATGTGGAGGCAGAAGCACTGACATCTATCTGACTCATAGTTCAGTAATTAGCAGCAGATCTGAATGAGGTGTATTTCAGTCAGGTGGGATGTGTGAGACGTTTAGTGGCAGCGTTATTCCTGTACCCATGCAGGACTCGCGTCCGCATGCTGTGCTGTAGGAAGTGTTGAGAGAGACGCCTGTGGGATTGATAGAGTACAGGGATGGAAGGAATCGTTAGGAACACTAAGCTCAAGTCGGCCATAACTTAATCACAACACAACTACAAAAACTTCTTACATTGCATTACATTACATGTCCAAAAGTCAAAACAAACCAGCCTAACTTGTCAAAATAAAAATGCATTTGACCAGCCCACAGTATTGACCAGAGAGCTCAAGGTCCATCTCTGCACTCGTCCGGTGATGACTGTGACCTCGAACCCTTCCAGACCCTAACGAGCTGCTCTCACTGTCGACAGGCGTTACTTGTGTCACAGCAGTGATGATCTGTGACCGTGTCCAATTGCGTATTCTCCTCAACACAAGCCGTGTTCTTGACCTCTCACAAACACGTGATCATGACACGCTAATATCTGACAGGGGAACGTAACACGTCTGTGAAAATCCCCTCGGGCCTGAGACTGAGGGATGAAGGGAGAGAGAGAGAGAGAGTGGGGGGGGGATAGAGAGAGGGAGAGGAGGGGGGAAAGAGGGGGGGGAGGGAGAGAGGGGGGGAGAGAGGAGGGGAGAGAAATTATCCCTTATTAGTCCCCTAATGGGGACATTTCAGAGGCGCACACATTTATTCAATGCATTGGCTGGGATTCGAACCCCCACCGGGGAATTAAACCCAGGCTTTTCTGGCACATGGTAGGCAACAATTCTACCACTGAACCACCGGTGCTGCCAAAGAGGAGGGGAGAGGGAGAGGGGAGAGAGGAGGGGAGAGTGAAAGAGAGAGGGAGAGAGAGGGGGGAGGAGAAAGAGGGAGGGGGAGAGAGGGGGGGGTGAGAGAGAGAGGGAGAGAGGGGGGGTACAGAGAGAGAGAGGGGGGGGGAGAGAGGGAGAGAGACGGAGGGGAGAGGGGGGAGAGAGGGAGAGGGGAGAGAGGAGGGGAGAGGGGAGAGAGGGAGAGAGGTGGGGGGAAGAGAGGGGGGGGAGGGAGAGGGAGAGAGAGGGAGAGAGGGGGGAGGGAGGGAGAGAAAGAGGGGGGAGAGTGGTAGAGACAGAGAAAAGGGAGAGTAGTGTTTCTCCCTCTCTTCCTCCCGCAGTCCTTCCCTCTCTCCTTCAGTCCTTCCCTCTCTCCTTCAGTCCTTCCCTCTCTCCTTCAGTCCTTCCCTCTCCCTTCTTCCTCTCTCCTTCAGTCCTTCCTCTCTCTTCAGTCCTCCCTCTCTCCTTCAGTCCCTCCCTCTCTCCTTCAGTCCTTCCCTCTCTCCTTCAGTCCTTCCCTCTCTCCTCAGTCCTTCCTCTCTCCTTCAGTCTTCCCTCTCTCCTTCAGTCCTTCCTTCTCTCCTTCAGTCCTTCCCTCTCTCCTTCAGTCCTTCCCTCTCTCCTTCAGTCTTTCCCTCTCTCCTTCAGTCCTCCTTTCTCTCCTTCAGTCCTTCCTCTCTCCTTCAGTCCTTCCCTCTCTCCTTCAGTCCTTCCTCTCTCCTTCAGTCCTTCCCTCTCTCCTTCAGGTCCTTCCTTCTCTCCTTCAGTCCTTCCCTCTCTCCTTCAGTCCCTCCCTCTCTCCTTCAGTCCCTCCCTCTCTCCTTCAGTCTTCCCTCTCTCCTTCAGTCCTTCCCTCTCTCCTTCATCCTTCCCTCTCTCCTCTCAGTCCTTCCCTCTCTCCTTCAGTCCTTCCCTCTCTCCTTCAGTCCTTCCCTCTCTCCTTCAGTCCTTCCTTCTCTCCTTCAGTCTTCCTCTCTCCTTCAGTCCTTCCTTCTCTCCTTCAGTCCTTCCCCTCGCTACCTCTTCAGTCCTTCCTTCTCTCCTTCAGTCCCTTCCTCTCTCCTTCAGTCCTTCCCTCTCTCCTTCAGTCCTTCCCTCTCTCCTTCAGTCCTTCCTTCTCTCCTTCAGTCCTTCCTCTCTCCTTCAGTCCTTCCTTCTCTCCTTCAGTCCTTCCCTCTCTCCTTCAGTCTCCTTCCTTCTCTCCTTCAGTCCTTCCCTCTCTCCTTCAGTCCTTCCCTCTCTCCTTCAGTCCTTCCTTCTCTCCTTCAGTCCTTCCCTCTCTCCTTCAGTCTTCCTTCTCTCCTTCAGTCCTTCCTCTCTCCTTCAGTCCTTCCTTCTCTCCTTCAGTCCTTCCCTCTCTCCTTCAGTCCTTCCCTCTCTCCTTCAGTCCTTCCCTCTCTCCTTCAGTCCTTCCTTCTCTCCTTCAGTCCTTCCCTCTCTCCTTCAGTCCTTCCTTCTCTCCTTCAGTCCTTCCCTCTCTCCTTCAGTCCTTCCTTCTCTCCTTCAGTCCTTCCCTCTCTCCTTCAGTCCTTCCCTCTCTCCTTCAGTCCTTCCCTCTCTCCTTCAGTCCTTCCTTCTCTCCTTCCAGTCCTTCCCTCTCTCCTTCAGTCCTTCCTTCTCTCCTTCAGTCCTTCCTCTCTCCTTCAGTCCTTCCTTCTCTCCTTCAGTCCTTCCTTCTCTCCTTCAGTCCTTCCCTCTCTCCTTCAGTCCTTCCCTCTCTCCTTCAGTCCTTCCCTCTCTCCTTCAGTCCTTCCCTCTCTCTCTCTCACTCCACCCATCACACCATCATGACAGCACAGATCGAACTGCCTTACAAATGAGCAAACAAGCTAGGTTAGCCGATAAAAAATTCTCGGAGAGAATGCAACATCATTTTTGGATGTTGCTCACCTCCAAAGCCTTGTTTTGAAAAATTCTTCAAAATTTGATTTAACGATCGATTTCTTTTTTGGTGTGTGTTTGTGTTTGCCTCTGATATTGGATTTTACAGGAATAAGGATCAAGTAGCTAGGTAAGAATTTAAGTGGACGGGATAATTGGTTGTTACCCATATTGCCTGGCTGGTGAAACAGGTTTCTCTTCCTGTACTCAGTAGCTGAACGGAGAATGCTCGCTTGGAAGGCTCTTGTCGCTCAATTCCCCTCCCTCTCTCTGTCCCTCCTGCCTGCTGCCCTCCCCCCTTCCTCCCTCCCTCCCTCCTCTGTCCCTCCTGCCTCCTGCGCTCCTCTCAGGTGGTTTGAATCGATTCCATTGTGAGGGAGGCACAGAAAAAGAGAGAGTGTGATAAAGACGGGAAGAGAGAAGGGGAGTGGGGAATCGATTAGAGAATTCCCATCTGACTGTCTACTTTAAACAACCGAGGCATTGTGGGTGTTTTGCATGCAGTCATTCAACCAAGTGACATCTTTCCAGCACCCTAAAGATTCAGTGGAAAACTCCAGTGTGTCGTGGAATTTAGACACAAGAGCAATCTTTGAACTCATCTAAAAAATCCATACTAACCTCATTGGTGTGGTGCACTGTGGGAAAAAATTATAGTACGCGCTGCAGTCTGGGCCACGTCCTTTAAATCCATGTCTAGATATTTATCTATTGTAACACGACATGTACGACATACGTGAGATCATTCCTCGGTCTTTGTTATTGTATAGCTGTCAAAACTGAGAGTCTGTGAGATGTGCATCCAACACATCAGTTTGTTTTTAGCATTTACGTGTGTGTGTGTGTGTGGGGGGGGGGGGGGGGACAGGAAACAGGAACACGGAGGATGCAGGCTCAGCTCAGCTTTGGAGGGGTGTGGGAGAGGGTGGGTGTGTGTGAGTGTGCGAGAACCATTTAGATTTGTATTTCTTCAGCTTTTTTTCCCGATCTATGTGTGTGCATGCGTGTGGTAGTATGTGTGTATGCGTGTGTGTGTATGTATGTGTGTGTTGGACTTAATGCCCTCTCTGTGTTCAGTCAACCGTCCTAGGCCTCAGCTGTGTAGAAACCTCACTCAATGAGATTCCCAGAACCACATGAATTACCCGCTGAACAGAACTGAAACTCATACACACACACACACCTGGGGCACCAACACACACACACACACCTGGGGCACCAACACACACACACACACACCTGGGGCACCAACACACACACCTGGGGCATTGATGCAGACACACCAACACACCAACTGATCCACCAACACACACACAAACACATTTGGGCCACCAACATACAGAATCACACACACACACACACAAACACTTTCACAGGTACCTGGGGCACAAACAGAAACACACACCTGCATGTTGGGAGTCATCATTGCCAGGTCATACCCCTCAACGCTAAATCAAACATTGACCGTGGAGAATAGAAACATGGTTTCACTTCCGATACTGATTGTTTTTTTCAAATGAATGATTGTCAGTAGCTCTTTGTTGATGGCCCACAGGTTCACCTCATCCTGTCACACAGTGGGACTATCAGTCTTTTGATTGGAAATAAATTCAGTAAAAAAAGAAAATTGGAACTGGACAGAGCACACACCGAAAAAACAATCACTTCAGAGTTCCTGTGTTGTCTTGTTTGTCCTTCTGCCAGACTGGAGCCCTCTGCTTCTCTAGTGTTCATCTAATGAGTTCATTAAAGGGAGCCGTCATCCATCAAATGGCCCAGGGTCACTGAGGCAGCCGTCATCCATCAAATGGCCCAGGGTCACTGAGGCAGGCTTGGCTGAGGTGGGGAGATCTCTGAAGGTCCGTTCCCCAACCCCCTGCCCCCTGCCCCCCCCAGGCCTGGTCCTTAGACGCATCTAGGAGAACAAAACAACAGCTTTCAGGAAAGAGGATTTGAGAGGAGGGCGTCTCTCGTTCCATCAACAAACTTGACGCCAAGTTTTCTTGCAATCTCTTTTTCGCCCATTCATCCAGTATGAACTCTATCAAATGACTTACCAGAATAATGAGTCCTTAAACAGCCTCTTTTCCCATCGCTACTTTAGATAACTTACCTCTTAGTTTTCCATCCACCTACAGCAGCTGTGACTGTTGGATGGAAATAAATTGAGGTCACCTTAACTTTGTGGAGCTTGAGAACACAGCGACCCCGGAGCAAATATCAGCTGTGTGACTGTTTTAAAAGCTGTCTGGAGCTCCAGGTCTGTTTCTAAGCTCATAAATATACCCTGGAAAAACACTGAGAAAGTCTAAAGATGTCTAATGCAACACCTGCGGTTTTACACAAGCCTTAATGCACTGGTATCAAACTAGGTGCCATTGACAAACACTACACACCAGCTGGTTTCACTAACGAGTTTCTCTAATTAGTGAAATCAGCTGGTGTAGTAGTTAACCTGCACCCTCTTCTTGACCCTCGATGGCACCTGGTTTGATACCAATATCATAATGGAACTCCTTCACAATGATCTACTGCTAGTTAGTCTACAGTGAGAGGTTTCCCACTGTGTTTGTACTTAGTTGGACCCCCCGCAGGATTTTATATCCTATAATGGATTATTATAGGATATTAAAACACATTGTAACTATTATAAGCCATCAGTCTTTCCTCATGAAAGTGTTGCCCTTTGTCCTCATCATGTATGGAGATATTATTTTAAAGCAGCAGCATTGATATTCATCCTCTTCTGGCTTGTGAATAGTTAGTCCAGGACCCAGATTCCGATAACGTATTATTATTAGGGGAGTCATGTGGCTAAGCAGTAAGGGACTTGGGCTAGTAATCAGAGGGTACCTGGTTCAAACACTGGCTGTGGCAACATGGCGTCGTGTCTTTGGGCAAGGCACTTCACCCTACTTGCCTGGATAAGAGTGTATGTAAATGTAAACATGTTACTACGGAAGTATGGTTGAAATCCTCCTGCTCCTCTTGATGCCTGCTCTACCTTCAGTGTCGGCCATGTTGTGTCCCTGTCCTGCTTCCTTGACTCTGTGATGTCATCAGACTGGGACGCCCCGGCGTGGACTGTCACTGTCAGCATGAGAGCGGAGCGGCCGTGCTTCAACTACAGTTCCTCATCAACGAGGTAAGGCATACTTCCTGTGTGTGTGTGTACTGGTGTGTTTGTGTGTGTGTGAGAGAGAGTGAGAGAGAGAGAGAGACGGAGAGAGCGAGAGAGAGAGAGAGCGAGAGAGAGGGAGACACAGAGAGAGAGAGAGAGAGAGAGAGAGAGAGAGAGAGCACTGTTGAGTGTGTGTGTGTGTGTGTGTGTGTGTGTGTGAGCCCTCCCTGGCCCTACAGGGATCATGATGTGCTGGAAGTGTTGTAGGAGTAGAAGATGGCAGACGCTGGCTCCAGAGCAGATGCCAGTCTATGTGCCTGCTGCTGCAGGTGGTACAGATCTGCTTCAATATCGCTTCTGATCACTCTCCTGCCCTCTCTCTCTCTCTCTCTCTCTCTCTCTCTCTCTCTCTCTCTCTCTCCCTCTGTCTCTTTTTCCCCATCTCTCTTGGAATTGACTCCTTTTTCTATCTATGTTTTGTTTTCATTAAGTCTATATATCGCTCTATCTATCCTTTCTCTCTCATTCTGTCTATCCTTTTTCTCTTGGCTTCTGTGGAAGACAACAGAAAGGGTTGTAGGAGGACGTTCAACACTTTGGCTAATGACTGTGACAATAGGGAGGTTATTTAATGTCCCTATTATCTTGTGTGTGTGCATGTATGTGTGTGAGAGACAGAGAGAGAGAGAGAGAGAGAGAGAGAGAGAGAGAGAGGGAGAGAGACAGAGAAACGGAGAAAGACGGAGGGAGGGAGAGAGGGAGGGAGGGAGAAATAGGGAGAGAGAGAGGGAGAGAGAAAGAGAGAAAGAAAGAGAGAGTGAGGGAGGAAGGGAGGGAGGGAGATCACTTACTACAACATTAAGAGAGAATATGAGGCAGAGACAGGAAAAGAACACGGAATGTGTGTGCTATGTTTCCCAGGGGAAACATTGATGTTAATATGAAACAAGACAGACTGATTCTCCGACTCATTCAGTACAACACGATACAGTTACATCTTCCCGATGCCAACAAGCACATCCATCGACCACAACGCCAATTGATTCCGACTTACATTTGCACAGAAACAGCAGAATGATCGCATCAGATCAATGTGTACAATATCATCTCATTATTTCTGAGGCGTACGCTGTCTTCTGTCGTCTGAGTGAGGATAGAGTCATGTAGCCATACTCTGCATATTTGTTTACAGTGTCGGTGTGAATTATCTCATGATGATTTTTAAACTTAAAAAAAAAAAAAAAAAAAACTTACAACTGTGATTTTTGCACCACTGTGTATATATCCCCCCACCCCCCCCCCCCCCCCCCCCCCCCCCCCCAACGTACCATATATATATACCCATTCCACTCTGTACCCATGTCACTTGCAATTCCATGTTACCTGTATCATTTGCACTACTCGCATCATTTGTATTATTTGTAACATTGTATTCCATGTTACCTGTATCATTTGCACTACTCGCATCATTTGTATTATTTGTAACATTTGTATTCCTTGTCTATATGTACCATATCTGCAGTGTATCTTTACATTGTATCATTTTCATTTTATTAGTAGGCCACATTTATGTTCTATGTTTGCTCATTCCTGCCAAAGTAAATTCTATGTTTGTTTATCTTGCATAGCGAATAAACCCCCATTCTGATTCTGATTCTGATTCTGATGAGATCTAGTTAACTGTCTCTGCCTAGAATAGAGTGGTTCAGTTCAGGACAACACAGGGAGGGGTGGAGCGCATTTAGAGGAACTCATAGATGGAGGAACTGGTCGGATGAAAGCGCCTCAGGAAAAATGCAGACTCACTGTATATGTGAATGTTTACATGTGTGTGTGTTCAAGCTGTACACACAGCAAGCTCATTATTGTGTGTGTGTGTGTGTGTGTACGGCCCACCTGTCACACTCAACACAGTGTCCTGTGTGTTTCCTTTGATCTTCACACACACACGGTGTTTGTCAACACTCAACGGAAGGCAGCGTGCGAACACATCCCTCCTCCATCGCAGGTCGTTAGCTGTGAGGTTTTAACGGCAGACACACACACACAGACACACCTCCACACACACACACTCTGGCCCCCGCTTGACACTCACAGATGTATCATGATTTATTCCCTTAGCTTGTTGAGCTCACAAGTGGCCAATCTGACTCACTCTCCATAACAAGACGTTACAGAGGCCAGTGCACCCACCCACACCACTGAGGCACAGTGTAGCTGGGCACAGACCTGGTCACATGATCTGAGGCACAGTGAAGCTGGACACAGAGCTGGTCACATGATCTGAGGCACAGTTTAGCTGGTCACCTGATCTGAGGGCTAGCTAGCCGCAGCTAGCTCTAGGTCAAGCCCAGAAGTCATTCTTCAGGTAAACGCTGGTGTTCGTTAGTGTCAGAAGGTGGGAAAAGGGTAATTAGATTGTTTGTTTGCTAATCCTGATTCATTATTCATCCCACCCTTGAACAAGTCATTGGAATTGTAAATAGGTTAGCAGAGAGAAAGACAGGGAAGGAGAAGGAGAGAGAGAAGAGGGGGAGAGAAAGAGAGAGAGAAGGACAGAGAGAAGAGCTGGTGTGACAGAGAGAGAGAGTGAGAAGGGTGAGGGAGGGAGGGAGGAGAGGGGTGGACAGGGATGGAGGGAGAAGAGGGTGATGGAGGGAGGAGAGGGAGGGAGGGGGGGAGGGACAAAACAACATCCATGAGGCAGGAGAAAGACATTGACCTTTGGGTCTGGAACTAATGACCTGTTTAGGAGAGCAGAATTTGATCAGTGAAGGAACCTGGAGTTGACATCTGGTGTTGAATCTCAGGCTTGTCTTTCAGTCTGTTAAGACGTATCAGCTTTCAAGGTACGATAGGTAAGACTTTTTGTAGAAGTTTTGTCCCCATTAAACATGATGTGTAGGCTAATGAGTTGTTTAGGAACACAAACAGCTTCCTGCCAGTGAAATGTCAGTTTCCAATGTTGGAGGGACGCTACTTTCCAGCCAATCGGTGAGCTTTTGATGAGGTGGGCCTTTCTCCTTGGCTGAAACCACTGTCAATCAAACTGAAAAGGGGACGTTCAGACGAGAATTGAGGAAGATGTTTTTCAAATGTAATTTTTTTATGTTGCACGTTGCAGCTTTAAGCATTCAGCTGCAACTGAGTCCACAGATATGATTAGTGATGTTGGTAAATGTATGGCTTATTGGCTGCTGTAGTGACTGCTGTGTGTCCCAAGTCTTAAGGTGTTTATCCATTAGAGACTTAATGAACAAACACACACTCACATAATCCTCTCCTAGGCGTAGCAGCGGTTGGAAATGCTATTTTTAGCTTGAAACAAGGACTGTGAATATATACCCTGGCTCCAAACCTCCATAGCTATTCATCCATTACTCCTTGTCTTTCTGTCACCATCACTGCAGATAATCACTCAATGATGGGGTTCAAGACCCCAGACCTCCCTGTCTGTCTCGCTCTCCCTCTCTTCTCTCTTATCCTCACCTCTCTTTTCCTCTCCTCTCTTCTCGCTTCTCCTCTCCTCTTCTCTTCTCTCCTCTTCTCTCCTCCCCCCTCTCTCCTCTCCTCTTCTCTCTTCTCTCCTCTTCTCTCCTCTCCTCTCTCCTCTACTCTCCTCTCCTCTCTATTCTATCAGTCTCTCTGTATTTGTGGGGTGTTGTTAGTGTGAGGTGACAGGGAGCATGTTTCAGTAGACACAACAAGCCAGTGAGCAGTCACCAGTGACACACATCGGGAATCAGGATGGTTTGGTCTGGCTGGCATCAGAGAAAGATGACGAACTAACAGATAAAGGCAATAATGTGCGTGTCCGCGTGCATGTTTGTGTGAGTGCATGTATGTCCGCGTGTGTGCGTGTGCGCGCGGCTGTGAAAGAGCGGGAACAAAACAGACAAGTGGAAAACGGTAACGATTAGCGGTCACGTAGTTCAAGATGTAAGAAAACGTATTAAATACAATTTTATAATAACTGAACAAATTCAAAATAGAGAAAAAGAGCCGTGAAATAAATACGATTATGGACTTTATCAGACCTTTTAATCTCTTGATGGTGCCAGTTTTCAATCGACACACAGTAACAGTCAAATTGAAAATAAATAAATAAATAAAACACGCAATTAAGTTATTCATTATTATACTTCCCATTTAATTATATTCCAGGAATAATTAGTTAGGTTTGGTAAACAAAGATCATTGCTCACGGAGTAATGGGGTTTTTTATAAGGTAGCTGTCATGTTTAAAATGGAGGAGGAGAAGGATTAAACATTGCAGGTTGCACTCCAACATTTAGAGGGAGGGCAACAAGAGAATTAGTCTATGAGGGATATATAAGCCTTATCAAACAACAATTAATCATTTTGTGTCTCATGTATCATTCATACTACTTAGTGTAAACCCCTGCCTCAATCAAAATATGCTAATGTCTGTTAAAAGATGTTCCACAGAACCTTCAGCTCATTTTTCCCATTGATTGAGTACAACATGATGTACCCACGTTAAAATCATGGCAGCGCACACATGCACACGCATGTGATGCCCACACACACACACACATGCACAGACATGAGAGATGGATCTAGGGAGCCTGGGGATCCAGATTAGAGAAGAGCCTAAGTGAGATAAGGAAGCTCTGCTGCCTCGTACGGAGGCTGTTACTAGGTGATGAGGAGGAGGGAGATGGTGGTACGAGGAGGTGGAGAAGGAGGTGCAGAGGTCAGGAGGTGGACCCATTGTGTCGAAGTATACATACCCTCTGAAATGCTTTCACAAACGCAACAGACTCTCACACACACACACTTATCCAAACCTGAGCCTCTTAATCCCTCATAAACAAGCTGTTTACTCAGATTTGGATCTGTGTTTGTGGATTTCCACCATGCTAGCATACCAAGGGGAGATGTCAAGTCGTTCCCGCCCCCCCAAGGTTGCTGTTTCAGTCTGGAGTATTTTCGCCCGCTGGGTCTCTGGATAACTCCTCACCGCCTTCTGGAAGCCGCTCAGCTGGAGAAGTTCCATTCCTCCGGTTTCAGTCAGTCGTAACCGTCAAAAGCCAAGAGGGAAATAATGTCACTCCAAGTGACTCGAGTTTCTGCTCGAGATGGTCTCTTATCCCTTTCTGGTCGATAACACAAAAAGGTCATAATTTAGCAGGAAAACTATACTGACAGAGTTATGGAACCCATGTTCCAAACTTGATTCAAGTTTTATTACTTGGGTTTACTTTGGAATTACCATTGCAGGTAGTTGTCATGTAATATGTCTGGAGTGGTAGAGAGAACATTCAAAAGTTATTAATGGAAAAACATCCGATAATCAATCATTTCCCATAGTCCCAATGACGAAAACACCAGCTTTTTTTCGCATGTGAAGTGTAAGTGTATGATAGGAGAGAGGAGGAGAGGGGAAGAGGGCAACAAGGACCCTGAAGCAGAATACATTAGAGCACAGCAGAGTACTGAAGACTCTTAATATCTATATGACCTGACAACAGCAAACCTTGGTAGTTCTGCATCGGTCTAAAGACGTTTCTCCACTCTTGGTTGTGTTGGTTACCGTTCATACGGGCAAGGCTCGCACATCACGTTGGATTCGACACGGCTATCTTCATGCGTGTGACTGACACCTTGCGTCACATCTGTGTTGTTCCTGCAGGGGGCGCTGGTCACGGCATGCGCTGATGACACCCTGCACCTGTGGAACCTTCGCCAGCGACGACCCGCCGTCCTGCACTCGCTCAAGTTCAACAGGGAGCGGTGAGTAGGCGACACAACGTCAACACACACACATTACATAGACACACACACACACACAGTCCAAACACACCTTGTTCAAACACTCCAATAACTGAGATGAGAAGTTTTTTTTTACTTCCCAAGGCAAAGATAAATAATAAGTCTGATAGAATAAATCTCCAGCACCTCAAGGTTGACCATCAATACTGCAAAAACACTGCGGTATTGGCGATTTAAATGTTTTAAGACGTTCTCTCACACTCTTGAAAGCTTTAGACATTTTGCTTGTGGTCTTCAACAACTACAGTCACTGTAGCAGTGTATGATGGAAAAATCTTCCCAAATATTGAAAAGCTTTTATCTGGAAAAGGAATATCACAACTTGGTCAAGGATTTAAAACAATGACATAGTGCTATGTCTCAGATAAAAAAATCTGTCTGCTGTATGTTATTTTTCTTTTTACCTCAATTCTTTTCAATTTACAAAATATAGTAAAAAAAATGTAAAATAAACATTTTACACTTGGAGACAGACATTCCTTCCGCATTCAGCGGTAATAGCTTTAGAAAAATTTGGACATTACCTTGAATCATCTATTCAGAAACTTCTCCGTCTGGCTTTCAACCGGGTGCCACAACACACAGCCCAGCCGCACAATAAGTCTGATTCTCTGAATAGAAGGTCAGGGAGAAAAGGACATGGAATATTTCACTCCTGCATTCGTACGGTTATAAATCGTCAATGCTGTTTTTGGTTGGCACAGAGTGTTTTTTTGAGAACCTTTCATCCAAGTGCTTTATGAACTTTGATGAAAACACGAGGTTTTAAGATGGCCTTCGTGTGTTCTCTCTTGTTGAGGCGCTCTGCAGAAACTCCACAGGGGTTCAAGTGTTGAAAGCGGTGGAGAAATAAACGATCATGAAAACTGTACTTTAGAGTGTGGAATTGTTAAAGGCCTGGATATTCTAGTCAATAGGTCTATTCATTCTTAATATTAGAAATATTAGCTGGTATCAGATGTGGTGGGTCTGTGGATCGAACTGGTCGGCCATTTTCTTCCATGTTAACAAGCCGACATCAGTCTGCCCCACGATGGTGCAGCGCTTCATTAAAAACCAGTGTTCTTTTTCATTAGCAAACCCTTTTGTCACGCTGCCAATACCTGGCAGAAGTCCACAGCTGACATTAGACATCACAGTGAAGTGTTTATAAGACCTTTCCTTGAGAAGCATGTGACACGCATGTCCTTTAGCTAAAAAGAGTTAATGCAACCCTTGAGCCTCTCACACACACACACACACACACACACACACACACAAGACACACACACACACAAGACACACACAGGGGAACACACACACATGTGAACACACTTCCATATCACAGAGTACCAGACAGGCCTTTCGCCTGCCAAGTAATTCCTATTAAACCTGAGGAATTTAATTACCTTTCCCAGCGATAAGGTCTCTCTATGAGACAAGAGGGCATTGCAAGAAGAAGGTGTTTTTAATGGAGCTGTAGTAACCTGCCTAGGTGAGAAGTGCATATGGCTGGAGAGAAAGAGAGGACATTTTCAACGATGGAAAATTTCAGATCCTGGATGTGTTTACTGAGTAAATATTTTCAGTGGGTTCTGACTCACGTCTGTTTGAGATATTCTCACCTTGTCGGTGCTCATCATCTTTCGTTTCTTTTTACTATGACTGAGATTAATGGTGTGTTACATTCTCCTATTTGAATCAGGCAAATCATCCACTTAACCTAAATTAACTGCCTCATTCACCATACAGCAAACACCCTCCCTGGTTATGCTAGTTAGCATCGACCAGCACACACACGCATAGGAACTGCAACCACAAGCTGTTCGAGCCTCTTCCCATTATCATAACACCATTCTGTTAGAATGACTACCATTCAAAAAGTAGGGGGGAAAAGGCTTCTAAAAGGACGACAGTTCCAGTTCTATCACGGATGAAGTCACTCAGAGTGGAGCTGCGTCCCTGAATGTTCCGGAATTATTCTGATCTCCCACAGTGGATTCTTGTGTCTTCGAGGCGATCGGAGGGGTGTGGTGTTTGCTCACGTGTCTCATAACTCACAGCATCGCTGTTTCTAAGGATTCACACACACCAGCACTACCTTCTCACTCTCAGACGTCTCACGCTGTTCCTGCTTCAGTAAGGGCACGGAGAGAGAGAGGGAGAGGGAGAGAAAAGGAGGGAGACAGGGAGAGGGGGAGAGAGAGGGAGGTAGAGAGAGGGAGGTAGAGAAAGAGAGGGAGAGGGAGGTAGAGAGAGGGTGAGAAAGAGAGAGGGGGAGAGAGCGAGAGAGACGAACAGAGAGCGACAGGGAGGGAGAGAGAGCTGTTTCACAGGTGGTGAAATCACTTCCAATGCTCCATTATCCCTGCAGCCCCACAGGGAGATCAGCGCTGCATTACAGCTGCATCTACAGGGCGGCCGCATGCACAAGAACAACAAGACGTGGATGGCGAATCATCTCCCACAAGGGTCTGTGCGAGCCAAGCTGTTAGTTTGCACTTTGTCAAGTCACTGACCCCGGTCCATTACGTCTTTGACACCCAGAGGAGTCGGTTGGGGAATCGAAAGGGAGTCGACTCAGTGAACCCTCAGGGTAACCTCTCTGTGACCTTTGAGTCACATAAATAGCTTGTACAGTCAGGTTTCACGTCTGGATGAAATCCCCCCCTTTTGAAATATGAGTAACCTCACATATTTGCGGATGCCGTCATGATGCTATCCATATGAAAAATCTGATTGGTCGAATTTGACCGTTGGCCACTAACGAAGGTCAGGACGTATTTGGATGACACGTCGCAGGACGACAGCTCTGCTTGCTGGCAGGACGCGTTGTGACGTCATCAGCTCCCCCAGACACAGCAGGCAGCTGCTGAAGCAGCCCCTCCTCTCTCATACGGGCTGGTTTGATTGGTAATTATGGGATACACTGGCAGCACCTTGTCAGCCTGCAGGAGTCAAACAAAGCCTTTGACTTTCACTTGATTATCCTCCAACACCCCCAAGACCCCCCCCCCCCCCGCAACACACACGCACCCTGCCTAAGACACACACCCCTCTCCAAGACACACACACACCCCTCTCCAAGACACACACACCACCCTCTCCAAGACACACACACACCCCTCTCCAGGACATACACACACCCTCCACAAGACACACACCTCTCTCCAGGACATACACACACCCTCCACAAGACACACACCTCTCCCAAACACACACACACACACCCCTCCCCAAAACACACACACATTTCTCCCAAAATACAAACACACACACCCCTCTCTAAAATACACACACCACCCTCCCAAAAACACACACACTTTTGCTTGCTCCACACCTCACCCCGCACCCACCCCCCTTTTTCTTTTTCATAATTATGCAAATGCTGAATAAATGAGAGAGGTTGTCTGGGCAGTCAGGAAGCCATCACAGGGCCGTCTGAAAGTGCTGAGCCTCCCACTCACGTCTGATTACATGCGTGGGAACGGACTCGTGTTCTTCTCTTCCCAAGTGCTTAGGTTCCAGCTCACTTATTCATATTTTTGAGAGCTCCAACACACAATGGAATTATCTTAATTTCCGCGAATTCATGTGGCAGACACTTTTATCTAAAGCAATTTATAAGAAAGAGCTTCAACAAAACAGTGCAAAAGTCAATGATGATAAAGGAAGTCCCCTAACAGCATCTCGAGTATCCGGAAAAAAAATACCAAGTAACTGGTTTATGTCTTTACAAAATGGTATGAATCGAGGAATGTTTCCGTAAAAATCATCGAATATATATGTTGTTAAGGTGGAAATACACGCTGTGTTTCGTGCACAGAAGATGAAACAAGAATCGCTCGACAACCTTAGGCCTGAGCAGCTCCTCATCCGAGGGATCAGCTCACCTGTTCTGCCTTCCTGCATCTCAAGGTTCCTGCTTCAACAGTTCAGACGTCTCAGTCAGGCTCCTTTCAACCCTCAACCAAGACACTGACGTTCACCTGTCATGATCAGTAGAGTCAAATACCATTCCCTCTCTCTCTCTCTCTTTCTCTCTCTCTCTCTCTCTCTCTTTCTCTCCCTCCCTCTCTCTCCCTCCCTCCCTCCCTCCCTCTCTCTTTCTCTCTCTCTCTCTCTCTTTCTTTCTCTCCCTCCCTCCCTCCCCTCCAGGAGCATCCAGCAGTCTTTCCAGATCGTTATTGAATTGCCTCTCATCTTGTTTGTCGTCTATCTAGGAACGTTGTCTCTTCTCGCTGGGCAGGGAGGCAGGAAGCAGGGGGCCCTGAACCCTGATGCATTCTGGGAAGGGGATCACCAGGACTCAAGTGAATTAGAGAGCGCTGATATTTATCCCCCCCAGTTTAGGCTCTTATAAAGGTGATGGATGCTAATGCAGGGTGAATAACTGCATAAGCACCCCCACCCCTCCCCTCCTTCCCGAATTCCGAGGAATATATCATGCTTCATGTCACACGAACACGTAACGTGCTCTTAGCGTGTTTGGCCTAATTTTGTTTTCATTGATCTTGTAGTAATTACATGTTCAGGCTAACATACTACTCTTGTGCAGGATTTTCATGGGTGAAACTGGTTAATTATTAGCAAGTATATCTGTCTTGTAAATTAAACACTGATTTTTTTGGAGATACTGTCGCAGGAGTTCCTGTAGACTCGTGTTAACTCTATAACCATGAAGGATGGAGAAAACACCGGAAAGTGATTCAGTAAATGTTTCATGTAAACTCTTTCAATGCGGTAACAGTGTTGGAACAGCTGGCAGGGAGAATCATACAAGGTCAACATGCTCGTCTTTTGTGTCTCTATCCCCTGATGTATTCACAGTCATCAGAATTAATTAATTGCCCGTTCCTCCATTCCTGTGGAGATGAAATAAATCACATTTTCAAAAACTCACTACCTTGAAGACATTCAGTGTTTATGTTGCCCTCCGACCATAAGAAAAGTTGTCTGTTGTGTTGAAGTTCTAAGACGTTACACACATTTAATAGAAAGTTACATCTATCACTGTTTACTGGATCTATTCATTCGTTTGTCAAATGACGCTGTGGGTGACTGATGTGAAACGAATTCACTGTATAATTAACCCAAACATAATTATGATACCATGGTGGGAAAGGTATACTGTTTAGGTGAGAGGATGATAATTACATGAGTTAATTGATTATCTGAGGGAAAACATTCATTACAGACCTGCGTGGCATGGAAAACAGATAAGCAAATACAAACACACGCAAACAAGTGTCCATTTTAATATAAACACACAAACATAAACACAAATTCTTACTAATAACAACACAAACATATTTATATAAACACATACGCTTACTAATATAAACACAAATCTATTGATATAAACACATATGCTTACTAATAGCAACCCAAACATACTAACAAACACATAACTAACCTTTTTTATTTTTGTCTTTCTTCCAGGATCACATTTTGCCACCTTCCCTTCCAGAGTAAATGGCTTTACGTGGGAACAGAACGAGGAAACACACACATCGTCAACATCGAGTCCTTCATCCTGTCTGGTTACGTCATCATGTGGAACAAGGCCATAGAACTGTGAGTTCAAACTCATGTACCGGATCGCCAACAATAACTATTTAAAAAGTTAATTATTGACTTTGATTATTATCCTTTGTGATTCAGGATTATGCAGATTTTAGCACTAGCACTGACGTAGGTTAATATTAACGTCATAATAATACTGATATGAATGTTGTGGTGTTATTATATATGATGGAAGTTAGTAAGGAGGATTTTGGTAATCTGGTTTCCATGCTTCCATGATTAATCAAATTAAAATAGTATCAGTTGCACTTCCTGGTTGGGAGAGGTTGTGATAGATGCTGGAGTTTTTTACCAGGGAGAAATCAAACCACAAACAGAGAGAATCGCTTCATCAGTCTGCCTAACTCACAGGTGTCACATCCTGGTCCTCGAGGGCCACTGTGCTGACGGTTCTAGATGTTTCCCTGCTCCAGCAAACCTGATTCTAATGAACAGGTTGTTATTATTAGCTCTGTGGAAGCTTCATAATAACCATTAATGTTAAGCAGGTGTGCTGGAGCAGAGAAACATAAAGAACTTTCATTACAGTGGCCCTCGAGGGCCAGGATCAGACACCCCTGGTCAAGCTTAAACCCCACCACAGTCTGTGTGGTGCAAACCATTGTGGCATCACAAGCTGTACAGTTACACCACGATCTGCATAAAGTGTTTAGCTGCATCGAGCATCCACACAACATTTTGCTGCAGCAACACAACACACACCTTTTCCGCCGCAATGATTCTTAAACGTTTCCATTTGGGGGTTGACAGTAAACAGCTTAAGAATTGTCTCCTTTTTCACTACACAACTCTGCAAACTTTTCACAAAAGACCCTTTCTAACCTCCCCCCCCCCCCCCTCCCCCCATTGAAGTCACACACCTACGCTGTGTTCCTCTGGTGCTACTCTGACAGGCTCTGGAGGCCGTCAGTCAGGCGTCACGCTAAGCACCACCAAGACATCGCAGGGCTTGACGACAGCCTAAGTTGTAGTTAGCAAGTCTCCTTGGTTCTGGTGTCGACGGACCTGCCTGTCAGTCACTCGAGTCTGGAACGGATATGAGACAGCGTGAGTGCTCGGCGTCAGGGTGGGAGGAGAGGAACACCTGTTGTGGGGGTTTATCTTGCTGTTCCTATTGGACTATTATTGGCTTTCAAAAGGGGTTTGAATGTTAACGAATGTTATTTTTCTATTTTTTATTTGGGTATTGGCAAGTTGTTGATTTGGCAGTGAATTTAGCTGATTAAATATCCTTTGGAGATGTTCTGGATTATGTTCATGCAGGCTTCTTTGCGGAAGCCCCAGATTTAGCTCCTGTGTGAGGAAGAGGAGGAGAGTCATCACCTCAAATCAAAAGGGAAACAGCCATATAGCTGTTGCTTCCTCTGACAGGCTTATACATCATCTTCAGCTGTCTGAACACGCCTCTAAGGAAATACAGCTTGAAAATGTAGGAAACGATTCAATCTGTTTAAAATATGAATGCTAGTATTTTGGTTAATCTTCTCTTGTGTTTTCTCCTCCTTACCTCTCATATTTAGACAGTTCCCTCCCTGGTTCCCTCTGCCTTGGCATGACCATGTTAATGATCTTTGTGTTTCCGTAATTAGCCCATTATTTTCTAATTAAGACAGGGTTTATCAGTGTAATGTAATCTAGATCTTTCTGGCTTGCCTGCCTTGGCAGAAGGCTAAATTGAGACAGAATACCCAGAGGATGGAAATGCAGACCCACTCAGGTTAATGGAAACACATGCTAACTTTTCCCCTCCCTCCCTCTCCTTCCTTCTTTCTTCTCCTCCTCTCTTCCTCTCTTCTCTTCCATCCTGCCTTGTCACATGATCACCTATCCCCTTGTCAGTCGGGCGAGGCAGAAGAGGGTTCGACGTCTTGAGGGCTTTGAGAGAGAAAGAGAATAAGGAGGGTTTCTGCAGCCAATCAGAAATAAAGGCTGTGCTGTTGACATTAACAGCTATGTGTGTTTGGAGGAACAATGAAAGGAATTGTGTGTGTGTGCGATAGTGGAGGGAGTGTGAATATCCATGTTTGTACTCGTATGGGAAATTAGTTTGTCACCATTGGGGAGAAGGAGGGAGAGGGAGAGGGGGAGAGAGAGAGAGGGGGAGAGAGAGAGAGAGAGAGAGGGAGAGGGAGAGAGAGAGAGACACACACAGAGAGAGAGAGAGACACAGAGAGAGAGAGAGAGAGAGAGAGAGAGAGAGAGAGAGAGAGAGAGAGAGAGAGAGGGCACAAGTGTTTTAATGAGTGAGAGAGAAAAGTGTCAGATGTGTGTGTGTACTGGAGGGCCGGCAAATATTTACGATATGCCAAAGTCTTTGCCACCACCAAAGCCCCCAGTAGAAATCCAGCAGCGTCAATGGCCACAAACATGATTTGCTCGGGAGATGTAGCTCTGTTCTGATTAATGAGTGTGTGTCTGTGTTCTAACGCAGTAGGCCACCATGTTATGTCCTCAAGGTTCAGTCATGCCCCATTAGTGTTGTCTGACCTCCCTCACAGTACACGTTGCCTCTGGTTCAGTGTAAAAATAACCAACTTACTCAACCCAGACACTCCGACACTCACAAGCTATAAGAATATTTAACCAAAGCAATCCTCTTAATATTTATCCCCCCCCCCCTTTTTTTTGTGGTACAATATATCTTAGGCGCTGCACTTCGCTAATCCTTCTCATGATTTGGAGAAGAATCCACCTTTAATAATTGATGTGACATCGTTGACGCGGTGTAGAGGAGGAAATGAAATCTGAAGACACAACAAAGCTTCTGCTCCAACTGTCTGTAACCATTGTTTGGTAAAAGACACGAAGACAAAACGCTGAATATAAGCCTTTGTTAAAGCGTTGCCGAAACATATTTTCATTATCTTGCTCTATTTATTTATTTAATTTTTTCAAAGCCAGACCAAACTAGACTATTAACGCAAAAAAAAAACATGCACAATAACTCTACTTCCACCATCATTTAATTGGTTTCTCCATGGGAGGAGGATATTCAAGCTAGCGGTGAGAGGAGAGGCGTATCGCCGGTATGAGACGACTTTGAACAGGGCGTGATCTTCTAGACAGGATGTAGGTCATTTCGAAGCTTCGGGGCGGCTCAGACGGTTAGCTACCGTTACCGTGTCGGAGCGAGCGCTAACCTGCGTGTGCACCGCATCAGCAGCTTTGAGATGAACTGCAGAAGCCTCGGTCAGACCGGTTGCTGGTGGTGTCCTCCTGCCAGGGGGGGGGGGGGGGGGGGGGTTGTGAACGAGAGTACAAAAAACGTAGGCCTAATTCTATCAGTCTACACTGCCATTTTAAAGTTTGATCAGCAGTTTCCTAATGTGTCAAAATATCTCCTCTCCTCCCCTCTTCTCCCCTCTTCTCCCCTCTTCTCTCCTCCCGTCTCCTCCCGTCTCCTCCCACCCCCCCCCTCTCCCCCCCCCCCCCCCCCCCCCCCCCCCCTCCTGTTTCTTCTGTTACCATGGCTCCCTGGGACCCACAGAATCCAGGGTCGTTCTTTGTTCCTCTCAGCAGAGCTTCCTCTGGTCTGATCAGGTTGGCTTGGTTCTCTGGTGTGGTTGAGGTGATGGTTTTCTGCTCAGCTCAGGATCACCCCCATAACCTTACTTTCACATATTTCATTTAAACATTTAAACAACCTTTAGACCCTGTGTGCATCTTTTGACCGTTCCAAAGGAATCCAACCTTGAACACTTGACAATTGAGGATTTCCAAATGTTTTTTTGGGGTACATTTCCATACAGATTGAAATTTGCTGAAGGAAGAACAAAATTAATCTCCAAGTGTGCAGCATCATGAACCCAGCAAAGCACTTGCTGCGGTTTGTCAGAGCAAAGTCACACGCATGTTACACACGTGACGGCACGGTTCACATCCAGAACACCGGCGTTGCTAGGCAACTAGAGGTCAGAGTTCAGAGAAAATGCACTGGCTGGATAACGGTTGGCACCAAGCTGCCAGCAATCCACACATCACGTGTGTGTTTGTGTAAATCCTTTTGTAGTCAGATAATGTGGAGGTCTTAAGTGTGATGGGGCTGGACGGTAGACAATGTGTGTGTAGAATAGTTGTGTCTTGCTGAAGTGTGTGTGTGTTGCAGCTAGCGGCCTTTGTGGAGAGCGGCAGTTGGATTCAGGCTCTTCCTCGTGGTGTTGAAGCTGATCCAGAACGTTCTCTCCGTTGAAGGTTCTGTCAGCATGCCAGAGTCCCTCACGGACTGAGTGCCACTAAAGAAAGGCTTAAACAGGAAGTGTAGCCGCAAGCTTCCTACAGGAAGGTCCTTTGCATTTAGCAGACACTCTTATAAAACAATGCAGTCCAGTAGGGTGAAGTGCCTTGCCCAAGGACACAACGTCATGTTGGCACAGCCGGGAATTGAACTGACGACCTTCTGATCACCAGTCCAACGCTCTAGCCGCTCAGCCTCCTGACGACCTGACGACCTCGTTTTGACTCAGCAGAGGAGCAGATGGAGGGGTCTTCATGTTAATGTTGTTCTTAATGCATTTTTAATGGACTCATTTCCACCTTTTGATCGCTTTTCTCTCCATCACAGGTCGACTAAAACACACCCAGGTCCAGTGGTTCACCTCAGCGACAGCCAAAGGACGAAGGAAAGGTGACGTGGGCGAAAAAAAACAAAGGGCAAGAAAATAACAACAATTTTTAAAGTTCCTGTAGCCAAAACAATTAGTCGCTAACCGTGGTTAGCCTGCCTCCCCTCTCTCCCCGCTCTCTCTGGACTCTGTTCAGTCGATCTGTTCCCAGTTCACACAACACCCTGCAGATAGAACCGGCCTATGCTAGTCAGCCTGTTAACCTCAAAACCCCCTACATGATTCACTGATGCTAATGCTAGCATTGTTATCATGGGCCCTCTCAGTCTGAGCGGCTCTCCTTGTGGGAGATCTTCTCCAGGGGATAGGGGTCGGGTCTGGTCAGTTAACGGTCAGAATCAGTAAGTACACCTCCGTGGTTAGGAGGAAGGGAAACATCAAGAGGTTATTGATTAGCCGAGGTCCTGGACTCGATGTGTGTGGGTTGCCGGGTGTGAAAATAGAGTATCTGTCAATAGGAAGATACAGATACAAACAGGGAGGAACTAAGTGTTCAGGATGTGGATGTAAGAGACATGAGATGTGTTCAACGTCTACAGCCAGACTTTTTTTTCCAAGGACAAAATTGTTTTATGATCTTGATCTCTTGTGTGTTATCCTGCCATGAGACAACCACAGCCTACATGTATAATGTGAGTTTTTAATGTGTTTCATTATCAGTTTATACATGTAAATGCAGATGTCAGTGTCAGAAGTGGTGCCAAGACAAGTAAAAGCAGTTTAGCACATTTACATTTTATTCTATTATCAGACGCTCTTATCCAGAGCGACTTACAGTAAGTACAGGGACATTCCCCCTTGAGGAAAGTAGGGTGAAGTGCCTTGCCCAGGGACACAACATCATGTTGGCACAGCCGGGGTTCTAACCGGATGCCTCACAGGAGTAGCACAGAGTTAAGTCAGTGTGTAGGGCCTAAAGTGGTTAGGTCCCCTCCCTCTCCCCTATCATGTTCTATAGCAGAACATCTGTTGTGACCCTGCAGAGATGAGGCCCCCCCCTGCCCATCCCCTCCATTACCCCTGAGAGTGCTCTGACTACACCTGTGTTTCTGTGGATGTTCTCCACACGCCCACTCTCTCACACACACACACACACACGCGTGTGTGAGCCTGATAGGTTTCCTGAGCAAGCCTGTTTTCCGGCCCACCTGTTCTCCTCTTCACGTTCTGTGATCTGCACTTCCACTGAAGACGGGGGACTCCACAGGGGGCTTGTGGCTCATCCTCCCCAGAGACTCACGTCCTTTAAATACCCCCCCCCCTCGGAGCTGGCGGGGTGTGTGACAGGTGATGCTCTGTGTTTAGCCGCCTCCTCACTCTCCGGAGGTTTATTTAGGGGATGTTTGGAGTGTGGTGGTGGTGGTGGTGGGTGGGGGGGGGGGGGGGGGGGGGGGGGGGGGGGGGGGTTAGTAGATGCTCTCTCTTGGCAACTTTGGTTTTCCCTTACTTTGTGCTTGGAGCTCAAGCATCTGTCGTTGTGTGTTGTGTGTGTGTTGTGTGTGTGCATATGTGTGTTTGCTTTTGTGGTGTTTATGTAGAGAAGCGTTTCGCAGCCCTGAACTGTTGGATTTGTTTTGTTTTCATTTTGAGCCTTTTGAGTCTTGATTTGTGTGAGCTGTGTGTGTGTGAGCTGTGTGTGTGTGTGTGTGTTAGCTCTGCGGTAGCAGCTGCCCTCAACTTGTCTCCTGGTCCTTGGTGCTGTAGGTTTACCAGCAGTCCTTCTAGTACAGATCCAATCCATGTGATTCAATGTTGCTCTTGTATCTGTTATAATTACTCTCTTAATTCTCTTTTTCTGTATTAGTTTCTCTCGATGCGTAGCCCCCTGCTCACCTCCCATATCTCATTAATCCAAAAACTGCTGACTGCTAAATTTTAGATTTAAAGAAAGAAAAAATGCTGACAAAGGCCTTTTTTTCTCTTTCTTTTCTCCTTCCTCTTTTCTATTATTTTCAGCCTCTCTCCCCCCATCCCTCTCTCTCGCTCTCTCTCTCTCTCTCTCTCTCTCTATGAACCCAACCTTTTTGCTCTCGAGAAATCGCAGTGATTTTAGCTTTCACTTCCTGATCCCAAAACCGAAATCCTCTTCCAACTACACACACACACACACACAGTAAAGCCAGCCAGCATATTGCCTGTGTGTTTAGTGGTTCTCTACTGTTGGCGCTGATCCTTCCCAATCCTCCCTAATCACATGTGACTTTGGAGAAAGAGCTCAGGAGAGTTACCAGCCAGGCACAAGAGAGTCTGGAGGAGGGGGGGAGGGAGGGGAGGGGGGAGGAGGGGGGAGGAGGGGGGGTGCAAACAGGGACACAAACACAGAGATGAGAGGAAAAAGTAGGACTTATTTATGTAGAAAGTTTGAGAGAGAGAGAGTGAGTGAGAGAGAGTGTCAGAGAGAGAGAGAGAGAGGGTAAAAGAGGGGTTCACAGAGGGCAGAGCTGTTTACCAAGTCTGGCTTTAGTGCCATACATGTATTAGCGTCATATTTTGTTGGGGCAGTTGAAGTGATTCTTTTTTTTCTCCCCAATACTGTTTTGAACTTCCGACGTTAACGATATGCATTCAGAACGATCTGTAAATCTGTCTAACTTCCCTTCCTTCCTTCTTTTTCTCGTTGCATCCGCCCCTCCCAGTTGCTGATTGGGTTCGAGAGCGGAACCGTCGTTCAATGGGACCTTCGGGCCAAGAAAGCGGACTTCAGAGTCTGCTACGATGAGGTAAGCTTGCCACACACACACACACACACATCTCACTGGGTACTTCATCTTATCCAGCACTGGTAATGCATCATATACAGTACGTATAACAGTTGTTTAATTAATCACATCGGGTAAGGCTAAAGTCTGAATACTCCCTATGAATTAACACCTGCAAATACTTATAAATATAAATGTATATTTATTTGGCAGTCTAGAAAGTGCTGCCTTTGCTCCTGTTCAGTGTTATTTAGCCCCTGTGGCCTTGAAAGCGATCTGAAATAAAACCTTTCAGACTCGTACAATTAGCCCACATGTTAGCAGCAACCCTGTCTTAAGATCGGATCTGCTGGTGAATCTCTTATCTCTCTTTAGAGGAAGCGTCAGAGTGTCTGTTAATTATCCCTCTCTTGATGCACACCCATCTCTGGTGTCTGGCATCTATCGAGAGGGAGAGAGGTAAAGAGAGGGTGAAGAGAGAGAGAGGGAGAGAGGTAGAGAGAGAGGGTGAAGAGAGAGAGAGAGGTAAATAGAGGGTGAAGAGAGGGAGAGAGAGAGAGGTAAAGAGAGAGGGTGAAGAGAGAGAGGGAGGTAAAGAGAGGATGAAGAGAGAGAGCGGGAGATAGAGGGGTAAAGAGAGAGAGAGGGTGAAGAGAGAGAGAGGGAGAGAGGTAAAGAGAGAGGGTGAAGAGAGAGAGAGAGGTAAAGAGAGGATGAAGATAGAGAGCGGGAGAGAGAGGGGTAAAGAGAGAGAGGGTGAAGAGAGAGGGATAAAGAGAGAGAGAGCGAGAGAGAGAGAAGACAAAAAACCATCAAAGAGCTTCTGTAAAGCGAGGGAGACGTCGCTATGGCAGCCGAGACAAAACACGAGCGGCACTGAGACAACTTGAGCTCCGTCTGCTGGGAGGGTTTCAGAGAAGTGCAGTGTTTCAGAGAGGTGCAGTGTTTCAGAGAAGTGCAGTGTTTCAGAGAGGTGCAGTGTTTCAGAGAGGTGCAGTGTTTCAGAGAGGTGCAGTGTTTCAGAGAGGTGCAGTGTTTCAGAGAGGTGCAGTGTTTCAGAGAAGTGCAGTGTTTCAGAGAGGTGCAGTGTTTCAGAGAGGTGCAGTGTTTCAGAGAGGTGCAGTGTTTCAGAGAAGTGCAGTGTTTCAGAGAGGTGCAGTCTTTCAGAGAGGTGCAGTCTTTCAGAGAAGTGGTGTTTCAGAGCACCAGTTCGCTTTTAATTTTTGATTCTGCACTCAGTCTTTTTATCTTTTTTAGGTTAGGCTCTTTTTGTTTTTATTTCTTTATTTCTTTCCTTTTCTCTTTCGCTCAGATTGTATCGATAATTTCCTCCGCAGGAAGAGGAACACCAATCCAATTTCAAAGGCTGAGAGATGAGCTAGAAGACACCTATAGTTTGTAATTAGCACGGTGTGATTAACCGAGCGATTTCTGCCTTGACAATTTTTTACTCGCTTCATTTCAATCAGGAAACTTCAAAGGATTTACCTCAAACACCGGTGCGCTTCTGAACCAAAACGATAACAAATAAAGGGTGATATACCTCCTCGTTTCCGGAATATCAAATGAATAGGAAATATCAAACCCATCTAATAGCCTTTTTTGTTCTTGTGTTATCATGCGGTAGTCCACCCACACAGTCTCATTTCCCTGAGCTAAACTAATTGGATTGGTCTATCGATTTCTGACACGGTAATGCATCGGATGTAGGGTGACGGTTACATACAGAGGTTTATCGCCGTACGCACATGTTCATTTCCTTTGTTTTCCGTCCTTCCACCTCTTCACTTCCTGTCTTTATCTGGGATATTGACCCTCCCCCTCCCCTCTCCCCTCTCCCTCTCCCTCCCCCCTCCCCCTCCCCTTCACAGCCCTCTTCACGGCTGCTCTCGTTTACGAGCCATGTCGTACTCCATCTCTAAAGGTCCTCTCTGTATCGCAGAGCAAGGCCCCTGTCACGGGGGCCACTGTCCCGGGGGCCAAACGTCATCTTAATAAGGGGAAATTCGATGAGGTTGTAATGGAGATGCGACAGCGATCTGACAGTGGTTCTCCTCCCTTCCCCCTCTCCAGGCCATCCATTCAGTGAGCTGGCATCACGAGGGGAAGCAGTTCATGTGCAGCCATTCAGATGGAAGTCTGACGCTGTGGAACCTGCGGAACACGGCCAAGCCCTTCCAGATCACGTTCCCCCACGGTAAGACACACACACACAGGACACCGTTCACCATGGTGACGGTTAAGATCTGGAGTTCCAGGCAGGCAAGGCTACGACGACTTGACCGTAATGTGAAGGCTGTAGACACACAAGTACACACACACAAGTACACACACACAAGTACACACACACACTCACTGACAGGTGCTTTATCACCACCATCACCCCTCACACCTGGTGGCCAAGAGACGAAGGATGGAGGGCTGTGTGGAGGAGGTGCACTCTGACTCTCTCACTCCTCTCTGTCTCTTCTCTATCTCTCTCTCTCTGTCTCTCTCCCTCCCTCTCTCCTCTCTATCTCCTCTCTATCTCTATTTCTATTTCTCTTTCTCTCTCTGTCTCTCTCTCTCTCCCTCCCTCTCTCTCTCTATCTCCTCTATCTCTATTTCTCTTTCTCTCTATCTCTCTCTCTCTCTCCCTCCCTCTCTCTCTCTATCTCTTCTCTCTCTCTTTCTCTCTGTCTCTCTCCTCTCTCTCACACACGCGGAGCGGAGGAAGGGAACAGGAAGTTGAGCGATGGCAGCAGACTGTAGCTGTAGCTCAGTGCCTAACAGACTGTTGGTCCGCTCTGGGTACCAAGTTGGGTTTGTGAGTCATCTGTTCAGAAATGAAACGAATGAATCCTCTGGGGTGTTCATGAACTGCAATAAGGAAGGAAATGACTCAGTAAAGGGTTCAAATCTCAGCGCTCTCCGGGTGAACCGTGACTCTGGGCCTAGGCAAGTTGCAAATGGCTTTTGTTGTTGTTGTTGTTTACAACTTATTTTCATGAGGAACAGAATGTTGTTTTGACGTGAGGTACCTGGAAGAACAGATTCTGGTCCAGATGCTACGCTGTGTCAGACCTCGAGGGAACACGGGTACCTCAGTTTAACGGACGTGACTTTGGAATAACCGAGGAACGTTCCCTCTCTCTCTCTCTCCCTTTGTTCTCTGTTTCCACTTGTTTTCAAGCATTTGTATTTTGTTTTCTCTTTGGTTTATATATTAATAAAGTAAATAAATATAATAAATATAAATATATTAAATATTCTACTAAAAACAACTGTATTCTTCCATCAGGTAAGATTCAGAAGGACGGCAGAAAGGAATCGTGTAAACCCATCCTGAAAGTGGAATACAAGACATCAAAGAACAGGTAAAGATCGTTCTTGATCCCCTCCAGCTTCCCAGAATGCTTTTAAGGGTCATCAGTCATGATATTCAGAGGTTAGTTAACCCTCCTGTTGTGTTCGTTTGTTGTCACTACTTTTGTGTTCCCGGTCAAAAGTGACCGCCTCATTATAGCTGATTATAATTCCATAATAATACATATATTATCAACTAATGTTGTGTTAGATGTTTTAAGCAACTTAAGTTCTTGTTAATATTACAAGTTTTAAACTTCTGTTTGCCCTTTATGGTCTCTAGGCCTCATTGACCTAAGCAAATGCAACTCGTTTTTGAGTGAAAACAGCAGAATTATGGATTATTTTGAATATAACAAGTATCCAGATGACAAATATTGTTCTATTTATGATAGACTACTTTGTATAAAGATCTTACAAGGACATGATTATCATTTCAATGGACTCTGAACAGTTCCAAGCAGGATTTGATGTCATCAACCAGGGAGATGGCCTATCTCATGGGTGTCCAATCCTGGTCCTCAAGGGCCACTGTCCTGAAGGTTTTAGATATTTCCTTGCTCCAGCACACCTGATTCAAATGAAAGGTCATTATCCAGGCTTCCACATAGCTTGATAACAACCAATTCATTAGAATCAGGTGTGCTGGAGCCATGAATATTCATCTTGTTTTGGGACGGTGAGGCTGTTAGCAAAGCCGAGCCCGGTGTCTTTAGTAGACGCACAAGCGTCACGGCAATAACTGTACGATAGAATGAGTTCAGCAGATGGATGTATAGGTTAGTATAGCAGGCAGGAGACTGGGAGACTGTGGGGAACAGTTCCAAGCAGGATTTGATGTCATCAACCCGGGAGATGGCCTATCTCATGGGTGTCCAATCCTGGTCCTCAAGGGCCACTGTCCTGAAGTTTTTAGATGTTTCCCTGCTCCAGCAGATTTGCTGATTCAAATGAAAGGTCATTATCTAGGCTTCCACATAGCTTGATAACAGCCCATTCATTAGAATCAGGTGCTGGATCAGGGAAACATAGAAAACCTTCAGGACAGTGGCCCTCGAGGACCAGGATTGGACACCCATGGCCTATCTGGTTGGCCCTGGGGTCATCCGGATGAAATTTTCTGTCGACAGTCGACCTCTCCTCTCAGGTGGTGATGAACCCCAGGACAAACTCCCATTTTTTTACTCCCCACTGACACTCATCAGTGCCAGGGTCAAAGATGTGATCAATAGCCTCACATACAGAATACCGTTTGGTCATCGTGCTGCCATAGCATGAATTATGAGCAAATCCAACAGGTTTGGTTCCTGTGGCTGAAAGATTGTATTTGGGCATGGTTCCCATGGGTGAAATATTCTATCTGGGTGTGGTTCCCATGGGTGAAAGATTCTACTTGGGCAAGGGTCTCGTGGGGGTAGCAATGGAAGCCAAGAAGGGGAGTAATGTGTGTGTATGTAGTATGTTTGTGGATTTTGGGGGCTGGGAGTGTAAGTGTGTCCATCTGTTGAATGGGTGTGTGCCTGGACAAAATATTTTACAAAAATTTTAGTCTTAACCATTCATTTGAATGACCGGTCATTTTTGACCGGGAACATCATGGGTGTAACAAAGTTGAATAAAACACCCAGATTTTTATGAAATTCTTAAAAAAATCTCTTGGCTGTTTAGATACCCTGTGTGAACAAAGTCATGGAATCTCATTTTTTTGGAAAACATGTAAATCGGTCACTTTTGACCGGAACACAACAGGAGGGTTAAGTCACTTCCTCACTGAGAACTGCAACCATAAAGCCCCAAACATTTCTCTTTTTGATCTCAGCTTGTTTTTATTTGTTTGTTTATTTGTTTGTTTTGGGGCAGCACCAGTGGTTCAGTGGTAGTGCTCTTGGGCCTGATTCCTGGATGGGGTTAGATTCCCGGCCAGTTCATTGAACATGAGTGCCCTTGCAAAATATCCCCACTGTGGGACTAATAAGGGATCATCTTTTCTTTTTCTTTCTGAAGTTGAACTTCTAGATGTCTTTTTAAGTGGGCTGTAGTCTATTAAGACTTGGAAAATGAAAAACGACAGGAAGCCTTTTAAAGCAGGCAGCTGCATCTGTTGTTGGACATCCTTTGAAGCCTCATTATTTTTGATGGATAAGCCTTTGTTGTGTGTTTTGAATCCAGATGATTGAGTTGTATTATCATTTATATTGCTCCCACCCATGCTTTTTGTTAGGATAACAGTGGCTCTTTATGCCTCATATTTGTTTTCTTCCAAAAATTTAAACACAAAAGAGGACACTTAAAATCGCAGAGGCACCAAGATTGACAGGGGGATCTTTGTTTGTCACAACACCCTCTTCAGGCCCACTCAAGAATGAGGCTGTTTGGTGGGTTTTCTTAAAAGCATATTGATTGTTAGAGGCTGGGGGTGACTGTCCTAGGACACGTACCCTGGACTGAAGCACTCACAAGACAAGAAGAAGGCTGAGCGATTCTTGTGCTAACTCTCTGGTTAGCTAGGCTGGACACACAGCTTGTGTTAACTCTCTGGTTAGCTAGGCTGGACAGACAGCTTGTGCTAACTCTCTGGTTAGCTAGGCTGGACAGACAGCTTGTGCTAACTCTCTGGTTAGCTAGGCTGGACACACAGCTTGTGCTAACTCTCTGGTTAGCTAGGCTGGACAGACAGCTTGTGCTAACTCTCTGGTTAGCTAGGCTGGACAGACAGCTTGTGCTAACTCTCTGGTTAGCTAGGCTGGACACACAGCTTGTGCTAACTCTCTGGTTAGCTAGGCTGGACACACAGCTTGTGCTAACTCTCTTGGACTCTCTCGGATTCTTTCGGTGTCATAGCGATGCAGAACTTGTCTTTTAAAATATGTTAGTGATGTCACAAAGCTCAGGACGCCCTCCCTCACTGTGTGACTCTGCAGCAGCGAGCCATTCGTCATCTTCTCCGGCGGGCTGTCCTACGACAAGGCTGGACGGCGGCCCACCCTGACCATCATGCACGGCAAGGCCATCACTGTGCTGGAGATGGATCACCCCATCGTGGAGTTCTTAGTCCTCTGTGAGACTCCCTACAACAACGGTGAGTGCTGTGATGTCACAGAGGCCGGGGGGAGGAAGTGATGTCACACTGGAGGGGATGAGGAAGTGATGTCACAGTGGAGGTGATGAGGAAGTGGTGTCACAGTGGAGGGGATGAGGAAGTGATGTCACAGAGGAGGGGGTGAGGAAGTGATGTCACAGAGGAGGGGGTGAGGAAGTGATGTCACAGAGGCCAGGGGTAGGGAAGTGATGTCACAGTGGATGGGATGAGGGGTAGGGAAGTGATGTCACAATGGAGGTGAGTAGGGAAGTTATGTCACAGTGGAGGTGGGTAGGGAAGTGATGTCACAGTGGAGGGCATAAGGAAGTGATGTCACATCAATGTACTTGTTGCATATCTGATTGCCTCTCTATGTCTTCCTGGACAGGACAGGTGTGTGGAGTGGGAGGAGGGTTCAGCTGCACAGGCTTCAGTTACTGGGGGGATTTAGCTGGATTTGGCTTGTTTCTTTGTGTTGGTTAGCTGGCTCACTGCCAAAGGTTTTTGTGTGTGTTCCCTCACCCTCCCTATGTCTCTCTGTCTGTCTCTGATTTCTCTCCCTCTCTCTCTTTATTTATTTTTTATCCCTCACTCTTCTCCTGCTCTCTCCCTCTCTCTCTCCCTTTCTCCCTCCCTCTCTCTCTCCCTCCCTCTTCTCTCTCTCCCTCTCTCTCTCCCTCCCTCTTCTCTCTCTCTCTCCCTCCCTCTCTCTCTCCCTCTCTCTCTCCCTCCCTCTTTTCTCTCTCTCTCCCTCCCTCTCTCTCTATCCCTCTCTCTCTCTCTATCTCTCTCTTCCTCCTCTTCCTCCTGTCCTCTCTCTCGTCCCTCCGGCTTCATAATAATTGACTCTCATCACAGTCCAGGCTGTGATGGTAACGAGCACCTTGGCGAGGTCTTAAACGTCTTGTCTGTCACCTGTGGGGAGCTGAGCTGCTCGTATTCTGTCAGTCTGCCTCCAGCACAGAGTCCACAACAACTCTGTCAGAACAGCGTCAAGGAATTTGACGAGCAATGAAACGAGAATTAAATCAGATCATTTGTTGCTGCCTATGAACCTCTCATGAACTTTGTTAAGTTTGTTTTTTTACAAGCTCCAAAACTGATGGAGGGAGAGTTTTGATGAGCAGGGTTCCCCTCCCTGATGCTGGACTGATTCTGGACGTTCCCCCTGTTCTCCGTGTTTCCACAGAGGTGCAGGAACCCTACGCAGTGGTGGTTCTACTAGAGAAGGACTTCATTGTGGTTGATCTGACACAGAGCAAGTAGGTGCACACACACACGCACATTCACACACACGCACAACCCAACACACATGTGCGCACAGGGACTTGCCACAAAAACATTTGTAAACATACTACACACACACGTGCTGTTTGTCCTTCACACATTCTTTTCTCACCAACACACAAACAGATGCACACATGCTCACACACACACACAAACGCTCACACACAAACACACACACAGATGCGCCTCCCAGCCTTCATGTGTCTGGTGACAGGAAGTTGAAGGGACTAAAGAGGCCAGCCTGTCACCTCCTGACGTGATTGGCTGTGACATCGTCACCAAGGCGCCAGGCCCCAATCTCAAACACCCCCTTCAGCGAATCACATAGCAACATCGCCCAACCTCTGACAATTAGCGATCAAAAACTCCATATGGGAACTCGACCGAGGGGAGGCAGAGAGTAGCGTCTGCTCCCGTGTTCGGAAGACAGAACATCAAACGTGTGACTTTGCCTGGAGACAAACTTGACACTTGCCAACAAGCATCGTGCCGCCCCGGGAGAGAGGGCGGCGATGATGTCACTAAGTGAGATGAAGCTGTCAGACAGCTACAAGGCCACGCCCTCTTCCTCAGACAACACAGAGTGGGAGGGGCCTGCCAGCAGCCTTCACCAGACGCCTCTCATCAAGGTGACCGAGGTGTCTTTCAGTCAGTCAGTTTATCAGGCCCAGATTGTCTGCATGTTCATGATTAAGTGGTCGTTCCGAAGCCTTAATTGGTTGATTGGGTTCTTAATAGCTCTTTAATTGGAGCGTCCTCTGGGCCTAAGTGTCTGAAAAGCACACAGAATAACTGATGAGCAGACACATTAAAGAACAGATCAGTTAGACTGCAGCAGCACAGACAAACTTTGACGTGTGTGTGTTTGTATGGGTGTGTGTATCTGTGTGTGCGCACCTCTGTGTGTGTGTGTGTGTTTCTGTGTGTGTCTGTGTGTGTGTGTGTTTCTGTGTGTGTCTGTGTGTGTGTCTGTTTCTGTGTGTGTGTGTGCATCCTTGTGTGTATCTTCCTTCCAGTTTCCCCATCTTTGAGAACCCTTACCCTATGGACATCCATGAGTCTCCAGTCACTTGCACAGCGTACTTCGCCGACTGTCCCCCGGACATCATCCCCATCCTCTACTCCATAGGAGCCAAACAGAAGAAGACAGGCTACAGCCAGAAGGTACTATCAGAAGGCTGCCGGTTCGAATCCTGACCGAGCCAACATGACGTTGTGTCCTTGGGCAAGGCACGTCACCCTACTTGCCTTCAGGGAGGGAATGTCCCTGTACTTGACTTTACAATTAAAGATCTGAATGAATGAATGAATGAATGAATCATTCAGTCAGTTGCTGTAAGTCGCTCTGGATAAGAGCGTCTGATAAATTACGAAATATCTGTATAAGAGCTGGGATTGGATGGATGGTGCCATGTGATCATGATTCGCAGCATGGGATTGGTTATTTCACGACCAAAACCTACAAGTGAAGCGAAGCCTCAAAGGAATCGATCATTAGAACACAGACAGACAGACAGACGGTCGTCTCTTCCTGTCAGTTCAAAGCTGTTCCTGTAGGTGGCGTGTTTCCATGGTAGCAGGCAGTCCTGCTGTGATGGTGCTCTGATGAGGCCTGGTCTGTGCTCCTCTCTTCCAGGAGTGGCCCGTTAACGGAGGGACGTGGACCCTGGGCTCACAGACGTACCCAGAGATCATCATCACCGGGTGAACATGCGAACGCTGACCCCCTCCGCCTCCCCTCCCCTCCCTCTCCCCTCCGCCTCCCCTCCGCCTCCCCTCCCCTCCACCTCCCCTTCCCCACACAGCTGCTGTTCTGCTCCAGGGTCTTGAATATATCTCCTCAGACTTCATATACTATAAACGTTTTACACCTTTTCCAAACCTCCACCCCCCCCCCAACCCCGCCCCCCCGCTGCTGCCTGAGTGCTGGAGGATAATGGCAGCAGGCCGACTATTTGACCAAAACCTGTCAATTTGCCTGTGTTGTTCTGTAAGACTCCGGGGCTGGATGTTCACTGTGTTTACAGCGCTGTGGGGGGTGGGAGGTGTTTGGTAAGTGGTCAGGATCTGAGCTGTTCTGCTGCAGAGGAAAAACTCCACATCTTCAAAAGTCTGAACCTGATCGGAACTGCACCCTGACTCTCTCTCTCTCTCTCTCTCTTTCCCTCCCTCTCAGACATGCGGACGGGTCTATAAAGTTTTGGGACGCCTCTGCAAGTGAGTTAACAGTCTTTCCAGTGTCGCCTCTCTGGGTTAATCTCCCCCAAAAACCTTACTTCCTCACCCTCTACCCCCCACCTCTATACTGATGAAACCAACCCCTCCCTCCCTCTCCTCCCTCCCTCCCTCTGGCCTGTCCAGTCACACTGCAGATGCTGTACAAGCTCAAGACCTCCAAGGTGTTTGAGAAGCCCAAATGTGGGGAGGGGGGTCGGGCGGCAGAGCTGGTGGAGGAGGATCCGTACGCGGTGCAGATGGTCAGCTGGTGTCCGAACAGCCGCCTGTTCTGTGTGGTCGGCATCTCGGCTCACGTCATCCTGTACCGCTTCAGCAAGCACGACGCCAACACACAGATAGTGGTGAGGGCCTCGCACACGCGTGTGTGAGATCATCCTCTGGTGTCCTGTGTGTCTGTCGAGACATCCCTGTAACACACAGCCTTCTGTGTGTGTGGTGTGTGTGTGTGTGTGTGTGTGTGTGTGTGTGTGGTGTGTGTGTGTGTGTGTGTGTGTGGTGTGTGTGTGTGTGTGTGTGGTGTGTGTGTTCCCAGTCGTTAGAGGTGCGTCTGCAGTGTGATGGGGAGGACGCCATCTCTCCATCAGAGACAGAGAACCAGCCCTGCTTCTCAGAGCCCAGCTCTCAGTCTCCCCAGCAGCAGCCTGCCAGCCCAGGGGCCCGGACCCCCGAGGCCTCCAGAGACAGCTCCCCCTTCCTCAGGTGAGACAACCTCTTTTTTCCACAGGAGGGAACTTCCTGGCAGACAGGAAGCACGGGGTTGGCCAGCACTCACTAACGCTTTGTAGTGTTTGGTACACTAATGGTAATTAAAGTGTGTTACGAAAGGAATGAATGTATCTCATATTTTGTTGAATTATCGAATAAACAGGGCACCACCTCTATTTTTGGAAAGGAATTGAGGGAAACCTTATGGATTAATGAACAAATAATAGCCTCCTAATGATCAGTCTCATTACCTGACGTAGTGTAGTTCCTTAGAATTAATGCAGATCCGATGACAGAGAATTTTATACAAAGGTTTATTTAAAGCAAATGAATTGATGGAAACAAATACTAGAATCTATGTATGTTAGTTGGATAATTGATACAGTGTTTTATACCAAATGAAGGACAGGGGTAACAAGGGTGAACGAATTAGGTCTGGCCTAGTAGAGAGACAAAGGGACGATGATGCTAAGCTATGCTACCATGAGGTTAGGATATTCCCTATTGAACACACATTTACGGTTCACAGACAATGCCAATGTTCACTAGTAAGAAATTAGTTAGTCAGTTACTTTGTAGCCGTTGAAGAAAGCAGAGCCGTGTCTTCCTCCGGAGATCAGTCAGGGAAAGCACAGAATATTTCCTTGGAGGTTCTGGTGTGGTTCTGGCTCAAAAGACGAGTACCCTGAGGTTCTCAGGGATCGTGCGTTGAAGAGAAGGATCAATGTCTCTGATCAGTGTTTTTATACTGTGACAAAGGGGTGCGTCTTGTTCTGAAGGGTCGCTCCTTATTGGTTCGGCGTTAAGATTGATAGCTTCCTGTGGTCTCTCATCTGGGTGTGGAAGGTTCATTGTGGAATTATTCCAGTTGTCTGTGGAAGCTATTGACTTCCAAAACTAACAATATAATACTCAGAAGTGGTTTTGTTAGTTATGCCTGGTTATTTAGATACCAAGCGTGACCTGTTTGTGGCGAAGGGAAAGGGGTTACATTGAAACATCACATTACATCAATACAGCTAAGTAAAATGGTCACATAGTCCTGAAGTCCTTTTAGTATTCACTGAGTTATTGTTCTGAGATGAGATTGTATTGTCATTTATGAGATGCTTTGTAATCCGTTAAATGTTGGTCTTTTTGGAAATCCTCTTGTCCCAGACTTGTGTCTTAGTAATGCCACTACTGCCTGTGTTAGGGAAATCCTTTGTTCAATTATTAACTAGTAATGCCACGGCCTGTGGGCATCACTGTCTGTGTTAAAGAAGTCCTTTGTTGGCCTGAGTAGGCCTGGGTTTGTCACTCCTGCTTGGTATGACGTTGTGGTCTCTGCTACATATTGATCTTCTTCTGCTGATTCCCTCCTCTATCTCTCTCTCTTCTCACATTGCCCCCCCACTCTATATCTCCTTTCCCTCGCTTTCTCTTCTCTTCTCTCTCTCCCTCTCTTCTCCCCCCCTCCCCTCCTCTCCCTCCCTCTCCCTCCCTCCCTCCCTTCCTCTCCCCCTCCCTCTCCTCTCCCTCCCTCTCCTCTCCCCCTCCCTCTCTTCCCCCTCCCTCCCTCTCTCTCTCCCTCCCTCTCTTCTACTCTCCCCCTCCCTCCCTCTCCCCCTCCCTCTCCCCCTCCATCTCCTCTCCCTCCCTCTCTCTCCCCCTCTCCCTCCCTCCCTCTCTCTCTCCCTCCCTCTCTTCTACTCTCCCCCTCCCTCCCTCTCCCCCTCCCTCTCCCCCTCCATCTCCTCTCCCTCTCTCTCCCCCTCCCTCCCTCTCCCCCCCCTCCCCCCCTCCTCCCCCTGTCAGGGTGAAGAGTCGTCCAGTGCGGATGCCCCCAGGTTACCAGGCTGAGCTGGTGGTGCAGCTGCTGTGGGTGGATGGAGAGCCTCCTCAGCAGATCACCAGCCTGGACATCAACTCTGCCTACGGCCTGTGAGTCTGGCTCCTCCCCCTCCCCATGTACACCTGGACCTGTCTGGGTCTGGCTCCTCCCCCTCTCCATGTCCATCTGGACCTGTCTGGGTCTGGCTCCTCCCCCTCTCCATGTCCAGCTGGACCTGTCTGGGTCTGGCTCCTCCCCCTCTCCATGTCAAGCTGGACCTGTCTGGGTCTGGCGCCTCCCCCTCTCCATGTCCAGCTGGACCTGTCTGGGTCTGGCTCCTCCCCCTCCCCATGTACAGCCGGACCTGTCTGGGTCTGGCTCCTCCCCCTCCCCATGTACAGCTGGACCTGTCTTCCTGTCAGCCTGCCTCTGTCTGTCTGTACGCCTGTCTGTACGTCTGCCTGTCTGTCTCTCTCTCTTTTAAACCTATATCTCTGTCTGTCTTTCTGTCTGCTTTTAAACCTGTCTATCTGTCTCTCTCTCTCTCTCTCTCTCTCTCTCTCTCTCCCTCTCTCCCTCTCTCCCTCTCTCTAAAATCAGGGCCAACATGGGGAACAGCAGAATGACTGAACGAGCTTGTTAGACCTTGATGCGTTTTTTTTCCCTCCCTTAATTCTCATCCATGATTCAATCCCAGACAATGGCGGTGATGACAATCAGCGGAACATGATTTACATTTTCTCAAGGCCTGGAAAATATCCATGCGTCCTTCACTGGGGAAAAATCAAACTAGGGTCTGACTGAAAACTCGCTGAAGTCAGCGTCAGCAAAGTGAATCAATAGAGCACCTCAAGGCCTCTTTATACGCTTCTGCTTTGAGCACTGGAGTTGTCGGTCAGTGAGTGTCTCTTCAGAAGAACGCGCTGATGAAATGCTTGTAGAAGGTCAGTTCGCTTTGCTCCACAGGAAGCTATTCAAATGTAGAACTGGAGATTTTTTCCAGATTTCCGTTTGTGGTGTTGTGTGTTTCTCACACAGACAATACACGCTTGCAGCCGCTTACACACACATGTACACACACACAAGCGGTGTGTTCTGTAATTCTACCTTGATGTCGTGTTGGCATTACAATCGTTCCGGTTTTCAAGTGATTTCCTGAAATGATTTTGATTAACACCTTAGAAATCCTCACCTGCAGGGGGGAACCCAACCCTCAGATCGGTCAGGAAAAATGCATCTGATTTATAGTGTGTTTATAAAGGAGTCTTCATGTATCCTGATGTGTGTATGTGCTTGTGGCTATGCGTGCGGATGTCCTGTGTGCGTGCGTGTGTGTGTGCGCGTGCATGTGTGTGTGACCCCAGTCTAGCGATCGGGAACTGTAACGGTCTTGCGGTGGTGGACTGCATCCAGAAGAGCCTCCTGCTGTGCATGTCCACAGTGGATCTGTACGGAGGGGCAGACCCTTACCAGAGGCTCACACGCTCCCCACGCAAGAACAGACAGTCCACCTCAGGTAGGACACACACACACACACACACAAGACATTCATGGACACATGTCACTGCTCACACATAGACATTCTGCTTTTATTCTCTCTCTCTTCCTCTCTATCTCTCTGTCTCTGCCTGTCTCTGTCGCACTATTTCCCTCTCTCTTTCTCTCTTGCTGTCTGTCTCTCTCCCCCCCTCCCTCCCTCCCTCCCTCCCCCTCTCTCTCTCTGTCAAGGTCTCTCTTCCTGTCCCTGAGCTCTGTCACTACATTCACTGCTCCTTTTCTTTCGTCGCCATGATTCAGACGACAGATTATCTCTGCTGTCCTTGATCCTCCCTGAGTCCCCTCTCAGCCACACACACACACACATGACAGACACACTCACACACACACACACAGACACACACACACATACACACACACACACAGAGACACACACACACACAGACACACACACAGACACACACACACACAGACACACACACACACAGACACAGACACACACACACATCAGCCACACCCTGCCAGGGCTCTCAGTGTTCCCAGGTTGCATGTGACAGGCTGCATCTCACCTTGGCATCATGGGCATGTTGATGTGGTTTGATTTCTCTGTTCTCTTTCTGTCAGTCCTGCTTGAGTCTTGCTGTTCCTGAGTCTCTCTCAGGGGGGTCTCTCCCATGGGGGGTCTTCCCCAGGGGGGTCTCTCCCATGGGGGGTCTCCCCCAGGGGGGCCGTCACAGGCGCTCACCCCTTCCCCTACTAATCTGGATTGGTGCTGCTACACAACCTGGCCAGCTAAAACAGTACCAGCCCCCCTTCAGCTCACACACACACTATTAACCTCCATCACATAAATGTCGATATATATAATATTGAACATTTTGAGGACAAGAACATGAACCAAAATAAACAACAGCAAAAAAACTGAATCTTGACATTAGTTTTCCTCTTTTATCAGATCCACCAGATCCTCTCTGTCTCTCTCTGATGTCAGGGTTCAAACACCTGTCCTTCTATCATAAACAGAGCGTCTCTTAATCTGCAGCAGCTAGCTCCCAGCAGCCTAGCTCCCAGCAGCCTAGCTCCCAGCAGCCTGGCTCCCAGCAGCCTAGCTCCCAGCAGCCTAGCTCCCAGCAGCCTGGCTCCCAGCAGCCTAGCTCCCAGCAGCCTGGCTCCCAGCAGCCTGGCTCCCAGCAGCCTGGCCCCCAGCAGCCTGGCTCCCAGCAGCCTGGCTCCCAGCAGCCTGGCTCCCAGCAGCCTGCCTCCAGCAGCTAGCTCCCAGCAGCCTAGCCCCCAGCAGCCTGGCTCCCAGCAGCCTGGCTCCCAGCAGCCTAGCTCCCAGCAGCCTAGCTCCCAGCAGCCTGGCTCCCAGCAGCCTGGCCCCCAGCAGCCTGGCTCCCAGCAGCCTGGCTCCCAGCAGCCTGGCTCCCAGCAGCCTGGCTCCCAGCAGCCTGCCTCCAGCAGCTAGCTCCCAGCAGCCTAGCCCCCAGCAGCCTAGCTCCCAGCAGCCTAGCCCCCAGCAGCTAGCTCCCAGCAGCCTAGCTCCCAGCAGCCTAGCTCCCAGCAGCCTAGCTCCCAGCAGCCTGCCTCCCAGCAGCCTAGCCCCCAGCAGCCTAGCTCCCAGCAGCCTAGCTCCCAGCAGCCTAGCTCCCAGCAGCCTAGCCCCCAGCAGCTAGCTCCCAGCAGCCTGGCTTCCAGCAGCCTAGCAGGGTCCAGAGGGGAGGGAGGCAGACTTCAATCCTCTCTTCATCTACAGATTGCGTGTATCCCCTCTATGGAGCTCAGAGCGCTTCCAAAACAGCTCTTTTGTCGAATCTCACAAGAGGTAGACTCTTCTGTCAAATCAGCCCCTGAGAAGAACACCAGACCTGAGACACTCTGTCCGCCCCCGGCCCCCTCCTCACCCCCCGGCCCCCCCTCTCCCACCGCACCTCCTCCCAGGTAGAATCACCTCCTCTAGCCTGAACATCGGAACATCGTCTTTTTTAGATGTTGTTGCCGCCCTGCATATTAATGTTTCTGTCAATTCTCTCATCTCACAGTAACTGATGATTTCTATTTTTTTAAATACATAAACTTATGTGCTGTATACGATAGATTCTTTAGACTTTTTCTTAAAGATAGATTATTACAAAACAGAGATTTTGTAATCCAGTGAGATTGGTTTTAGTGTCACTTCTCCATTCCAATGTGACAACATCATAATCTAATAATCTGCCCTTCTGTGATTCTTGGAATAAATCGGTCAGTTTGCAAGATGATTTTCTGTGTCTGTTTCTCCCTCTATACTAACTGGATTGCTGCTTGCTGTCACTTCTTTTCACTCTGGGCCCTTTGTGTTTTTTTCTCTCCCCCCTCCTCCCCCTCCTTCCCCCTCCCCTCCCTCTCCCCCTCCCATCCACCCCCTTCCCTCCTCCCTCTCCTACCCTCCACCCCCCCCACCCTCCTCTCCCTCCCCCTCCTTCCCCTCCTCCCCTCTTTTGGTGACTATGTGGCTGCTGCTGTGGGCATGTCGGCCTGCTGGCAGACTTTTGCATGCGCGGCCTGTCTAACTTTTATTCAGATTCAAAGAAAAGGATCCGTACGTCCTACCAGAGTAAGTCAGGCCTCCCTAAAGGCCAGGGAGGGTGGGGGGGGCGGGGGGACCAGGGGGACACGGGGGGGGGAGAGGAGGACTGCGTGACACGATAGGAAAGATGACTGGACAAGACAGATGATTGATGCAGCGACACGTCTGCAGGTCCCAAACCCCCCTGGTGTGATCATGAGGCTGCTGGTACGTCAGCCTGCCTGTCAGAGAGACGCTGCTGTCCCAGTCCTGTCCTGCTGCGTCCGTATGTCCTTCTGTCCACATGTCCCCCTGGTTAACCACCCTGTGTAGACAGTGGAGAACACACTGTCCTATTTACTGCAGGTGACACACACACAAACACACACACGTTTTCTATACGAGACACTCATCAACATAGCACTGAAAATCCATTGACTATAACTCCATTAGATTGTTAGGCACACTGGTTCCATAGCCAAATAAAACGTTCACTCTTCATAGCTGAGTACAAAGGTTTCATAAGGTTTTTCTTAATTAGAGATGGGATCTGATGGTCTTTCTTCAGTCTCTTATCGTTCTCTGTTTCAAGGATCCTTAGAACGTTAGTGTTCCCGTACGAGAACATTCATGCTACTGAAACTTGTTTGGCTTTTAGTTTCATCGTAGTTCATCAAAGTGTAAGATGTCTCGTGACAGCAGAGCTTCCTAATGATACTGGTATACTCAGCATGAAAAGTGGACTTTGGAATGTATCCCAGGTGTATATATCATTTGCAGGTATGGTATTGTTTCAAGTCTCTACAACTTTTATTCATATATTGTCTTTTCAACGATCAAGTCTGAAAATCTTCTCTGTATTGATCTAATTCGCCCTTTGACCTTCCTCGACTGTATTTGTCTGATTGAGGCCTGCACTGCCTAGACTAGGGGATCCCCACCCTGGTCCTCAGGGTATTCCCCCCCCCCTCCCCCCTCATGTAGTACATGTTTTAGATGTTTCCCTCCTTCCCACACACCTGATTCTAATACATGTTCCTTATCAGGATTATTCAGAGCTAGATAACGACCCATTCATTCGAATCAGGTGTGTTGGAGCAGAGACACATCTAAAACATGCAGGACAGTGGGGCCCTGAGGACCAGGTTTGGGAACCACTAGCCTGGATTTAACCAGTAATTAATTAATTAATAAGTATCGACATCACCAGCGATGCGTTGTTCGGGAGCACTGGAGCTTGGCCCTGCAGACTAGGAAAGGCTGTACACTGACACCCAATGACAGGGGTCACCAACCCTGGCCCTCAGGGGCCACTGTCCTGACAGTTTTAGATGTTTCCCTCCTCCAGCACACCTGATTCTATTGAATGGGTCGTTATCGAGCTCTGAATCAGGTGTGCTGGAGCAGGGAAATATCTAAAACTGTCAGGACAGTGGCCCCTGAGGGCCAGGGTTGGTGACCCCTGCTCTACACTGACACCTGTGTCTGTACGCTGTGGCAGGGCAGGATGAAGCCCAGTGTTTCTCAGCAGGGCAGGTTTCATCATGTGTCGTGTTCATATTCTACCCATGCTGAGGGTGTGCTAAAATAATCCTAAACTCTCAGACAGGATTTCTAAACGTTGCAGTGTAGTTGGACGGACGAATGATGGCCCCCTCCCCCTCTCCCCCGTCGATTGATCAAACACGTAGGGCTTCAATTGTTCCCACGTTATCGCTATAACGACTGCAAATATGTCACCTAGACATTCGTTTAAGTATTAATAAAAAAAATGAAGGAATCCTCTCTGTTGTTTCAGGGTCGAGAACCAATCACAGCAAGGCATCATATGTTTGTCTGACCACCTGTGTGACCACAGCTGTGTTGATCGTATCCATGTATAATCCAACACTGTGTGTGTGTGTGTGTGTCCCCTCACTGTGGGCTGCAGGCCTTACGGAACTGTCCGACAACCAGGTGTCTCTGGACATGGAGAAAAGCAGGTCCCCCACATCAGGTAAGGCAGCGCACACACACTCCAACACACACACACGCTTCCATTAGCACGCACACACTCCCACACACACTCCCACACACTCCAACCCCCACACATTCATCCACCCACACACACACACACACACACACATGCTCCCATACACTTCTACACGCACAAGTCCACCCACACACAGTCCCAACATGCACACACACACCTGGGTGTGTCCCTTACACGAAAACACACTCATTCCAAACCCGTGTCTCCTCTGTTTGACTGTGTTTGGATGCATCTCTTCAGCAGCACAGAGTCCTGTGTGTGTGTGTGTGTGTGTGTGTGTGTGGGGACGGACACAGCAGACAGTGACAGGAATGCCTTGTAATCTGAACCGAATGTTGCTCAGTGCAAATGTCTCATGTTGAAAATGAACGCTTATCCTCTGCCAAACGCCAGCTGTAAACATCCCTAATCTGGGATGAGATGGACGATCGATGACCCCCTCTGGTCCTCAGCATCATCCTGGGGCTGTTTATCAATCAGGACCACAGTCCAAGGAACAGATACTGCGGATTTAGAGCATTTCAGAGCCTCGATAATGAATCCTGGCAAAGTTTAAGCTGTTTGTCATTATCTGAGACACTAATTAACGAAAATAAGAGCAAGAGAGCGAGAAGGAGGAAAGGATGGAAATGGAGGGAAGGAAATGCATGAGAGCTAGAGAGAGAGAGGGGATGGACAGAGTAATGTTAAAAGAGGGAGAGAGTGATATTGAGGAAGGGAGGGAGTGGGATAGAGAGGGAGAGGGGGGGAGTGCTGGGTAGCCTCCAGGGTTACTAGATGAATGTGTTGGAGCGAGTCGGCCAATGAGTGCAGAGCTCCAGGCTGTGCACCACACACTGATCTTGGATCAGAGAATTGGTCGTAACACTGCTAGTGTGTAGCGCGTGTGCGTGTGTGTTTCTGTGTATGTCAGACATTCAGTTGGAAAAAAACGATTCCTCCCTCTCTACTCTCTTCTCTCCCCCTCTCTCTCTCTCTCTCCCTCCCTCCCTCTCTCTCTACTCTCTTCTCCCTCTCGCTCTCTGTCTCTATTCTCTCCATCCCTCACCCATGCTCAGAGCTAACCAGCTGTGTCTCTAGAGTTGAGGAATTGTCAGGGTTAAGGCTGTGATATATGTCCTAATACTGTTCAGAAGCAGGGGGTGGACGGCCCACTAGGACAGGCCGGGCTCGCCTCCAGGTTCGGGGCTAAACGTGCCGTGGTTCATGCTGGTGGAACATTTCCACTGGAGCTTTACTTCTGTAATATTAGTGAAAGCTTTGAGGCTATATGGGTATGGCCTTTTTTCAGGATCACCACAGTGAAAAGCAGTCAGTGAAATCAGGGTTTATTTTGCCTGTCTTTAAATATTTTAAAAAGAAAACGTTAAATTAAACATGCTGCCGATTTAATTGCAGGATTAGTTTAGAGATTGCCTCGAGAACATACATGTAGAAGAGTTTAGAATATATACTGTTTGGAATGTGTTGCTTGTTGGTGTATGTTGGTGGAATGGAGAGAATGAATGGACAGACAGGCAGACAGACAGGCAGACAGGCAGGCAGGCAGACAGGCAGACAGATGGAGAGAGACTGTAAAGAGCCTTAGCAGTGATTTGTATCCATGGCAGCTTAGTCCCTGACACACACTGGGAGGAATATTCAAACCTAAAAGGTCAACAAGTCCAACCACAGTGTGTGTGTGTGTGTGTGTGCGTGCGTGTGTGTGTGTGTCTGTGTGTGTTTCACAGAATGCCAGATACTCGGTCGGGCCCGCTGTGTTCGGTCAGCTCCGTCTGTTTGTGTGGTTCTGTGCGGTTCTGCGTTAATGACCGAGGGAAAGCTGTGACTCAGTCTCCAGACTGGAGTACCTGCTGGATCAGGCCTAATGGACGGCCTCATTATACTCCCAAGTCAGCGGACAGCAAAGTGCTCTGACATTCATGTTACTCAACAACCAAGATCAAAAACACTAATGAGGTTTAAAGCAGCTGTGATCCTGGTCAATCTTGCAGCTTTGGGATTCTTGATATGGCTTAACAAGGCCAGAAATACAGTCGGGGTCCCTCGAAATCGAGAACACCGTGGAGTAGATGTGTGTGTCTGTAAGTGCTTGTGTGTGTGGGGTGTTTGATGTGAACTCCTGTGCAACCCCACACAAGCATCTGTACGGGGAGGAAGCAGGAACATGGAATTTGCACTTGGATCTCTCCAAGCTGTCGGCGAAGCAAAAATCATTTGATGGCTTTTCTATTTTTCTACACATCTTTTTCCGATAGGAAGCTTTTGACGTAAAGGAGAGTGTGAGAGAGTAGGAGAGGAGGAGGAGAGGAGGAGGAGGAGGAGAGGAGGAGAGCCTTGGATGGGGCGGAGGATGAGTTTGCAAGAGTGCCGCTGTACAAGAAAGTTTTTTTTTTTCTCTCCTTGCAGACAGAATCGGTCGACTTTTCCCCTCCCTCACTTTTGGTTCACCGTTTACTGTTTACGCTTTTGGAAAACCAATTTGCCGTAAGTGTTGTTGCATTATGGATGAGAGTGTCGGCTGGGAGGGAGAGCAGAGCAGCAGCAGGGTGTTCATGAAGAGCTCTGACCTGGGACCTCTTTGTTGTGTAGATGAGATGGAGACAGACCAGGATGGAGAAAGGTCTTCCTCTCACACGTCTAGGAGGTGTCGACATGCTTCTCTGTCAAGATCTCTACGTCCTTTACCTGACTGTAAATTTGTCAACAAGCTCGTTAAAAGCCTCTTGGTGGTTTGAAGAGCAGAACTCCGCAGGAACCGCTAAATGTCCTCTCCCTGACCGAGATACATCGGCGGCGGGCCATTAGAGAGGACGGTGACTCGGAGATGAGGTCAGGACCCTCTGAACCATTATCGGCTCCCATCACAAATTGATTTTTGAGTGACGGTGAGTCTGAAGAGAGATGAAGAGAGAGATGTGAATGGAAGCATGTACGAGAAAGATGTAAGGTCATACATCAGTAAACGTGAAAGTACGTTAAATGATCTGAAGTGTTTGTCGGATGGGAGAATGCAGGACGGAGATGCAGGAAGTTAGAAGCAAGATGAGACGAACACATGATAAACCTTATCTCCACTGATGCAAATTCCCAGCAAGTCTCTTGCTCTCTCTCTCCTCTCTCTTCCTCTTTTTCCCTTTCTCTCTCTCGGTCTCTCTTCTCCTCTCACTCTCTCTTGTTCATTGTTTGTTATCAACCAACTTCTTCAGCTCTCCGTGGCAGTTAGAGGCAGCCAGCTGTCCCTGCCCATCCTGGGGGGGAGGGGGGGGGCTTCAGCATGGCCTGTCCCCCCTCAGCACCCCCCCCCCCCCCCCCCCCTCTTTTGCCATGAGACCATCTAATTGGTCCTGCTGGTCTTTGAAGTTGTTCATCCTTGCCTGTCCTGTTTCCCTGCAGTTGTTGTTGTTTACGAGGGTCTTGTTCAGTCTGCCTCTGGTGGGTTTCTGTGTGGTTTGTTTGTTTGTTTGTTGTTTTTAACAGCAGAGCTGAAGACAAACTTGGGGCCTGTTGACTGGGACAGGTGGTGAGGTGAGCTAATGAGCAGCCGGGGCAGAGAGCAGGTTGTGTCTGGGTATATATAGAGAGAGAAAGAGGGGGAGAGAGAGGTAGAGAGAGAGAGAAAGAGGGGGAGAGAGGGAGAGAGAGAGAGGGGGGGAGAGAGTGAGAGAGAGAAAGGGAGGTAGAGAGAGAGGGGAAGAGAGAGAGCAAGAGAAAGAGGGAGAGAGAAAGGGAGGTAGACAGAGAGAGGTATATAGAGTTAGATAGAGAGAGCCACCTACCTTCAGGGAAGGTTGTGGTGTAGGTGTCACAGTGCAGCAGTATCACCTGTTTAAGTGCAGCTGATTTCACCTGCCTGCTCTCTCGCTGCTTCTCGCTTTTCTACTTTTAACGAGGAACCAGAACGAAACTGGATCCTTGCAGTCGTTCTGCAGCGGCGTCTCGCCGTGGCTCTGAGCAGGTAGAAGAAAGGAAGTGTGTTGGACTTGGTGAGGTGTTGCTGTAGTAGGGAAACATAGAGAGATGTTTCCGGAAAGCTCAAGGAACATTTCTCACACAGGAGACTTTCAGACACATTAACTTTTGAGTTTTTGTCCGTGAGATCTAATGTCCTGTATGTGTGATGTGAGTCACGGCAATCAGACTATCAAGACTACTCTCTGTCCAGGCAATTATGGTGTTATTTTAAAGAAATGCTTTTGTTGGTTTAGTGTGTTGTTGTTGTTATTGTTGTTGTCGTCCGTGAGTAGTTTTAGCTGTGACGTCCATCTGCTGTTGTCCTCATTTTAGACATGAACCGTCCAATTGTGATTGTTGAGGGAATCATGTGGCTGAGCGGTTAGGGACTTGGGTTAATAATCAGAAGGTCCCTGGTTCAAATCCCAGACTGTGCCGACATGACGTTGTGTCCTTGGGCAAGACACTTCACCCTACTTGCCTCCGGTGGAATGTCCCTGTACTCGCTGTGTACGTCGCTCTGGATAAGAGCGGTCTGCTAAATGAGTCCAAATGTAAACGTAGCGGCATGGTTGTCATGACATCCACCTTCAGAATCGAACTGTAACCCCTTAACTTCTTCTCCTGTTCTGTTCATTGTGTGTTGTCTCTTTCCCTCCTGACAAACCCTGTTGTTTTGTTCTGTCGGATTTCCTGTTTCCAGTTCCTTACCCAACCTCCCTTCACAATGACCCCCGCGTCCTTCCTGAGGCTGGGGCCAATCTGAGGGCCACTCACTGCAGCCCTGTCTTTTACTTGCTGGACAATGGTAAGAAGAGGGAGCCTCAACGCCCCCCCACCCCTCCCGGTGCCTCGATCAGAGACCCCCAGTGGGAGTGGGGTTGTGGGGGGAGGACGTCCTGGGGAGGGAGGCCTGGATGCAGGGTGGGAAGGGGGAGGCGGGTGGGAGGCTGAGGGCGTTGCATGCTAACACTCGTAGGGGGTTTTACCCTCCAAGGCTGTTTGTCCTCAGCTTTGACATTATGATCCACATTGTGTGTGTGTAGATGATCACAGTCTCAGCCCTGGCTGTAGGGGGCGCTGTCTGTATGTGTCTTTACTGTGGTGGTCTGTGGTCGTGCATCGTTCATCAGCAGCAGTGAGGGCAGGTGAGGGGCGAGGGACTGCCCCCATCCCCCCACCATCACCAACCACCCCGGTTCTTCAACTCCTCTCTAGTCAACGTCCTCATGCGGCTCCTCCATGTGTTATCTCCTCTGCATGTCCCCATTGCCCATCCTCACAAACCTCACCTGTTCGTCCTCACACACCTCACCTGTTCATCCTCACACACCTCACCTGTTCATCCTCACACACCTCACCTGTTCGTCCTCACACACCTCACCTGTTCGTCCTCACACACCTCACCTGTTCGTCCTCACACACCTCACCTGTTCATCCTCACACACCTCACCTGTTCGTCCTCACACACCTCACCTGTTCGTCCTCACAGACCTCACCTGTTCGTCCTCACACACCTCACCTGTTCGTCCTCACAGACCTTACCTGTTCGTCCTCACAGACCTCACCTGTTCGTCCTCACAGACCTCACCTATTCGAACTCGCAGACCTTACCTGTTCATCCTCGCAGACCTCACCTGTTCGTCCTCTCAGACCTCACCTGTTCGTCCTCTCAGACCTCACCTGTTCGTCCTCTCAGACCTCACCTGTTCGTCCTCACAGACCTCACCTGTTCGTCCTCACAGGGACCAGCATCAGGGCATCATTTTTGTCTGTTAATCGTTTACAGAAACCTCATCTAACATGGCAGTGTCTGTGATGCCATCTAACATGGCAGTGTCTGTGATGCCATCTAACATGGCAGTGTCTGTGATTCCATCTAACATGGCAGTGTCTGTGATGCCATCTAACATGGCAGTGTCTGTGATGCCATCTAACTGCACGGACTGACTGATGTTGCACCCAGCAGCAGCAACACTGCCTCAGATATGCAGTACTGATCTTAATAAGACACTTTCCTCATAAAAAACATGCGTTGTGAAGATTCATCTCATGATTGTGTACATGGTACAGTAAACCTCTGTTGAGATGTAAAAAAAGCATCCCATTGACAGTAACCTGACATTTAGAAGGACATCAACAGACTTAAACGATACTATTTCCTATTAATATTCATATTACTGAGTTACAAATGCCATTTCCCCCTTTCTACAGGTTAATGAAAAATACAATAATATCCTTCAAATGCAAATACTGTTATTAGTTCAAAAGTCATTGTACTCCTAACAATTCAATTCACAGTTTTATCCTTCATACTCATCCCCATGTGGATTTTTCCAATGGCTCAGGTTCACAAGGAAAATGACTTTGAAAGTGCACAAGACAACGATAAATAACAACACTACTGCAACATTATAATCGTTTAGTTGTGTCCCTCCATTGTGTCACAGTTTTCATTGTATGGTTCGGCTTCAGTATCAGGACATTGTTGATTAACACACACACAAACACAAATGTGCACACACACACACAGTGAGGAGACAACTCATCAAATTAACTCATCGAACACTAATGTGGTGACAAACTGGAAGACACACTTTATTGATCTTGGAATGATATTTAATTGTTGTTAGTAGGTATAACACTCTTACCAGGAGAGAACATTTAATTCACATCAAAATCCAGTTCGATCTCTGTGTTACCAGCAAAGCAAATCAGCCCTTTAACAACTCCCACTTTTAAACCACTGTGAGGAAAAGACGTCATGACTGAATTACATCTACTTTTATAAACTGAGGTGTTATATAACAAAAACAAATTGCCATTTCAAGCTATAAATCCCCTGTGATTTCATAATGAAAATCTAGCAAGTTTAATGTGCTTCCCAATAACCACTGTTAACAAACCGAGGAGCGTTTGATTACATTGTCACTCGGAACATGTGTTAAGGTTCCGTAAAGCAGTGGTTTTCAACCCTGGTCCTCAGGGCCCACTGTCCTGCATGTTTTAGATGTTTCCCCCCTTCCAACACACCTGATTCAAGTGAATTGTCATTATCAGGCTTCTGCCGAGCTTCATAGTGACACAGGTGTGTTGGAGCAGGGAAACATCGAAAACATGCAGGACAGTGGGCCCTGAGGACCAGGGTTGAGAACCACTGGCATAAAGGTTCTAATGGTTCACCATCCATGCACCCGGATCATTGTTTAGTCCCAGACACGCCCCAATGTTCTCATGGTGTGTCATCTGAAATCTGTGCGCGTGAGGAGAACATCTATCTCAACATGTACCTTTGCAGTTCTGTTAGCTACTGCAAAATGCTTGCAAAATGTTGAACTTTTTATCTTTATTTCCTCCCAACGTGATTGTGGTCTTTTTTATCGTTCATGGTGTGTCGGTTTATTCTTCTTTTTTCTCTAAGTTTAAACCCCCAGGCTTCAGTGAATCCCCTATAACCAGCTGTCAATTCAGTCGAAGCAAACAAACCCAATCCATAGCCAAAAGCCTTTAGTGTATGGTAGTCACTTATGACCTCTAAAAGGGGGTTGAAGATGAACTTGAAAACACCCTAGGAACACATAGATCTGCATTGAGCTTTTCCAAAGATACGATTGGTTCCCTGATCCCAGTGACATAGTAGGAACACTGGCCTGGGAACATCATGGAGCATGCTCAGAATGATATTTTGGAAAAATTGCATCTGCCTGCGTTGTGCTATTGCACATCTGCACGTTATTGGTTATGTTGACTTCCATTATCTTTGTTTTCGTTTGTTTGTTTTTTGTTTGTTTCGGGGTTCTTTTTTTTTGGGGGGGGGGGGGGGGGTGTTCTGCATCTTTTGAGTTTTGAATCTTGATTTCTTCTTTTATTTTATTTTTTCTTTTGCTTTGAGAAGATTAACTGCTCCTTTCTTTCCTATTTCTTTTGTTTCAGTTAAAGGTTCCGGCAGGAAGTTAAGCCTACCAACAGATCTTAAGACTGATCTTGGTACGGTAGGCGCAAGCCAACAGTCTTCACTTCTGTTCAGTTGGTTCATTTACTCTCCCCTGTTCTGTTATCTTCAGACACTACTTCTAAATCTCTTTGATATCCTGTCCTCAAATCCTCGATATAAATAGTTTTTTCTTCCCTCAATCAAAGTATCTTTTCCTATATCATTCACTTCCTGTTCTTAACCAGATCATGAGACTGTTGGTCTGTTTGTCTTTTGTCCTTCTTGATCTTTCTATACGTATTATTATTATTTTGATTTTGATCATTTCGTATCTATGTTTTTTCCCGTACATTTTGCAAGTGTTTCTAAAGGTGAATTGTGCTGTAGCTCATGTCCATATCTGGTAGAGGTTTCTCTCTAAACTTGCTCTATCGCGATTGGATCATCCTCTGTCTATGCACAGCCTTTCTCCATCGTGATTGGCCCATGCTCTATCTCCAGAAAAGCCTTGCTGCATCGTAATTGGACCATTCTATACCTCTTAACAGCCTTGCTTCATTGTAATTGGACCATTTCTTCTCCTCAAATCGATCTTGCTCCATTCTGACTGGACCATTGACTGAACACTTCCCCAGAACATCTCTGTAAACTTCTACACGCTAAAATCACACGTGTCAGCTGTGTCACACATGCACCACTCCTAACAACCTTCTTTTCTTTTTTTTTTACTCATGAACGCTAAATATGTAAACGGTAATGTAACATTTGTGACTCAATAACCACTTTCCTTAACAGGTATATGTAACGTGTGATCAGTTAGTCATTACTGACATGTATGTGGACAAGAGCTTCTTCTGAAGAGAACCTCCAAATGCATGTAGGATTAAAGACAGTTAGGGATGTTCCTGTAAGGCAGGGGTGTCCAACCCTGGTCCTCGAGGGCCACTGGCCTGAAGGTTCTAGATGTTTCCCTTCTAATGAGTGGGTCATTATCAAGCTCTATGGAAGCCTCATAATGACCCATTCATTAGAATCAAGTGTGCTGGAGCAGGGAAACAGGGAAACAGGGAAACTGTCAGGACAGTGGCCCCTGAGGACCAGGATTTGACACCCCTGCTGTAAGGGCATTCATACTGTGCTGAAGACTAAGAAGCGTTGGTATTTTCGAAGTCTACCTCCTTCCACCAGTCATCATACTGTCATGATGAAGTCTCCCTCCGCCCCCTTTTGATATATCATTTCTCAATCATTAAGTTCCACCAAGACACATGAGATCCATAAGAGGTTCTATCAGGAAGGAGTGTAAATCCATAGCTTGATCACAGACCCACTTAAAATATTATTATAAGTAAAATGTAATTAAGCTGAATATGATCCTAGCAGCTGTGAGTCATTAAAAGAGAACACAGTACATCTGTTTGTCTGTACAAAGCGGGGACTGTTCTTCCCTGATTATACTGGAGAGAGACATGAAGAGAGAGAGAGACAGAGAGAGAGACATAAAGAGAGAGACAGAGAGAGAGAGACAGAGAGAGACATAGATAGCGAGAGCCAGAGAGAGATCCAGAGAGAGAGTGATCGAGAGACATAGAGAGAGACAGAGATAATGTGTGTTTGTATGTATGATGAGGTGTGTGTGAGGGGTGGGGGTGGGGAGGGGAGGGGGGGCAGGGAGGGAGGGAGGTGTGGGGGGCTGGGTAATTTTCCTGTGGTGGAACAGCTTCCTGCCGGTTGTACCAGGGCAAGCTAACAACTCTCTCCATATCTGAAACCAATTCACAATATCAAGGCCTTCATCCAGGGGCTATTCCTGAGGCTTGGTTGTCTGGCAACCCTGCCCACAGCCCCTCCCAGAGCCCTGAGCCCTGAGCCTGCCCTTGGACAGCCTGCTGGGAAACTGGCCCCCTGAGATGCATGCTGACTGGGCGGCACACAGCTTTTCATCCTCACTTTGAAGAGGAAGTCACATCTGCCCGTCTGATTGGCTAAACATTATTACACACAAAATTAACATATTACAAGTTGAGAAAACGATCTGCAGTTGCAGAAAAAGTAAGCCGAAAAAGGGACACACGGCTTCCCTCTCATATCGCTGTTTCAGTATGCAAATGAGCCCAGACGTAGCCTGACTGTGGTGTCAGGTTTCACCACGGAGCGGTAAAACTTTGAACAAGCAGCAGCGTTACAAGCACAGAGATGAACATAGACATTAAGAAATTCATCAGAAATGTCTCTACCTTATTTAGAACCCCCGGACCAAAATTCTGCCCTGGCATTTTCTGTTGCGCGGGGGGGAGGAGGGGGGGGGGGGGGTGATGCCCCCTTCACATTTCTGACTGCCCCCTCATATATGCCTGTCTAGAACCGGCCCTGTCACAAAAGCGAGTATATAAAAAAAGTTAAAATGGTGACCTGAACAACCTTGGCAGTTGGCAAGTGGAGGATATGGAGACAGAGGGAAAGATCTGATACCATCATAGAGAACTACAAAGTGGGGATGAAAACCTCCTTTTTTCGAATGCCTGATCCTACTGTTTGAGTCAGCTACCATCATCTGTTCATTCCTTCTTCTTCGTTGGTATCGGCACGAATGGAATGAGGTTTGCGCCAAATGTTTGCTCCATTCTCTCCAACATTCCGGTCTCTCTCCCCGCTCCCTCTCTCTCTCACTCACACACTCTCCTGCTCAAACCATCTCCCTAACACTCACTCTCTCACTCACTCTCTCACTCACACACTCACACACTCCTCTCGTTCTCTCAACCCCTGCTTTTATCTTTCGCTTTCTTAATTTCACCAAACCTTGTCCTAATAACAGTTTTAGTTTCGTTAACTATTCTCTTTCCTTGTCTCCTTCCTTCTTTTTATACCTATTTCTTTTTCTTCTTCTTCTTCTCTTCTCGTTCTTAAGTTCTTTGCTAATGCTTTGCCATTGTTGCAGATCATGTCAATGGACATTGCACTATCCCCACATCCCAGCCCTGCTCCGCCGGCAAGCCCCGGCCCCCAGGCTGTCCTGAGGGCTCCCGGCTGGCCCGCAGAGGGCCTGGACGACCGCCCTTCAGAAAGGCCCAGTCTGCCGCTTGCATGGAGATCTCCTTGCCTGTTTCCCACACGGAAGGTGTGTGCTTGTCTACATCCCTCCTCCTCCTCCTCCTCTTCTAACCCCTTCTCCTCCTCTCCCCCTCCTCCTCTTTTAACCTGCTCTGATGCATGCAGTCCATGGTCCTTCAGGGAAGGGTGGGGGGGTGTGGGGGAGGGTTGGGGCAGGAGTGATTGGCTTTTGAAATGAATCTGTCGTGCCTTTTTAGCTCTCTGATTGTCTCGGATGAGAAATCCTGTCTAAAATGTTGCCTGATTTCCTTTGATGTATTATTTTTTATTTTTCTGGTAGTGTTGGGATTTTGTTGCGTTTTCTGTCTCTTACTTAAACGTTAACCTCCTTCATCTCATAAAGGCTGTTTGATTTAAAGGTAGAGACGTCGCAGATGAACAACACAGGCTGTTCTTTCACAATGATCCCTTATCTCCTCTCTGAAGTTGGAGTAATTATTACTTTCACATCCAGACCAAAGTTGATTGGATGAGCGCATGTTTCATTCCTTATACACATCTCAGCTCTCCTGTAATCCATGTGAACTTCAGTGGTGACCTCGCGTGTCAATCACACGCCCCTCCACCTCTCTCTCCCCCCCCCCCTCCCCCCCCTCCACATCACAATGTCTGTCAGTTGTGTCACAACAAACACATTCCCTCCACCCTCTGTACAACCCATTCACCACATAAGTGTGTGTGTGTGTGATAAACTTTATTGTCTGTGTCTATGTGTGAGTGTGTCCATGACACACAATGTTTAGCACCGTAGGTGTGGGGGTGAATATAGTAGGGCCGGTGTGTAAATGTGGCCTAAGTATTTAATCTGTGACTAATGTTATCTCCCCTGTCTCTCTCCTGTGAGTTCTGCACACAACATTACCATGAGTATTTACCATCCTCCCTACAGAGATTCGAGCATCGGTTTCTTGTTTTTTTACATGTTGAATTTCAAAGCGTAGAACGTCTATGAGATCTGTTTACCGATGAAAAGGTCAACGGAAGAGTCGGTACATTCAGCACATTTTGCCTTCCTTCAAACGGCGAGTGAAAATGGCCGCTGTCAAGATGTTCCTCAACATCCCATTATCTGGAATCATACGATCGTTGTCATTGGCGACGGACAAAGCGGCACACTTTGCTTTTCTTTCTTCCTGCCAACAACCTGGACAAGACGCGTCTCACGATCAGACGAAACCTGTCATTATTTACCCTCAGTCACACTAACCCCTCCTCACCTCTTCCCTCAGAAACAATTTACTTCTCAGGGCCAAAATCATTGACTCTAAATGGACAATAATGACGATAAAACGCCTGACGGGAGCGAAAAACTAGATCAAGTCATGCTCTTAATCCTCGAGAGGAATCGGTTTGTGATTTTCCGGGGTGTTTGTCCAGACTAGGTATGGAGGAAACATCTTTAGTTCAAATTAGTGTTTCACGTTCGCACGACGCAACAATAATAGACCCCTTAACAACAGAGAGGAGCTCCGTTGAAAGACGTCCGCCGCTCTTTAAGCCTGGATTACTGGGACATCGTCAGCCTCCAGATCCATGCTTCAACAAGCCTGATCAAGATTCACCACAGATGGAGGCTTTCCAATTACCTCCCTGCACATGCCATCTGATACGGATAATTGCGGTTTTATAATAAACGGCTGTTTATTATACAAGCGCAATATTACCATGTTTAGAAGTGCTTTACATGTTAAATAGCTCGCTAAGAACGGATGCGAGCAGCTGCAAGTCTCTGAAATTACGAGTTTATGAGAAGCTCTTCTGACACAGGAGCCAGACCTGGATGGTTTGGGGGTGGGGGGTGTGTACAGGGTTAGCGGGCAGCGTTCTGGAGCCGGCAGGACCATCTTAACGTCTCCACAGGTGATGGAGGACAGTAATCTCAGGGCCACCTGGTCCTTGAGCGTCAGACGGCCCGGCCAGCCAGCCAGGCAGTTTGACGGGGGAAAAGTTGGCAAGAAACGGTCAGATCAGTTCCAGTAAGCTGGCTTAATGGCTGCTGTGTCGCCGTGGAGACTGTCAGTCCAAATGTGTCTGTCGTTGGACGGAGACGGGAATCACTGAAGGGCAAAACAAGGACGATCGCTAGGGAGTTTTGACTGAATACATACACACACGCGCACAAGCACACACACTCACGCTCATCTGATACATGGTTACACATGCATCCTGTGTTAGTGCTGTCAGTGTTTACTGAACATACAGTGCAACTCAAACTAAAGTAGAGGAAGAATAAGAGTTAATGTGAGTTAGTTCTGCTGTGCTCCTCTGCAGCCTGTTCTGGAAGTGGAGAACGACTTGGCTGTTTCTCACATATCCTGATCTAGAACGTATTAAAGGCCCTTTTGCAGAGCCATCTTGATGCTAACGCTGTGTAGCCTCTGAAGAACTAGCAGAAGAGGAAAGTTAGACATTCCAAGCCTTCAAAAACACGTTTAAAGTTAGACGTTTAAAAGAATAGTGCAATAGCGTAACTGCATAAATCTTTTATCAGATCTCCCTTCGTACGTCAAGGCTGTTTTTCTAAACCGTCTCGCAGCAAAGAGTGTCACACAGTCCCGCCTCTCACCCCCTCCGGTAACCACGGCGATGCAGCAGCAGGGTCACTGGAATAATTAAAGGTCAACGAGCAGCGCGAGACGAAGAGAGGCACGTTAACGAGGCCCACACACCGACAGCGGAGAGAGAGGAAAGGGCAGAGGACTCGCACAACGTAAACAAGCATCGCCACACCCTCCTAGTCCAACACAACTGGAGGATGATTCAGATCCAGCCCTTCTCAGAATCAGAATCCACACTGGTGTAATCACCATGTGAATAAAGTAACTGTGATTCTGATTCTGTTCTGATTCGGTTGGATACACGTTTGGAGTTTTTGCAGATTGCAGATTCAAAAAATTGTGACTGCAGCTTTGGTGTACTAGGTAAAAGACATACGGTGTAATATGTGGAAATGACAGCTAGATATTTGTTGAATTTTGATTGACATTAAGTGCTGGCTACAATCAACCTATACCTACCACTTATTTTAATTGCCTTGACTGACATCCAAGAGCCAAAAACACTCATTTCCAACGGCGCCTGTCCTAGACTATCCTCGACTCTCCACTCTGCGTGTGTGTGTGCGCTTGTGTGTCACTAAAACGGCTTCTTTTCTCTCCCAGTGCCTCCCCCACGCTGCCCCTGTCGGTCCTCAGGGGGAGCCAGTGTTCTGTCAGAGTGCCACTGTGCGTCACTTTCATCAGCCGCTTCCCGCAGGCTGTGTAGCGCACAAACACCCCCCCCCCCCCCTCCCCCCGGTGTCACACACGAGACCAAAATGAGCTGCCAGTTTCGCAGCCCTAGCGACAAAAGCCATTAAGTTCTTCTTGGCGTTGGAGGTGTTCTGGCACTGACTCCTCCCCCAGCCTTCTCCACAGCCCGGGGATACAGAGCAGCTTATTACCGTATCGATCCACCTCGGGATAAACGCTGGAACTTGTCTGGTTGAATGCTACCAGAAGGTCCAGCAGCATGAGCCTGTCGTGATTGGTGGAGAGGGTGTAAAGGGGGAGTGGACAGTCATGTTTTAGAGACGTGGTGTCAAACCAGGTGCCATCGAGGGTCAAGAGGGTGCAGCTTTTCACTTCAACCAAGCAAATACTACACCAGCTGATTGAACTAATTAGAGAAACTCGTCAGTGAAACCAGATGGTGTGTAGTGCTGGGCTGACAATGAAAACCTGCACCCTCTTGGCCCTCGATGGCGCTAGTTTGACCCCACTGTGTTAGAGTTTCAGTTGAAGAAAAAGTTATCTATCTCTGTCTTTCTTTCTCTCTCTCTCTCTCTCTCTCTCTCCCTCTCTCTCTCTTCTTTCTAACCACTCTTCCTCCCAGCTCAGTTGTTTTATTTTCTTTCCCTCTCTGTCGACCTGTCTTTCTCTGGCTCTGGCCTCTGTTCTGTGGTCTGTCTGTGGTCTGTCTGTGGTCTGTCTGTGGTCTGTCTGTGGTCTGTCTGTGTGTCTGCCTGCCTGCCTGGCTGTTGTGGGGGTACGGGGCTGGGGATGACTAGGTTATGCATCCAGGAGAGCGATGCTTCAGCAGTTACATGGAGTCAGTATGTACTCCCACGACGAACATCACACCCCGTCCTACTGTTGGAGCGAGAAAGGTAAGGGGGCGCACACCGCTGACAAAAATGGCGTCCCACTGTCCGTTGGGCCTGGTCTGTCCTATCGTCCTGTGGCCCCTGTCCCTGTCCCTGTCCAAAGATGTTCAGAGACACCCGCTTGATGTCCCTGGAGAGACGACAGGCTGAACATTGGCCTTGCTAATCGCTGTCTCGCTCTCTGTGGCTGTCTGCCCGGATCAGTGTGTCCCAGGTAGCTGTACTTTGTACGTGTGTAGCGATAGACTGTATGCATGCTCACTGCAGATATTTGTTATGCGCTATGTGTTTAGTTGATCCTGTTTCCCCGCTCATGATAAGGTGAAACTATATAAAACTAAAGAGGTTGACGTGGTGTTTTCTGTGAATTATTTATAGGCTTGTTCTCCATGTGTACTGCTCATACTATTAACAGTAAACCCTGGGCCGATACAGGACTGTTGTTAAATAGTGAATGCTGCTGTTCTCAAAGCCTTGTGCAGGCAAGCCATAGCCTGCCTCTAAATAATTGAGAAGTGCATGAATCATTCTTGGTGGAAATACAGAAATACTTTTTTGATGGAGGCTAAATCTATAAATATATAATGGAGAAACTTGGAACGACTAGAAGCGATCGAAGGGGTCAGCAAATCTGTGTAGCTGCTGCGACTGCATGGGGTGTGTGTGTGTGTGTTTACAAGTGTGTTTACAAGTGTGTTTGTATATCAGAAAGTGCGAGAAAGAGTGTGTGGAGGAGAGCAGAAAAAGTGATGAAGCCTTAGCCAGGAAGTTGGACAAAACAACTAACCCCCCCCCACGCTTCCTCTACATGTCATCGTCGTCGGCCAACAAATGGATGATGACTCATGTGTTTTGTCTCAATGGATTCAACTGTAACTGAACTGCAGCTGCGAGTTCATTTAGGAAGCGTGTGGAAATGTTGTGATTGGTCTCCAGCTGTGTGTGTGTCCGTCATGGTGTCACAGTCATGCTTCTCTGCTTCTCCTCAGAGCTCCTGTTTCCATGTAAACATCATGTGACACTTGGATCTGCACTCTCTGGCTCTTTACCCTCCTGGTCCCTTACCTGCTTTCTTTGTCTCTTCCTTTTTTTTCCCCCTTCTCTCTGTTCGTTCTGTTTGTTTCTCTTTCGCTCTGCGCATCCTCTTTTGTCGTCTTTGTTTGTCTCTCGTCCCCCTCTCTCTGTCTCTACCCCTCTACCCCTCTCTCTGTCTCTAACCCTCTCTCTGTCTCTAACCTTCTCTCTGTCTCTAACCCTCTCTCTGTCTCTACCCCTATCTCTCTTTCTCTACCTCTGTCTCTCTGTCTCTCTACCTCGCTCTTTCTGTCTCTTTCTGTGTCTTTCGGCCTTTGTCTCTATTTATCTCGGTCCATCCGTATTTCGCGTCTCTCTCTCCACCCCTCTCCTCTCCCCCGTATCCCCTCCCCCGCTGCTCCTCCTCTCGTAGAAAGCAGAGAGAACTCCTTCAGTCGCTCCCGCAGCTCCAGCGTGTCGAGCATCGACCGCGACACCAAGGAGGCGGTCAGCACGCTGCAGTTCGGCGAGTCGTACGGGCGGAAGGGCGACGCCCTGCCCACGCCCTGCCTGTGGGTGGGTACCAGCCTGGGCGTGGTGCTGCTCATCCCCATGTCCATCCCCACTGAGGAGGAGGAGAGGCTGGAGGAGCCTGTCACCATCGGGCCCAGCGGTGAGGCCCACCCTGACCCTGTGACCCCTGACCCTGTGACCCTTGACCCTGTGACCCCGACCCTGAGGGGGAGGAGGCGACCAGGGATGAGGTCATCTCTGGGTCATTCACAAGGCATTCAATAGATTTCTGGAGGATAAATGTTTTTTCTAATATTAGTTTGATATTTGCTTACGGTTTTTACGATGGAACATTGTGTTCTAGGATGGAATGTTATTTGTTTGGCAGCAAAGTATCTTCCTTGATTGATATCCTTCCACTCACATAGAAAAGGTTAAATATAAAATAGTCCCTGTCTTCAGGATGAGCTCCAGTGTTGATAAGTCAAGTACAAACCAGTAAACACAGCATCCAAAAACAGTAGCTTTTCTTTACCCTCCTTGTCTCCATTTCCCCACCCCCCCCCCGTCGACCTCACAGGTTCAGTCCTCATGCTGAAAGGCTCCATCCTTCGCTTTGCCTTCCTGGACTGTGGGGGCGCTCTGATCCAGAGTCCCTACGAGGTGTGGCGGGACCCCAACGTTCCCGAGGACCCGGACCGGCCCCGGAGACGCAAGCTGGTCAACTTCTCTCCCTCGTCCTCCCAGGACGCGTGTGGGGACGGCCACCTGGCAGTGGTGTGCTCTGAGAAGCAGGCCAAGGTGTTCCTCATGCCCTCCCAAGCCTGCCTGTTCGTCCACAACATCACAGAGTCGTCCTTCGTGCTGCGGGCAGACGTGGTGTCGGTCTGTAACAGCGTCGGCCTGGCCTGCTTCTGTGCTAACGGCCACGTCATGATCCTCAGGTACTGAAACACCTCCAACTGAGCCACCTGCCTTTAAAGGTTCGGTTTAGTTGAGGGGAGTTTGGTTCAGTCTACTTGAGGGGCATTTGGTTCAGTCTACTTGAGGGGCGTTTGGTTCAGTCTACTTGAGGGGCGTTTGGTTCGGTTTAGTTGAGGGGCGTTTGGTTCAGTCTACTTGAGGGGCGTTTGGTTCGGTTTAGTTGAGGGGAGTTTGGTTCAGTCTACTTGAGCTGAGTTTGGTTCGGTCTACTTGAGGGGCGTTTGGTTCGGGTTTAGTTTAGGGGTACTTGGTTCCAGTTTAGTTTAGGGGCTCTTGATTCGTTTTCCTTGAGGGACGCTTGTTTCGGTCTACTCGAGGTGACCTTGGTTGGGTTTTACCCAGAAAATTGGAGCCGTCACACTAGTAGTCGCTCCAGGGGAAATCAAACGCTTGGTTTGTAAACTGTGAAGGGTTTGAAGTTAAGGTTGATCTGAGGTCGCTTTCACACGGCATCAGCTGTGCGGATGACACCTAGCGTGCTCCTAATCCACGGTTAATCCCTTTTACTGGCCCACCTTGCAATCTCCTGATGTCCAGCTGTCCGCTCAGGGCGAAGAGCTCAAACTAACGTAACAATCCACCTCAGATAGTTTTTGGGGGGTTGAATTAGTTGCGGCCATTGTTGCGACTGTTAGTAACATTAACAGAAAGCCTCGACTGTGTATTCACCTTGTGCTTTTGAAACAGTACCTCAGTCGAGATGGTTTGTGCCCCAGAAGACAGAGTTTAGGCAGCACAAGAGAAGCAGGATTATTTTGTAGTTCTCAGACAATTTTCTCTGATAGAAAATGGCTCCTGGATGGATGCCTGAACCGTCTTGATTTTGAAAACAGTGTCCAGATGACTACCTCTCAGACCACAGTGTTGTTTTCCCTGTGTCCTGCTGCAGTTTACCCAGCCTCAGACCTCTGATGGATGTTAACTACCTGCCCCTGACCGACATGCGCATCGCTCGAACCTTCTACTTCACCAACAGTGGCCAGGCCCTTTACCTCAGCTCCCCCACTGAGATCCAGCGCATTACCTACAGCCAAGAGATGTGTGACAACCTGCAGGTTAGCTGTGTGTGTGTGTACATGCATGCATGTGTGTGTGTGTCTGTGTGACAGAAAAACTGTGTTTGTGTGTGATTGTTTGAGTATGTATGTAGTCTGTGTTTATGTGTGAGACGGCGATTGTGTGCGACTGTGTGTGTGTGTGTGAGTCTGTGTCAGAATGTGTGTGTGTGTGACTGTGTTTGCATGACTGTGTTTGTATGTGTGCACATGCATATGTGTGTGTGTGTGTGTCAGGGATGAAGGGGGAAGTGTGCGCTGTGTGTACTAGGATTGTGTGAGAGAACATGTGCGTTTGTGTCAGAGAACATGAGTGCATGCGTGTAGCATGTGTGCATCTGTTTCTGATGTCCGTGTGTGTGTGTGTGTGTGTTGCTGTGGTTGGTAATCTCATTGCTCTGTCGCCATGACAGCACGTAGCTTTCTGCCTGTTTGAGATCACTCCCGGCTGTCAGGCAGTAAATATACCGCAGCCATCACTGATACCTTTGGTGAAGCCCAGTTGTGACAGTGGCTATTGAAGTGAAATGTCACGCTTGTCATGTGTGGCTGGAGCTTCACAGTGCTGACTCCATGGAGCTGGTGTGTGTGTGTGTGATTGTGGGTGTGTGTGTGTAGGTGTGTGTGTGTAGGTGTGCAGGTGTGTGTGTAGGTGTGCGTGTGTGTGTGTGTAGGTGTGTGTGTGTAGGTGTGCAGGTGTGTGTGTGTGTGTGTGTGGGTGTGTGTGCAGGTGTGTGTGTGTGTGTGTGTGTGTAGGTTTGCAGGTGTGTGTGTGTGTGTGTGTGTGTGATGTGTCATCACAGAATTCATATCCTAATAAGAACAGACATCAGCAGAGCTGGTAGCCTGAACATGAAGCCTCACAGATTTAGACACGTAACAGGAAAGGACATGTTACAATACTGCCACCTGCTGGTTTATATTCATTCCTGATTGTTCTGACTGGTTCTGTCTATGATTGGTGTGTTTGAACGGTTCTGCCTGTGATTGGTGGATCCAGGAGATGTTGGGGGAATTGTTCACGCCTATCGAGGCCCCGGAGGCGCAGAACAGAGGCTTCCTCAAAGGCTTCTTTGGGGGAAACGCCCAGAACTTCGACCGAGAGGAACTGTGTACGTAAACCTGTGTTTGTTAGAACGCGCGAGAGAGAGAGAATCTGTAGAAAAACAAGAAAAACTAAACATTATTTTCCTAATGCTTCAACACCTTTCTCTCTCTCTCTCTCTCTATCACCTTTCAACAAACAAAAAAAATGAGATCCATGAATAAAGTGTGATCTGGATTAACGTCCCTCTGGCTCCCTGCCATGTCCAGTTGGAGAGGCAGCGGCAGGTAAGGCCTCCAGGAGCCTGGCTCAGCACATCCCCGGGCCGGCTGGCATGGAGGGCATGAAGGCAGCGGCGGGCGGGGTGGTGGGAGACCTGGCCCGGGCACGCATCGCCCTGGACCAGAGGGGAGAGCGGCTGGGAGAGCTGGAGGAACGCACCGCCCTCATGATGACCAGCGCTGAGACCTTCTCCAAACACGCTCATGAGGTAGAGCTGGAGAGGAGGGGAGGGAGGGAGGGAGAGAGGGAGGGGGGCGGGAGGGAGGGAGCGAGGGGGGAGAGAGGGGGGAGAGAGGGAGGGAGGGAGGGTACATTCATGAGCTTGGTCAAAGGGGAATTGAGGTTGATGGGAGTGGAGAGGGATCAGAGCTGCTTAAGGAAGTTATCTTCCGGTGAGTTCTCTTGTCACCATGACCAGCGATGCCATCTTCTTCTGTGTCTGTCCCCCTCCTCAGGTCATGCTCAAGTGCAAGGACAAGAAATGGTACCAGTTTTAACGGCAGACCGGCGATGGCATCTGCCCTTCCACCTGGAGGAGGAGCTATGCTTCGACACGCACTTCACTCTACCGACGAGGGAGAGAGGGCGAGGAAGAGGGAGAGAGGGAGAGAGAGAGAGAGAGAGGAAGAGAGGAAAAGGGGGAGAGAGAGGGAGAGAGAGAGAGAGAGAGAGGAAGAGAGGAAGAGGGAGAGAGAGAGAGATGATAGAGAGAGAGGAGTGCCTGTGTACACAAGCCTCTGTGGGTTGTCTGTGCAGCATAGTCACATTAGTGGTGGTGTTGGATAAAGGCTGGTCGCTGGTGTAGACTGCAGTGAGATGGACACAGACCAAGATGAGGAGGGGGGGGGAATGGAACAGTCCATCTGTGTGTGTAGGGGACGGGGGGGGGGGGGGGGGGGTAACTTGCTGTGTAGATATTCTCAAGTTAAGACATCAACAAGACTGCATGAAACAAAATGGATGACAAAAAAATTACTAAAACTGCCATATTAAAAAGCAGCATGCTACTTTAACAGAGGGAAATACTAAATACAAACTTTTATTTAATAATATAAGCCAACAAACAGAAACTATGAAAAACTTTATATTTTTTGAAATATTGAGAAAATATATATAAAAAGGGAAATGTATACCTGCATTGCTATGAAGCCAAATTTGTTTTTTATTTAATTTTTGCCTTATTTTTTATTTAGTTAACTAAACACATATAATTTCTGTATCGATTAATACTTATTCCAATTCCATTGCAGATACTAGTCCAATTTCTTTACTTTCTTGACCTTTTGCTACACGTTATTCTGTGCTAAACATATGTACATCTCACTTCCACACTCTTTATGAACCGGAGGCAGTGAAAACACTTAATTAGTCAATCAACACTTTGAGCAAATGCACTATCCACATATAAGCACTAATTTCATTTTCTTGGCTGCTGCTACTTAACTATATCTGACATTATAGGGAGAAAAAAAAGGTAAATTTCACTCCCCTGTGGGAAAATATAAGAACACAGCGGTTGGATTGAAACGTGTCTAAGAGGCGATGATGATGATGATGAATCTTGGTGGTCGATGTGTGTCTGTAAGGTCTGGTTTGAGTGTGTTTATATTTAGGAGAATTATGTAATAATTCACGTGCCATAACGATCTAGATGGGTGAACCCCCTTCTTGTAAACTAGCCGAGCGCTAACGTGATAGTCATGATACTGTCTGTTTCCTGTAGCGGACATTAGTCGAGCCAAAACCCTTTTTGAATCCGCCCATAGATGGGGACCGTCTGTCAACTGACTTGGATTCATTTTGAGAAAAATAGTGACGTTTCTAACTTCTTCTTTATTTCATTTTTTTGGGGTTTGTTCTTTGTTGGAATCATCCGCTGCCTTTGTTCATTCTATGAGGTCGGTTAATCATTAAGTGTCTTCACGTAAGCCGCCGTAAAAAAAAAAAAAATATGTATTCTTTCTCTTCTGCCAAAGCAAATTCAACATGAACCAAGTCCTCTGTAGAGCCATGTGTGTTAATGTCATTGTGGATGGTGGGTTTCTGTGTTTACATCTCTGGTATACAGAGCCTGTCCTCTTTTACACTATGATGTTGAACTATGATTATAGATGTTCTAAATCTGCTGACTGGAGTAGGAACATGGGGGAGGGGCCAGCTGGGGGAGGCGCCACCAGGGGAGGGGCCACCTGGTCCTGAGGGGAGGGGCCACCTGGTCCTGAGGGGAGGGGTCACCTGGTCCTAAGGGGAGGGGCCACCTGGTCCTTAGGGGAGGGGTCACCTGGTCCTTAGGGGAGGGGCCACCTGGTCCTTAGGGGAGGGGCCACCTGGTCTATTTACGCCACCAACCCTGACAACAATACTAATGTGAGAGCTGGGGGGTATTGCACAAAACTAAGATAAGGGATTAAGCCGGGCTATGTTGGTTATCCTGGCTGAATTTAGCTTCAAATCGGTTGCACGAAAGCCGATAAAATTTAGCCTGGCCAAGTTACCATGGTGATTTATTCTCTGCAGCTAGCCTGCTCCGGACCAGGCTAACAGCCAGGCTAAAATTAATCCTAGTGATTCACCTGCATTTCCACAGTCAATCCTGTGAGGAATTCACGTGTTTTACAGCATGTCCATGATCTTTTTAAATATGTTGCATCATTTTAATTATAATGCATTAAATATTTACACATATTTAGTATATTGTCATTTCTCATTTTATTTAAATCTACAACAGTCTTTTAATATTGATTTAAGTGGTATTATTATTACTCTGGCCAATTGTTATATGGATATGCTGATGAAGACTGCTTGTCAAACTGCCGTCGAGGTTTCATAAATATGTGTTTTATTGCATTACAGTGAACCATCGCTATATCACGGTTCAGTACTGTGAACCCTCGCGATATCATGGTTCAGTACAGTGAATCCTCGCGATAACACGGTTCACTTCACGGATTTGCCACGTGCATTGTGTTCTGCATTCTGATTGGATAAACAGTCTCTCCGCGTCTTCTCTACCTGTGCATCAATAAAGTTGCGGTTTACTGTAATATTTACTGTGTCTGTACACCTACGTAACATTCGCAGAAAAAGTTAAACTTATGGACATGCTTAATTGTAGCCCAATTATGACAGCTCCAGAGGATTGTACACTTTTTGAATACTAACACATTAATCCGGTCCGCTATTGTCTGCCAGGTTTATTCTCTTTCTTTTATTATGGCTTGAGTATTGTCCTTTTTAATTAATATCCTTCTCCTCCTCATAAAACTCCATCGGGAGCTGTTGTTCTGCGGCCGTGAAATATGTTGCGCGATTCTTTTCCATGTTCTGATCGGTGATTCTGTGAGCGATCGCGAGGTCTATTTAAGAATGCCGTGAACACGCATTAATCCTGACTACCTACATCTGGCTTGACATAGCCGCGCCTTTTCATCCTGGCTTGGCAAACGTGCAACCAATTAAACCAGGATACGACGGCCAGACTAGGTCAAGCCGCGCTTGCTCAGTTATTCTGGCTTTCTTTATTCTACTTTCGTGCAATACCCCCCAGGAATGGAACACACCTTGTAATTGTCTTTGGAATATATTTAATCAGAAATCAAAGTCATTCTTTCTGTAAGGATTTTTTCGCTCTCATGTAACTGTTACATTCTATGTCCTCCCCCCATATTTGATAGAAGCCTCTTCTCTTTAAATGCTACTATATGTACAAAACTGTTCTATGGTACATGTAACTGTATGTGTTGTACAAGTCAATGAGTGTCCATGGGCCACACTGACGACCCCAATGTGGTCATTGAGAAAACGTTGCGTACACAGAGAATACAGTTTGACAAATTTGAAGAAAAAAACAAGAAATAAAATGAAGATAGTTTGAATCCTGACAGCCTCTCTCACCATTATAAAATGTTATGTTTATTTTATTTGTGTACTTTTTTTTGTCATGTCACTTGAGTGGATACTAGACCAGAATGGTTCTTACCCTGTATTAAGAAGTAGGTTACACAAATACAGAAACAAGTTCACTTGTATTGCTATCATTTCACCTTGCTTACTTCTCAGGCGTGTGTGACATTTCTGAAAGACAAGATTCACACAGTTCAGGATGGGTTTAAAACTTGAAGCATAATTCAATCGGCTTTTCAGGCAGATAATGTCAGTTGAATTGTCAAAATTGTGAATGTGGTTGTGTTGAAAGAAAGAAAATCTATTTCTCTACCACGTGCTGTCCATGAGATTTGTGTTGATATCAGTGGAGTTTAACTTTTAATGGCAGAGAAAGATAAAAAAAAAATCTGACAGGGTGTTCTGTTTCTATGTTTTTGGTTTTTATATCAACTGTACAGTTTGACCCTGGGAGACGAAACACAGTAAAATAACTGAAAAATGAACTTAAACAGTGTTGGGGTTGTTCCTCTCTGTAAATGTTGTTCCTGTTTGATGATGGTACCTGTCCCTGGTATTCCAGCTCAGTCTCAGACACTGAGACTTTGTAGTTCACTAGTTTTCTGACCAAGACATTCTTCTCTGTTTTTTTTGTTTGTTTGTTTGTTTGTTTGTTTTCTTCTCAAAGACGGCAGCAAAGTTTGTCTTGTTAAAATTGATTCTACCACCTTTTGTTCTTATTGATATTATAGTAGTGTAATAGAGATTAATGGGAAAAAAACTGAAAAATATGTTGATGCAAATCAAATTGAAATAAACATTGATTGATGTACACGCTATATCAGTTCTTGTTTTTCTTTTGTTGTCTAATAACCGTTGTTGTTTTGTAATCTAACAACATTTTAAGACAAAGAGTGGAGAAAAAAAACTCACATTTTTCTCTTATGTAAGATACCTTTAAACCCTTCTCGTGTCAGACGTGCGTCTGGCCGTCTTCTTCCTCTAGACCAATCAGATTGAAGCTTTACTTTCATTGCACGTCAGACGTAAAGAAACAGCCAATCAGATGCCAGACACACGCCTCTCCGTGTCCGGAGTCTTCCATGTCGAGGAACACGTTTAAATAAAGAAAAGAAAAATCTTTAAAGAACTTTAGCGACACGTTTGACAGAGATTTTGTTGAAACGGAAACAAAAGTAAGAAAGATGCATCAGTGTAGTTTGATCATTGTATCCGTGCAGTTTCTACAAAGACTGTGAAGGTCTAGAGTCAGTCTGGAGCTTCTGGACAGCAGATGTAGACCTTGACTTTACTACTGGATGGAAACCTGCAAGATTTAAAGAGTTTGGGGAAGAATCAGGGAGAAGGGAAAAAAGAAGAGAGAGAGAGATAAACGCCTTTTCAGGAGTGCAGATGTCTAAGATGTTCTCCTCAGTGTCGTGGTTTGTCCTGTCCTGGGCTGGTCTGTTAATTCTGCCTGCAGAGATCAACGCAGGTTTGGTGCCGAATGCTGCAAAAACCTTAATATGGGGCCCCGGGCTGGAGGCAAGGGTGGTGCTGCCTGCACGGTTCTTCTTCATCCAGGCAGTGGACCAAGATGGAAGAAAGTAAGTAGGATCATGATCCTGGGTCCTTACAGCAAGTACAGGGACATTCCCCCTGAGGCAAGTAGGGTGAAGTGCCTTGCCCAGGGACACAACTTAATGTTGGCACAGACTGGGTTCGAACTGGGTACCTTCTGATTACTAGCCTGACTCCCTAACCAACACGACTCCCACATGTAGCGTATGAAAGCTGTGATGTGATCTTCTGACCCTGTTGTCTTTCAGTCTGACCTCCTCACCAGGTGAAGGAACCTTCAAGGTGAAGATCGTGTCTCCCACAGAACAGTTCTCCAGGATCTGGATCCAGGTTCTAGATCGCAGGGACGGCTCGTTCCTCGTACGCTACAGGATGTACGCCAGCTACACGGACCTGCTCATCGACGTCCTGCTCCAGGACGAACATGTGGCCAGATCACCGTTCACTGTGAAAGGTGCCTCACTAATCACCTGTCTGCAAAGGAAAGTTATGAGACACATCTCTTTGTCTCTACTCTCTCTCTCTCTCTCTCTCTCTCTCTCTCTCGCTCTCGCTCTCTCTCTCTCTCTCTCTCTCTCTCTCTCACTCACACACATACACACAACACACACAAACACAACCCTAAATGCAGAGAAATATAATGACTTCTTTTTTTCTACACACACATATACTTCAGAAAATACGATGATTCTCAAACGAGCGCCTGTTTGACCCTGTCCCCCTTTTGCCCCCCCTACCATGTCCTCCCCCCCCATCTCCTCTCCCCATGTCCCCTCCCTGTCTCCAGGCCCCGTCTACCACGATGGTTGTGACTGTCCCCAGGCCAGCGGGGCTGAGTGGCAGCGAGACATGCACTGCCCCTCCTCCTTCCCCCAGATCCAGAGTGACCTGGCCCTCTTCCCCAGGGTTGATCCCGACCGCAACGCCCAGGAGATCCCCCAGCGCTTCGGCCAGAGGCAGAGCCTGTGCCACTACACCATCAAAGACAACAAGGTCACCGTGGAGACCGCTTCTAGAACTGTCAGGATCTGGGAAATCCATGTCTGATGTTTAACGACAGTCATTCCGCTGCATGATGACTTAGACAGACAGTGTGACAGTGCAGTTTTGACCTTAACTAAAGCATCGATCTACACGATTCACTATGAGCTCAGTGCAGGTCTGATGCTCGATGCCGATTATCATAATCTGTTTGGTTCTGTGCACTTCACAAACCATATCAATTTTACTGTTTCTCTTTTTGTACAGAAGTCCCTGATTAAAGTAGGTTGACTTGCGTTATGAGTTCAGCTGGTGTTGATGTCCTGCTGTTTCAGGTCTACATTAAGACCCTGGGAGAACATGTGGGATTCAGAATCTTCATGGATGCCTTCCTTCTCTCTCTGACCAGGAAGGTGAGAGATTGAGAGATTCACATCAGCGTCCTCCACTGTTTAAACACGCCTAAGTCATTCTCCCATCTGACCACTAGACGGCAGTGTCATTCCATAGCAGTCTCAGCAGATACGAACCTTCACATTTACATTTAGTCATTTAGCAGACGCTCTTATCCAGGGCAATTTACAGCAAGTACAGGGACATTCCCCCCTGAGGCAAGTATGGGCCTTACCCAAGGACACAACATCATGTTGGCACAGCCAGAAATCAAACCGGGTACCTTCTGATTACTAGACTCCCTAACCACTCAACCCCATGAACCCCTTCACAGGACGATGTGGGAAAGGAAAACAGAAATACAACAAAATGTCTTGGTTATTAATATACGCAATTGCAATTGGACTGTTAAAGCCACAAAACTCAGCCGTGTTCTCCATGTGTTCTCCGGGTTCCAGGTGCGTGTTCCTGACCTGGAGTTCTTCGTCAACCTGGGCGACTGGCCCCTGGAGAAGAGAGGCCCCTCAGACAAGCTGCATCCCATCTTCTCCTGGTGCGGCTCCAACGACACCAGAGACATCGTCATGCCGACCTACGACCTCACTGAGTCGGTCTTGGAGACCATGGGAAGGCAAGGCTGACTCTCCTTACTGACATTAGAAACAAATACAAATCAAACCAGAAACAATTTGGGTTCTAAAGGAACCAGTGGTGCCCTGGTACCTCACTGAATAAGAGTAACGTGAAGGCTGAAGCCGAACTTTTTACAGCCCTCCCTCCCTCCCTATCTCCCTCCCTCCCTCTCTCCCTCTCCCCTCCTGTTACCCTTCTTAACTAATAAACGTGTGTGTATATACATGAAAGTCATGCCAGGTATTGTTCTCTCCTCTGAACAGGGTGAGTCTGGACATGATGTCTGTGCAGGCCAACACCGGCCCCCCGTGGAGCCAGAAGAACTCCACGGCCTTCTGGAGGGGGCGGGACAGTCGGAAGGAGCGCCTGGAGCTGGTGAAGCTGGCCAGGAAGCACCCCGACATGGTGGACGCTGCCTTCACCAACTTCTTCTTCTTCAAGCACGACGAGAGCCTCTACGGGCCGCTGGTCAAGCACGTGTCGTTCTTTGACTTCTTCAAGGTGAGGAGGGGCATGGCAGCTGAGCGTGGCGGCAGAGTGTGGCGGTGTAGCGTGGCGGTGTAGCGTGGTCGTGTAGCGTGCCTTGCTGTGTCTCTGCAGTCTTGCCATCACTCTTCATGTGTGCACTTCTGCTTGATGTGTACTCAGTAATCCTGCAGAAACTATATCTAACTATCCTGCTAAAGTAAAAAATGATTTTGTTGAAGTAACATCCTGACACTCCATCTCATCATCATCATCTCACCGCGCCTCCTCTCTCCCACCAGTACAAGTACCAGATCAACATGGACGGCACGGTGGCTGCTTACAGGCTGCCCTACCTGCTGGCAGGGGACAGCGTGGTCCTCAAGCAGGACTCTGGATACTATGAACACTTCTACAGCCAGCTGAGGCCCTGGGAGCACTACATCCCCATCAGAGCTGATCTGGGAGACCTGCTGGACAAGATCAGCTGGGCCAGGGAGCACGACCAGGAGGTGAGGGAGGGCGGGGCGGGGGGTGGAGGGTACTTAGGGGGTGTTGAACATATTTAACTTTCCTTTGTTGTTATGTTTACAATATTTTTAAGGAGATACAACTGAATGAAGATGTTTAGAGTGACATATTGTTGCCTTGGTTTTTTTATACCTGTTCAGTGTTCAAACCCTTTTTAGGCCCTCATTCCCCCTAAATAGAAACCATCCAAAGAAAGTTCTAACATTTCTATCACTTTCTTTTTATTGGCCACAATTACCAACAATTAAAGTTTTTTACCCTTGTATTTTTCTCTTGCAGGCCAAGAAAATTGCTGAAGCTGGTCAACAGTTTGCCCGCTCCCATCTCCTAGGAGACAGCATATTCTGTTACTACTACAAACTATTCCAGGTAACGTTCAGGAGAGCGGGGAGAACACTGACTGAGCCACGATTTATTGTACATTTACTTTTTAGTCATTTATCAGACGCTCTTATCCAGAGTGACTTAACAGCAAGTACAGGGACATTCCCCCTAGGCAGGTAGAGTGAAATGCCTTGCCTAAGGACACAATTTCATGTTGGCACAGCCGGGAATCGAACTGGCAACATTCTGATCACTAGCCCAGTTCCCTAACCACTCAGCCACCTCAGCTGCGATCTGTATTTATATGAAATATATTTTAACCGTGGGAACAAAAGCCCCATGCAGTTCATTCATACATCGTATTCCTTTACATGTTTTTATAACTTTGGGCAAAGCCGAATGTTTCCTGTGTCAACATTCTTATCCTCTCCACTATCTTATCTTTACATCTCTAGCAGACATTTTATACAGGCTTCTTCAAGGACAGTCATCATGAGGTGTCCAGGGTGAGGTCACGGCACAGCTGCCATGGACCTCTCAACATTACTGTTCCTCCTCAGGCTAGGGGACACCTGTTTCATCCGTGTATCACCAGATAGTTATTTTATTTTATCCATCTTATCTCAGAAGGTTTATTCTTAAACAATGGTTAGTTTAACATACTTGCCTACTTTTTTAGAGTCCGGTACCTGGCACAGTGAATTCATTCATTCATTCACATTCCTCCTGAGGCAAGGACACAACGCCATTTTTAGCATGAGAGGTAATCGAACCGGCAACCCTCTGATTACCAGCCCGATTCCTTAACCGCTCAGCCATCTTACTCCTAATAGGTTACTTAATGTTGACCTTGAGGACTTAATGTTGACCTTGAGGAGAATCTAAAGGTCTTGTTTAGCTTGGCACAGATGCTAGCGATGGTCGGTTTGAGGCTCGACGCTTTATTGGACCAATAAGCCTGCAGTTCAAGAATGAATCTTTAAACACACTTTCTGGCTCAATCATAAAGGTTTACGCTCTGTACATTGAAAGGTGTGTGCGGGGGGGTGGGGGGGGGGGTGTCAGGTGTGTTGCTACCTGCTGGAGAGGTTTACACACCATGTGTGTGTTTGACAAGTTACCTTGACGATGACACGGACGGTCTATTAGCACAAAGAGACCTTTTGCTTACTTTGTTTAAAACCAGCTGTGCAGAAGGTGTTCGCCGTATAAAAATGGATTCATCTCTTGATTAACATTTGTATTGAAGGATAAATAGAAACACAATTGCTTCCGTTATTTGCTTAATGATTTAGAAAAACATATATCTGTAATATTCCTTCTAAAGACTGAAAAGGGTGATGTTGTGTGTTTGTTTCCAGGAGTATGCCAAGCTGCAGGTGACAGAGCCTAAGGTGAGGGAGGGGATGGACAGAGTTCCCCAGCCTTCAGACGACCTCTTCCCCTGCTCCTGCCACAGAACACCGGTAAGCACAGTCGCTAAGCAACAAACACGTCTCATTCCTACAGGGACGAAAGTTTAATTTCGGAAAACATACATGCCTTTTTTATTAAAGAAACATTTGACCGCCGTATCATCAGTTATAAAACATAAAATAAACAAACAGAAAGCAAATCCATGCCCATTACATTTGTTTACCCGATAGAATTTATAATAATTGTCATGATCAGATGCTGATTGATACCTAATAAAAGCTTCCAAGCATAGCTACAGTAACCATGCATAGATAGAACAGTCAGCCCAGCGTTGCCGTGACGCCGATGCTGGTCAGATCCCAGTTCAGGTGTCTCATGAGCCGGGGGTCCTGGTGATCATCTGGTAGAAGAAGAGCCACATCAGGGCTGTTTTCAGGGCTGCTGTCAGGCAGGGAATCAGGTCTGGAGGACGGGGAGGAGATCTGAACCCTCGGCCTTGAACCCAGACCACTGTGTTTACGTAACAGCTGATTAGGATCGAGAGGGAACACAACTTAAGAGAAATGACCCAAAGGATCTTTTACGAGCAGCTGTCCCAAGGTTGAAGTGACATGAAGGAAAGTGGATTCTGTCAGATAGCTTTATTGATTTATGGGGGAAACTCTTCGCTCTATTCTGTCAGTTATGAACCACTGTCTGCAGGTTCATGGATGAAAGTCTGCCACAGTCTTATAAGATTTAATATTTTTGCTATCAATGTTTTTATTAGTGGCTTCATCAGGCACCAAAGTTGCAGAATTGCGACTAGCAACATAGCTTATTAAAACAGGCTGTAGCTATAAATGTGGGGCCGAATCTTGTTTTTACTTTTCACCAGGGGATAGAGGACATGTGTTCCTGGAATATAATCATCATTTATGGGCATGTTTTTATGAAAGGTTTTGGAGAAAAACGAGTTTGTAAAACCCCCTCCCGACCAGTGACGCAGCTCTGCTTAGACGCTGCTAATCAGTGATAGAAGGGCAGAATTACTGACTAAAACAGGCTGTATCTATAAATATAGTGCCAAATCGTGTTCCTACTTTTCACAAGAAGTTAGCAGACATGTGTGCCTATAATTTTTTTTGTCTTTGTGGGCGTGGTTCTATTCAAAGTTTTGGAATAAAAAGGGTTCGCAAAACAGCCTCAAGCGCAGAGAGGCGACAGCGAATTTGTGTTATTGAGCGTAGCGAGAGCAGAGCAGAGCGAAACAGTGTTTTTTTAGTTACTCACGATGCAGAGAGGTCAGTTTACCGTCAACGAAGTACTTCGTCAGGTACTAGCTGACTCCGATTCCGAGGAGGATGACATTACGTTGTCCAGTGTTAACTGATGGCGAGTCCGCTCGTCAGATAAGTCCACAATCACTACATGGTATAGCGGATGCTTTACCTCAGCATGGTCGGGGTGGGAGGGGACCTGGTCGGGGTGGCAGGGGACGTGGTCCGGGTGCCAGGGGACGTGGTCGGGGGGGCAGGGGGGCTCAAAACACCGCAAGTATGGGTGAAGGTAACGGGGATCGAGGGAGAAGTGGTGATGATGATGGCTGGCAGTTCTTGAGAGTAGAGGAAGTTTATCAAAAGTGGATAAAATAATTTGATGAGCCTGTTGGTTATCGTGGAGACGATCTGACTAATTATGAGCCCAATAATTTCATTGATCTTTTTCTCACTAATGAATTCTGGAGCCTTGTGTCTGATGAAACAAACAGATATGCTCACCAGTTCATTGAAAGGGACATTTTGAAACCAAACTCCAGATTTCATGACTGGTATGATGTCACTGTCCCTGAAATGAAAGCTTTCATGTCACTTCACTTGTCCATGGGGCTTGTGGAAAAAACATGAAATTGAGGACTACTGGGCAGGTTTTTGGCTAACGTACACACCTGGCTTTGGCAAAGTGATGGCAAGAAATAGATTCGAAAACATTCTTTCTTGCCTTCACTTTGTAAATAATGATGACCGCATTGAGAGGGGCCAGCCAGGTCATGATAGACTCTCCAAAGTACGTCCCATTATCAATTTGATAATTCCTCGTTTTTCAGCTGCGTATGGTCCACTCAAAGAACTTTCTTTGGATGAAATGACCATTGCATTCAGGGGAAGGTCAGCACTGAAACTGTACAACCCCAAGAAACCTGACAAATACGGCTATAAAGCGTTTGTCTTGAGTGAGGCCAGCTCTGGTTATGTATTAGAGTGGTGCCTTTACAGTGGAAAAAATACAAGCGACAGTACAAGCGACAGTACAAGCGACAGTACAAGCGACAGTACAAGCGACAGTACAAGCGACAGTACAAGCGACAGTACAAGCGACAGTACAAATGATGCAGACAATTTAGGGGCAACACACCAAATTGTCCGTCAGCTGCTTGCTAAGCACACTGGGAAGGGGCATGAGATTTACATGGCCAGTTATTATACCTCACCAGCCTTAGCTAGCGAGTTAGCTGCCAAAGACACTGCACTGTGTGGGACAGTGAACTGCAACAGGAGAGGGATGCCAAAGGGGCTGAAACCAGCCCAGTTGCCTCTGAGAAGGGGAGATGACCCTGTTTTCATGCAACATGATAAACTGCTGGCTTGTGCTTGGCATGACACAAAGCGTCTCACCATGCTTTCCACCATTAATAGCAACACAGTCACAGAAAAACGGATCAGGACAAAGGAAAATCTTACTGGGTTTCGTCAAATTACGAAACCAGTGTGTGTGGTCAGTTACAACTCCTTTATGGGAGGAGTTGATACATCTGATCAACGGATGAAAACATACCTGTTCCCACACAGATCCAGGAAATGGTACAACCGCATTTTTGGTGCGGTTCTAAGCATCAGTGTGGTCAATGCGCATGTTATCTATACCTGTTCTTGTCCTGGTCCACACAAACCATTGAAGGTTTTTATTCAGGACATTATAACATTGTGGCTTGAGGGCTTCTCCAAAAAGGAAAGCAAAAAGGGAGGACGACCTTCAGTGCAGCAGGGAGAAATGCCACAGAGGCTCACTGAACGTCACTGGCTGTGCAACACAGACGAACGTCCAGATTGTGTTGTATGTTCAGATCGCACCCGCCTGAAAGGTCGTCGACAGACACAGTACAGGTGCCGTCAGTGTGGAGTAGGTCTTTGTGCTGTGTTTTGTAATGAAAGATACCACACAGTGAAAAACTACAAGCTGTGCCATCTTGATCATTGAAGGACTACAATTCCATATGGCCGCCGACCAGTGCTAAAAGATTATACAAATTGGATCAATGAATTTATTTGTATTCCAAATTTTGCTTCAAACTAAAGATATTCCCCTAAATTAGTATGACTTTATCTCAAACCACTATAAAATTATAGCCTTTTGAAACCTTGATATAAAAAAAACATATTCCAATAAGGCCGCCACCTTGTGACGTCATAATATGCAAATTAGATGAATAATTTCACTCCCATCATAAACTTTGAGTCATACTGAACAATGTTCTAATTGACAGTATACCTTTATCTCAAACCACTTTCAAGTTATAGCCTTTTGAAACCTTGATATAAAAAAAACATTCCAATAAGGCCGCCACCTTGTGACGTCATAATATGCAAATTAGATGAATAATTTCACTCCCATCATAAACTTTGAGTCATACTGAACAATGTTCTCATTGACAGTATACCTTTATCTCAAACCACTTTCAGGTCATAGCCTTTTGACATCTTGATATCAAAATTGTATATTTTCTTGAAAAAACTCTGGCGCCTAAAGGGTTAACAAATGTGTTAAAATGCGGGTCATTTTTTTTCATGGTTTTATATCATATTGTTTGAAAAACAAACCTTTAATGACAGTAACCCTTTCCCAGATCCAGTGTGTGACGTACATTTATGTTTTTCTTTGTTTTACAGCCTAAAGATGAACTCTGATTGGTCCTGATAAAGTATCAAACAATGAATTAATTGTTTGAACTCGTATTATTAAAGTGATTGTTGTTACTAATTGTATTGCCATCCCATGCTCAATATGTTGCTTTGCACATTTTTATAATAAATATTTTTTCTATGTTTGTACGAAGTTTGTGCTTGCGTAAAAAAAAAAAAACATTCATGACTCTTAATAAGTTATGCAAGTAGACAGTCGGTAATATTTTCTTAGTAATGTCACTTTTTAGGATCCCACTTTGCAATGATAAGCAAACACAGAAGACATTCACAGTTCTAGAAACTTCATGAATTATCAAAAGGAGAACGAGACACGGCTGAAATCCATTTAATGCATCATACAGCAGTAAAGCGTCTGTAAACACTTGTGCTAAGCTTTTAGTTATACATTTATAAAACAATTCTATCTGAAAAAATTTTTGGCTCCAGTTTATAACACATCTGGACTGGTCTTTCTAAAGGTACAATGATCCCAAGATGTACAATGTACCATGTCCCAACACTGGCGCCCCCTTGACACTAGATGTCGCTGTATTATCAGCAGACTGTTTTCTTATACAGCATGGAAACCTGAGAAGAGCAACCCGCGGGATAAACAAATGGAATCATTCTCCGAGGTGATCACTCGTTTTATTCAGATTCAGAATACTTTATTGATCCCGGGGGAAACTCCTTAGCAGCAACGGCACACAGGGGTAAGGGTAAAAGAGAACTTCTGAAGGTGGCAGGACTCTACCACACAGCTACCACACAGAGTCCTGCCACCTTCAGAAGTTCTCTGATCACTCTGCTGTGGTGGGCTATATCAGCGATGGGGAGGAGGCCGAGTACAGGACTGTGGTGGGGAACTTTTAAGGATATGTATGATCGTATAACACAAATTAGAGCTAACTAACTATTAACCTTCATTTATTTAAAGGAGAAGTTGCTTGTTCCTTTCGGGACGAAGCATCTCGATGCTGCTTTAACAGTTCCTGCCGGGTCCAGTGACGTGTGTTCGGCTGTGATCCTGACGCACGGAGCTGGAGGGGATATGAACCTGAAACAGCTGATCTCTCTGGCTCATTCTGCGGCCTCTGGAGGAATAGTCTGTCTGCGCTTCACATGTAAAGGTTTAAATTTTGCTTACAGGCTTAAGGCTTATCACGCCGTTTGGGTAAGAACGAAAACATATTCTATAAGATATTACAGCCACTTCAAAACGTCCAAAAAATGTCTCTTCTATAAAACCGGCGATCAAATGTTCCATAAATGATGAAGTCATTCCACGTCCTACATTTTTCATATTACAGGAATATGTTCAAGACCTCAAGCAGTTCACCCTAAAAAAAATATTTATTTGTGGTGAGTGCAATAATAAAATAATACTACCTAATGGAAAACAAAGCCACAATAAACTATTAATTTTAGGATCCTATTTCTTTTTTCACATTAAAATAAATCCTCATTTTAATTTCTAAGAAGTGAATTCAAAACCAACAAATTTGGTGGTGTTTATTTTTATTCAAAGCCTTTCCACTGATTTTCTTCCATTCGGTAATCAGCTGCTGTAACCCCGCCCCCTCAGGTAGGTCTATGGGCTCTCGTGTTGCCTCTGCACTGGCCAGGGAACTCTGTAACGGGTCTGAGGCTCCGGTCCACGGCCTGGTCTGTCTGTCCTTCCCTCTGCACCCCCCAGGCCAGAAACACAAGCACACCCAGAGGAGTGAGGACCTTCGAGGGCTGCCAGAACAGTTGCCTGTGTTGTTTGTCTCAGGCACCAGGGACAATATGTGTGACAGGGTAAGGATAGTTCTGTAATCACCTGTTGTTGTTGTTGACTCATACAGCAACACACACCTTTGTGTTCAAGTCATCTAGAACATTCTAGTTAAGATGATCCTCTCTTGGTCCCACAGTTGGGGGGGAAATGGCTGGAAAGTACAGTGCAGTTCTGCCATAGTTCTTCCATTGTGTTGTTCCTGTTAAGAAACAAAACGCGCTTTAGCCTTAACGGTTGGAAATGACATGTTATGTGCGTTGTTTTGTACCCCTAATCTCACAACAAATTATTTGCGATTGCACCTTTGTGTAACTGTAGAGTCTCCTGGAGAATGTGGTGGAGGAGATGAAGACTCGAGCTACAGTCCACTGGGTGGAGGGGGCGGATCATGGGCTCACACTGAAGGGACGGTCTGAGGAATCTGTCATGGCTGAAGTGAACTCTCTGGTCCTCTCTTGGGTTATACAGCACAGCTGACGTTTTGTGGTCAAGATCACTGTTAAATAATTAATCAATTTATGTTTGAATTCTTATGTATATACATTTATATATATATATATTTGTATATATATTTTTTTTACTGGTAACCAATATTATTAACCAAAATATGACAATGATGTTCTCTGCATACAAATGGTAAATAAACTGTCCTTCACTCATACCTGCTGTTGTCTCTGTTGCTTCTGTCTGTAAACTGGAACCCTTGTCGTTGCCATTTCCTGTCTTTCTGGAAACTAGTCTCAGGACGGAACGCAATTCACGCTCTTCATATTGAGCCGAGGACATTCTTTCGCCCCACTAAACCACAGCCTCTCCAGTCGATACAAGGGATAGGAGAATATACCAAAATACAGTACATTGTTGTACTATCTATTTGTCTTGGTGTGAAAGGAGCGCAAGTTTACACTTTCATATTCATGCAACAATGCGTTGTCTGTCAATGTCTAAAATCTAAACACGTTGCTAAATGGGAGGGAAGGAGAGTTTTAGTTTTAGATTCCGTCTTCAGTCAGAGAGGAATCAGAGAGGAATCAGCCGGGCATCTGGGATTGGACAGATGGCAACAGAGATCAACCAATCAGGATGATGATAAACTATAAATGTCAGATATGAAAGTAGTCCATGGATTGTAAGACAAATGGAACAGAAGAAGTCTTAATTCCAGAGGGACTGGTGTGGGGGGTGGGGAGGTGGGCAAGGGAGGGACGAAAAGTTTTAGTTTTAGAGGAATCTCTTCTGCCAGATGCTCATTCTATTCTTCTTCCTCTCTCCTCAGAGCCTCCTTCCTCTCGGCACGCTTCGCCTGATAGCGGTTCCAACGGTCCTCTATGTTTTGCCGCTGCTCCTCCTTCGCTATCAGCTTCTCTCTCTTCTCCCTCTCGCGGTCAGCACGTGTGCGAGGGAGCGGGCTGCCACACTGGGAGAACATGGCTCTCACCAGCGGGAGGTAGGGGTCACTCCCCTCCTCTGCTTCCCTCTGGAAGGTACGCTTAATCTTCTTCAGGTTGCACTTCTTAACTCTCTGGTTTATCCAGTTGAAGACCCTTTGTTTGATGCCCTTCCTTGTCCTGTATAAGGGCTCCTCAGGAGCCTCTTCAGCGATCTCATCCTCAAGCTGGGTCCTGCTGAGAGAGCTCTTGCTCTGGGGGATCTGTCCTGTTTCAGTCAGGTTGTTCCCAAACAACTCTGTTCTCCCCATCTCCAGCAGACGCGCCTCTTCTTCCTCCTCCTCCTTCAAAGAGTCTCCATCCTCCTCGGCTAGTCCTGTGTGGTGGAGTTTCTCCACCTCAACGGAACTTTCCTCATCATATTTATACTTGTCTTCCGAGATCTCCCCCTGGCACCCTAACTCACTGAGTTTAAGCAACCATATCACCATGTCTCTCTGCTCCACTTCTTTCCTTGAGAGGCCCCAGTGATCACCTCGCTCCTCTTTCTCAGTTTGGATCTCCAGCTCTTTGTTGCAGCAGGGGGAAGTGACGGCACTTTGTGCCTCACAGAATGGCTCCTCAGCAGCCTCTTCAGGGATCTCCTGTTTGTCAACCTGATCATCATTCTGCTCTGCCCTGCTGGGAGAGCTCTCGCTCTGGGTGATCTGGCTAGTTTCGGCCTCTTCCACTGCCTCTTTCTCCTCCTCTTCCACTTCCTCTTTCTCTTCCTCTTCCACCTCCTCTTTCTCTTCCTCTTCCACCTCCTCTTTCTCTTCCTCTTCCACCTCCTCTTTCACCTTCTCCTCCGAAGGGTCTCTGTCCTCCTCGAGCCTCTTTCTCTCCTCCTTGCTCTCCTCTCGCTCTTCTCTTAACTTTCTCAGTTATAGCGACATCTGGTCCGAACACCTGTCTAGGATTTCAGCGCTGTTCCAGAGGTTGGCGGATGCAAACCTGACGGTGAACCTGGCGAAGTGCGAGTTTGCGCGGGCCACCGTGATTTACCTGGGGAAGGTGGTGGGACAGGGCGAAGTGCGTCTGGTGCGCGCCAAAGTGATGGCTATTGATAGCTTTCCTCCTCCTACGACGAAAAAGGAGTTGATGAGATTTTTGGGCATGGTGGGTTATTATCGAAGTTTTGGTCCTAATTTCTCAACAGTCGTAGCATCTCTTACTGATTTGCTTAAAGGAAAAATGTATTTTACCTGGTCTGCTGACTGCCAGCAGGCATTTGATAATGCAAAGTTGTTGCTTAGTACTGCCCCTGTCCTGGCTGCGCCTCAGCTTGATCGGCCGTTTAAGATTCAGGTCGACGCCAGCCACGTGGGGGCAGGTGCGGTACTGTTGCAGGAGGATGATGCCAAAGTGGACCGTCCTGTGTGTTATTTCTCACGCAAGTTTAACCAGTATCAGTCCAATTATTCCACCATCGAGAAAGAAGCTCTAGCTTTAATTTGGGCACTGCAACACTTCGACGTGTATGTTGGGGGTGGGGTTCACCCAGTCGTCGTTTTTACGGACCATAATCCTTTAACGTTTTTGAGGACGCTTCAAAATCCAAACCAGCGCCTCATGCGTTGGGCACTATTTTACAGCCTTATAACATGCACATCCGCCACATCCGGGGCACTGATAATGTATTGGCTGATGCATTATTGCGCGCGCCCCTGGTGTGATAGAATAATCACACACTAAGCTTTATGTACTGTCATGTCCCTGTTTTTGTTTCTTTTTTTTGTTTGTTTTTACAGGCGCCGGAATTGCAGATCCTCAGGAGGTTAAGAGGGCGGAGGTGGTGTAAAGTGGGGTGTTTGTGTGTTTGTGCCTGTGTGCGTTTGAGAGGCTGGTGATGGTTTAATTCTAGTCGGAAGTTTGTTTGATGTTTCTTCGGTTAATTAGATTAGTTACGGAAACCCACTTGGGTGTGTTTCTGTTTTAAGGGGGGAAACATGTGACGACCCTGGTGGGGGTAACTACATATATAATCAGTGCTTTATTCCTATATGCTCCCAGGTCACGTGCCCTAAATGGCCAGGGGTATAAGAGGCCCGCCTCCCTCAACATGGAGGTCGATTCTCCTCCTCCCGGTCTTGGTTGTTCTTTGCGTTTTGGTTCCTTTTCCCTAGACAGATCTTAATCTATCTTACTTGCTCTTCCACTGCCTCTTTCTCCTCCTCTTTCTCTTCCTCTTCCACCTCCTCTTCCACCTCCTCTTTCTCTTCCTCTTCCACCTCCTCTTCCACCTCTTCTTTCTCTTCCTCTTCCACCTCCTCTTTCACCTTCTCCTCCGAAGGGTCTCTGTCCTCCTCGAGCCTCTTTCTCTCCTCCTCGCTCTCCTCTCGCTCTTCTCTTAACTTTCTCTCCAGGGCTTGTCTCTCCACCTCCTCATCCCTCCTCCTGTACTCTTCCCATATTAGTTCTCTCCTCATGTCTTCCAGGATACTCCTCCGCTTCTGTCTCTCCACCCTTTCCTTCTCCTCCTGCGGTGTTGTCACCCACCCAACACGCAATCTTTGCGCATATCTCACTTCTCTCAGTTGCTTATATAACATTTCCTTACTAGGCGCCATCCCAGAGGCCTCTTCTAGGTTTTGCTGCTGATTGTCGTTCATTTTCTTGGTGTTGTTTTCCATAGTAGTTCTTATCTCTCTCTCGGTTGAAACCTTGAGTTGGCGCTGTTTATAGTGCCATGGCATGTAATGTCGAAGTAAATTCCTTGTATGTGTAAACATTCATGGCGAATAAAAACCGATTCTGATTCTGATTCTGATCTCTTCAAGGTCACTGTCGATACTGCCTCTTGAACAACCAGTCACTGCTTATATTGACTTTGTCATCCTATTAGCGCTTTGTGACGTCATTAGAATCCTGACCTGAAGATTCCACCTCTTGTATAAATATGTGCAAGTTAATGACGTCACAATGAAGGAACTACGTTATTGATCAACCCCCCCCCCACGTGCTCTGTCTCTTTAAATGTTGACGTCACTGCGTTGTCGGTTTTGATTGGTCCGTGTACTTCCGTGTTTGTGCTGAGAATCCAGCATGGCTGAAGAAAGGTGGAACAGAGTAAATATTCCTTTTCCAAGCGCCGTTTCGAGTGTTCGTATACCTTTCAGTAATGCAACAGGTAATTCACTTCAATCCAACCCGTGCTCAGTATGTTTACAGCATGAATGTCCCATTTGATAAGTTGTTTTAGGTACAATAATATGCTGTTAGATATCCCGAGTTACACACGTGGGGTGTGTCTGTCAAGGATGGTCAGTATTTATTTATTGTATTGACTTTTTATGTGTTATAGAGGGACAGTATACATTAATTTACATTTCACAGATCTAATGTAAATGCACCCAATTATAGCCAAAAGGCTAGTTAGTAGTGGTAGTCCCCCTATTTATAAACCTTGATTTCCCTTAGGAGACATGCTCATGCAATCCTGATCTTATTCTGTTACATGCTTTGTGTTGTACCAGGTTTAACTCTAAACCATATTCAAAAAGAGAATAGCAATGTTCTGAAGTTGGTCAAGAGTCCAGTTCTTCAAACTGAGATCCGGGTTCTGTACGAGATCCTTTACTGCTTAAGAAACTCCTTCAGACAGCAAAAGGCCTTCAGAGCCCTGAGACAGGTGGGACCAAGATCTGCTTCATATACTGTATTCATTCACTACACACTTCACTTTATGACAAACATATTCAATGGTATAAACGGTTTATGGGCAGTTATTGGGGGACTGAATATGATTGATTTCCTAAACTCCCTTTATTCAAAGCTTGAACAATGCATCAACCGATTGAAAGATACAAAGCTGGAAAACGCCCTCCTGGACCTGAAGGATCTATGTCCAAATAAAATACAAAGGTAACTTCATGTTCCTAACGCTGCCAAATCAGGACTGTGTTTTAAACTGTGTATATTCTGAGTATACTTATATTTATTATATTCTGTTGTAATAACTGTTTGGCACTTCTGGTTGGATGCTAACTGTATTTCGTTACCCTGTACTTGTACCTGTGTAAAGTTGAATCTAATCCAAACGAAGCTGCTTGTACAGAACATGGTTACATGGTTATGTGTGTCCGCAGGCAGCTTGCTACCAAGGTGGGCCACTGTGTGGTCCCCAGTCAGCCTATGCTGGAGTGGCTCTGTCTGAAGGTGCTGGGGGCTTCCAGTCTGATGACATGCCTCCTCCACCGCTGCATCAGGGCCTTCATGTATCCTTCCTTAGACGGGTGTCAGACCCTCGTTCGTCCAGGATTGTTCCACTGTGGAAAAGGTTTTAAAGTTGAGTCATGTTTTCTTTGATTGAGAATGACTTCTGGATGGAGGTCGAAGGGTCTTGATTTTGAAAACAGTGTCCAGATGACTACGTCTGAAAACCTTTTCTACAATTATTAAGAACAAACTAAACACAAAGTATAAGTGCATAACCTGCATGTATGTGCATATGGATAGTGCACATATGTGTGCTAGTTGGATCCAGTGTTTGGTATTCTTGCCTTGACCTACGTATTATTCAGACTGGTAAGGCAACATCTACGCTGTACAGAATTCGTCATCTTAAATGTGGTACTGACAAGCATGGTCAGTCGACTGTGGTAAGTATGGAATTGGGCACGACACACACACACCACACACACACACACACACACACACACACCACAGCTAGTAAGTACTCCACAGGCTTTGGGGAGCACTTTCAAACACACAGTATGACATCATCCGGTTTTTAAATGTCTACCTAGAAATGTTTTTTTCCCTGTATAATGCAGTTTTCTTGTACAGTTCCCTCTCTTGTTGACATCTGTTGTCTGATGTTTAGGGTGTTTTTCCGGGGTGTTCTGGTCACCTTGGCTCCTCTCTACCACCACCTCCTTGGACTTCTGCAGGAGGTGTCCCAGCTTCAGCCCATGCCCTCCCTAGGAGACTTCACCTTACCCTTAGACATAGCACCGTTCCTGGGGTCCTCTGACCTCATGGCCCTGGTGAAGAAGGAGCTCCACCCTGCTGAACCCCCCCTGGCTCCCCCCCTGGAGGACAGGGAGCAGGTGAGGGGTGACCATAGCGCTGGCAGGATTCGGAGAGTGGATCTGGGAGAAGCAGTCTTGGTTCGAAGGAAGGGGGATTCAGGTAACTGGCAAATGAAGAGACGATTGTTTATTTTTTTTGAGTCTGAAAATGGTTTCTGTGTTGTGACATTTGCTAAATTTGTATTTCCTGTCAAGATGTTCCTGGATTTGATGTGAAGGCTTTGCTTAAGCAAAACCAAGGCATTGTCACTGAGGTAAGCCTGATTCTTATTTTGGGATGTTAGTAATTTATTTTATAGATTAGAAGGAAAAAAAATAATGATTCCCCATCAACTGTTTCAATTATAATTCATTAATTTGTGATAATTATAATAATATTTATAATTTGTCACTGCTGTATTACATGTCATTCTATTGTAGGTATCAGTAGAACCGGAGAAGTTCTCTCAGGATGCCGTCACTGCTGATCGAAAGAGGAAGTTCCTAAAACCTGTGAAAGCAGCAGGTTCCTTCAGTGCCTTGTCTTCCTCCTTGGAGGAAATGCTGCGCTGGTGCCAACAGAAGAGGTTGCAGCAAGAAGTTAGACGCCTGGCATACGTGCAGCTTCGCTGTCAGAGGATGAATCATCTAGAATCTGCAGGATTCAGGTAGTTAGAATATTAACACACTGACCAAACTCTCTTGGTTTTGTTATTTAGAGCCATCTGTGTAAAACCACAAATGCATTAGTACACATTCAGCCTGTATGGACTGAGAAATGCACACAGTGAGTCGGTCTTGGCTGTTGGACCTGAGCTAGTAAATGGTCTTACGTTAAGCTACCTGTTTGTACTGGAACCTTCTAAACTATGCCAGCTTCTGTGAATGAAGGATTTATTGATAGGTGCAAAGAAATGCCTCAGTTTTTAAACATTTAAAAAGGAATGATTCATCTGCATGCATGTTTACTTTTTCAACTCCAGTGTTCAGAGGAAGTTAAGGAGCTTCAAACTGCAAGTCAGCTGGGCGTTGGCAGGGAAACAAGCTCCACCCATGACCTGCCAGGAACCAATCACAGTGTGGCGGAGGGCACACCCTAAAACTAGACTCCGATCCATCAAGAAAGTTGGTGTGTGCAGAAAACTCCCCTACAGACGGAGACAGAAACCTGCCTCTTCTGCGGACCCACCAGAGAGTCTGTCTAAAGAAGATCTGTCTGATATTAGCCGAAGTGTGATTGCACTTGAAGCCTCAGTAAAGACCACACCCTGTTCCACTGGGAACGATATAGATGACATATTTGCTTCTTTTGATTTCTGACACAAGCTTTTAGGATGATAGGATGTTATTAGATCATATGTATAGTTTTAAAGCATCCACTTGTCTGTCATTGTTTTTAAATGTTGTTTCATGTTAAACATTTTCAGAGTTGAAACATTCGAATAAAAACAAACTATACAGAGCAACCACTGATTGCTGCAAAGTGAAATTGTAATTATGATGGCGGTGATGAGGCCCGCCTCCCTCAACATGGAGGTCGATTCTCCTCCTCCCGGTCTTGGTTGTTCTTTGCGTTTTGGTTCCTTTTCCCTAGACAGATCTTAATCTATCTTACTTGCTCTTCCACTGCCTCTTTCTCCTCCTCTTTCTCTTCCTCTTCCACCTCCTCTTCCACCTCCTCTTTCTCTTCCTCTTCCACCTCCTCTTCCACCTCTTCTTTCTCTTCCTCTTCCACCTCCTCTTTCACCTTCTCCTCCGAAGGGTCTCTGTCCTCCTCGAGCCTCTTTCTCTCCTCCTCGCTCTCCTCTCGCTCTTCTCTTAACTTTCTCTCCAGGGCTTGTCTCTCCACCTCCTCATCCCTCCTCCTGTACTCTTCCCATATTAGTTCTCTCCTCATGTCTTCCAGGATACTCCTCCGCTTCTGTCTCTCCACCCTTTCCTTCTCCTCCTGCGGTGTTGTCACCCACCCAACACGCAATCTTTGCGCATATCTCACTTCTCTCAGTTGCTTATATAACATTTCCTTACTAGGCGCCATCCCAGAGGCCTCTTCTAGGTTTTGCTGCTGATTGTCGTTCATTTTCTTGGTGTTGTTTTCCATAGTAGTTCTTATCTCTCTCTCGGTTGAAACCTTGAGTTGGCGCTGTTTATAGTGCCATGGCATGTAATGTCGAAGTAAATTCCTTGTATGTGTAAACATTCATGGCGAATAAAAACCGATTCTGATTCTGATTCTGATCTCTTCAAGGTCACTGTCGATACTGCCTCTTGAACAACCAGTCACTGCTTATATTGACTTTGTCATCCTATTAGCGCTTTGTGACGTCATTAGAATCCTGACCTGAAGATTCCACCTCTTGTATAAATATGTGCAAGTTAATGACGTCACAATGAAGGAACTACGTTATTGATCAACCCCCCCCCCACGTGCTCTGTCTCTTTAAATGTTGACGTCACTGCGTTGTCGGTTTTGATTGGTCCGTGTACTTCCGTGTTTGTGCTGAGAATCCAGCATGGCTGAAGAAAGGTGGAACAGAGTAAATATTCCTTTTCCAAGCGCCGTTTCGAGTGTTCGTATACCTTTCAGTAATGCAACAGGTAATTCACTTCAATCCAACCCGTGCTCAGTATGTTTACAGCATGAATGTCCCATTTGATAAGTTGTTTTAGGTACAATAATATGCTGTTAGATATCCCGAGTTACACACGTGGGGTGTGTCTGTCAAGGATGGTCAGTATTTATTTATTGTATTGACTTTTTATGTGTTATAGAGGGACAGTATACATTAATTTACATTTCACAGATCTAATGTAAATGCACCCAATTATAGCCAAAAGGCTAGTTAGTAGTGGTAGTCCCCCTATTTATAAACCTTGATTTCCCTTAGGAGACATGCTCATGCAATCCTGATCTTATTCTGTTACATGCTTTGTGTTGTACCAGGTTTAACTCTAAACCATATTCAAAAAGAGAATAGCAATGTTCTGAAGTTGGTCAAGAGTCCAGTTCTTCAAACTGAGATCCGGGTTCTGTACGAGATCCTTTACTGCTTAAGAAACTCCTTCAGACAGCAAAAGGCCTTCAGAGCCCTGAGACAGGTGGGACCAAGATCTGCTTCATATACTGTATTCATTCACTACACACTTCACTTTATGACAAACATATTCAATGGTATAAACGGTTTATGGGCAGTTATTGGGGGACTGAATATGATTGATTTCCTAAACTCCCTTTATTCAAAGCTTGAACAATGCATCAACCGATTGAAAGATACAAAGCTGGAAAACGCCCTCCTGGACCTGAAGGATCTATGTCCAAATAAAATACAAAGGTAACTTCATGTTCCTAACGCTGCCAAATCAGGACTGTGTTTTAAACTGTGTATATTCTGAGTATACTTATATTTATTATATTCTGTTGTAATAACTGTTTGGCACTTCTGGTTGGATGCTAACTGTATTTCGTTACCCTGTACTTGTACCTGTGTAAAGTTGAATCTAATCCAAACGAAGCTGCTTGTACAGAACATGGTTACATGGTTATGTGTGTCCGCAGGCAGCTTGCTACCAAGGTGGGCCACTGTGTGGTCCCCAGTCAGCCTATGCTGGAGTGGCTCTGTCTGAAGGTGCTGGGGGCTTCCAGTCTGATGACATGCCTCCTCCACCGCTGCATCAGGGCCTTCATGTATCCTTCCTTAGACGGGTGTCAGACCCTCGTTCGTCCAGGATTGTTCCACTGTGGAAAAGGTTTTAAAGTTGAGTCATGTTTTCTTTGATTGAGAATGACTTCTGGATGGAGGTCGAAGGGTCTTGATTTTGAAAACAGTGTCCAGATGACTACGTCTGAAAACCTTTTCTACAATTATTAAGAACAAACTAAACACAAAGTATAAGTGCATAACCAGCATGTATGTGCATATCGACAGTGCACATATGTGTGCTAGTTGGATCCAGTGTTTGGTATTCTTGCCTTGACCTACGTATTATTCAGACTGGTAAGGCAACATCTACGCTGTACAGAATTCGTCATCTTAAATGTGGTACTGACAAGCATGGTCAGTCGACTGTGGTAAGTATGGAATTGGGCACGACACACACACCACACACACACACACACCACAGCTAGTAAGTACTCCACAGGCTTTGGGGAGCACTTTCAAACACACAGTATGACATCATCCGGTTTTTAAATGTCTACCTAGAAATGTTTTTTTCCCTGTATAATGCAGTTTTCTTGTACAGTTCCCTCTCTTGTTGACATCTGTTGTCTGATGTTTAGGGTGTTTTTCCGGGGTGTTCTGGTCACCTTGGCTCCTCTCTACCACCACCTCCTTGGACTTCTGCAGGAGGTGTCCCAGCTTCAGCCCATGCCCTCCCTAGGAGACTTCACCTTACCCTTAGACATAGCACCGTTCCTGGGGTCCTCTGACCTCATGGCCCTGGTGAAGAAGGAGCTCCACCCTGCTGAACCCCCCCTGGCTCCCCCCCTGGAGGACAGGGAGCAGGTGAGGGGTGACCATAGCGCTGGCAGGATTCGGAGAGTGGATCTGGGAGAAGCAGTCTTGGTTCGAAGGAAGGGGGATTCAGGTAACTGGCAAATGAAGAGACGATTGTTTTTTTCTTTTTTGAGTCTGAAAATGGTTTCTGTGTTGTGACATTTGCTAAATTTGTATTTCCTGTCAAGATGTTCCTGGATTTGATGTGAAGGCTTTGCTTAAGCAAAACCAAGGCATTGTCACTGAGGTAAGCCTGATTCTTATTTTGGGATGTTAGTAATTTATTTTATAGATTAGAAGGAAAAAAAATAATGATTCCCCATCTACTGTTTCAATTATAATTCATTAATTTGTGATAATTATGATAATAATTATAATTTGTCACTGCTGTATTACATGTCATTCTATTGTAGGTATCAGTAGAACCGGAGAAGTTCTCTCAGGATGCCGTCACTGCTGATCGAAAGAGGAAGTTCCTAAAACCTGTGAAAGCAGCAGGTTCCTTCAGTGCCTTGTCTTCCTCCTTGGAGGAAATGCTGCGCTGGTGCCAACAGAAGAGGTTGCAGCAGGAAGTTAGACGCCTGGCATACGTGCAGCTTCGCTGTCAGAGGATGAATCATCTAGAATCTGCAGGATTCAGGTAGTTAGAATATTAACACACTGACCAAACTCTCTTGGTTTTGTTATTTAGAGCCATCTGTGTAAAACCACAAATGCATTAGTACACATTCAGCCTGTATGGACTGAGAAATGCACACAGTGAGTCGGTCTTGGCTGTTGGACCTGAGCTAGTAAATGGTCTTACGTTAAGCTACCTGTTTGTACTGGAACCTTCTAAACTATGCCAGCTTCTGTGAATGAAGGATTTATTGATAGGTGCAAAGAAATGCCTCAGTTTTTAAACATTTAAAAAGGAATGATTCATCTGCATGCATGTTTACTTTTTCAACTCCAGTGTTCAGAGGAAGTTAAGGAGCTTCAAACTGCAAGTCAGCTGGGCGTTGGCAGGGAAACAAGCTCCACCCATGACCTGCCAGGAACCAATCACAGTGTGGCGGAGGGCACACCCTAAAACTAGACTCCGATCCATCAAGAAAGTTGGTGTGTGCAGAAAACTCCCCTACAGACGGAGACAGAAACCTGCCTCTTCTGCAGACCCACTAGAGAGTCTGTCTAAAGAAGATCTGTCTGATATTAGCAGAAGTGTGATTGCACTTGAAGCCTCAGTAAAGACCACACCCTGTTCCACTGGGAACGATATAGATGACATATTTGCTTCTTTTGATTTCTGACACAAGCTTTTAGGATGATAGGATGTTATTAGATCATATGTATAGTTTTAAAGCATCCACTTGTCTGTCATTGTTTTTAAATGTTGTTTCATGTTAAACATTTTCAGAGTTGAAACATTCGAATAAAAACAAACTATACAGAGCAACCACTGATTGCTGCAAAGTGAAATTGTAATTATGATGGCTGTACATTGAGAAATATTGTTTCGGTTTTTGTAATGTAGTGGAGAGTATGAAGGGGGTCTTCATAAATCGCTACGAAAGGAATGGATGTATCTCATATCTTGTTGAATATCTAATAAACAGGGCACCACCTCTATTTTTGGAAAGGAATTGAGGAAAACATTGTGTGCATAAAGTATATAATAGCCTCTTGATCCGTCTCATAACCATGGAGTCACGTGTTCCCTTAAATTAGCGCAGATCCGATAACGGAGAATTGTATACAAAAAGGTTTATTTAAAGCAAATGAATTGATGAAACAAATACCAGAATTTATGTAGGTTAGTTTGATAACGATACAGTGATTTATACCGAAAGTGACAGACAGGGGCAGACAAGGATAAAGGGGGAGTATTGGCCTAAGGAGACAAAGGACAGTTATGCTAAAATATGCTAACGACAGGAAGACTAAACTTAAATCGGTTAAATTTCACCACACTATGCCAATGTCTACGCGTAAGAAATTAGCTGGTCAGTTACTTTGTCCGTTGAAGAAAGGTAGAGTTGATCTTCCTTGTGGTGTCCAAGAAATAAAAGGAAGTATTCCTTAAATTCTGTGATAGTTCTTGGTTGTTGAAAGGTTGCTCATTATAACAGATAAATCCAAGGTTGTTGTTCCTTAGAATAATCCGAACGAAAGAGGGAGAATAATTCTAGGTTTGGGTTTTTATACTAGGTAAGGTAAGGGGGGTTTGGGCTCCCTTATCTGAAGATGGTCCCATAAAGGGATTGGCATGTAGATGTGAAAGGGTCTCTTGAGTGGGTATCTTTCCAATGTCAGTGGAAGTTCTTGACTTCAATAATTCACAATGTAACATTCAGAAATGTAATTGTTAGTTTTGCTCGAACATCTGGATACCAAGAATGAGTTATTTGTAACAAAGGGGCAGGGAGTTCCATAAAAAAACATTTAAAGAGAAATTCACTACCTTTTAGTGTCCAATAAGCAGTATTGTCTTTGTGAGATGTTTGTAATCCATTAAATGTCGGTTTTGGGGATAAATCCTCTGTTCAGACTTGTGAACCAGTTATTCCAAGGCCTGCCTGGCCTTTCAGCACTGGTTTCATCAGTGTCTCACTGACAAGGGAAGGCTCGGAGACTCTGCTACAGTAAGATTTACTAAATGGTACCCCCATCCCTCAACACTAACCCAAACCCTAAATCAGGTGTTTGTCATGCAACTGAGCTGTTAGGGAATCGAGATTTGAAATGACCATCCAGCGTTGGTCTTCTAAAATGATGATCTTAACTGACCTACAGTGGTCTACTTCTTTATTTCACACACAAGTTGTTTTAAAACCACTTTGAAGTGAATAGCATTCTGATCTGGAAATGTATGTAAATGTGAGAGGGGCAAAGATGGTTATCTGCAATCGTGATAAGGACATTATGTTTTCGTCTTTGAAACTCTTAGTTCCTCTTATTAAATGCTTATCTTTTGACCAAGCCTTGTACTTGAGTTATGATAGATGTTGTTAAATGTCATGCAAGTACATATCATTTCATGGCTAATTAAAAAATTCTGAAGCAAAAGTTATGAACTAATTTTAAAAATGCAGTTGTCCAGCTTTGTAAGATCCATTCAAGAGTTACGTAATTGTATAAAAAGTAGTAGTTTCCCTTCGGACTTACAGTTAACAAGAAGCATATGTGCTCTTCCATTGAAATACAATACAACAGTTTGATAAAAAGAAAACATTTTATTGAGTAAATAGTTAATAAACATATAAATATACAAATATCATGATGCAATTTCTAAGAGTTACATTTAGATAATTCTAGGCTTAGTATGACAGTTTTTACATTTAGAAATGCTCCAGAATATGCACTTAAAATACAATAAATACTATTTAAATTATAACTGAATTATAATTGTAATTTTTACTATCTTAAAAAATATATGGGAAGGCATGAATACTTTCAGTACTCATAAAGCCTTATTTTAACTAGACTATAGCAGGAACCATGAATAAAGATAATATAGGCCTACTGCAATTTAAATAGAACGTTAGATATGTTTTTTTTATGCCAATGCTAATAAATTACTTTAAACATATATGTATCTATATATATATAAGTTGTAAATAAAGTTGTACATGTACGTAAGATTGTAAATTATGAAGAAGGCTTGAAAAATTCCTCGCTTAAAATGGCCCTCAATGAATTGCATCCCTTTTAAATGAGACATCAGTTCACTTAAAAAAAAAAGAAAAAAAAGAAAACGTTGAGTGACTGGCACCTGTTGAGCAAACCTCCCACCAGTAGATGGCGCCAATTTGTGTTACAGTCATCAGTGTTACTGGCTGTGTGTCTCAGGAGCTCCAGAGGGGGGTTGGTTGGCATGGCTTTGCCACAGCCTCCAGGTCGCTGCAGGCCGAGCTGGCGTCTGCAGCTTGACTCACAGGGGAGTGACCTTCCCTTTGACACCTGTGTTCCTGTTCTCGTCACACTCGAAGGCGTCGTTGTCCAGCTCTAACTCCTTCTTCTCTCTGGAAGGCGGGGCCTCTGTGTCTCCCTCGCTGTCCTCGCTGCCCTGCCGGGACGAGCGGAAGCATCTTTTGTACATCTGGTACCCTGGAGGAGGGAGGAATGACATCACACATAAGCCCAAAAAGGCAACATGACGTTGTGTCCTTGGGAAAGGCACTTCACCCTACTTGCCTCAGGGAGGAATGTCCCTGTACATGCTGTTAAGTCGCTCTGGATAAGAGCGTCTGCTAAGTGACCACATGTAAAAGGTGACCAGCCTTTACCTCCCACAGCTAAAACAGCCACCACCAGCTGGAAGATGCTGTAGATGAGCGGGAAGGCAAACATGACCTCCAGCTCCGAGGCAGAGAAGGACAGCTGGACGATGGTGCTGCACAGCTGGGAGTTCTGGAAGCCCGTCTCCAGGGCGATGGTGCGACATCTGGAACACGCCAGAGAAACGAGAGATCTAAGCATAGTTCCAACTGTTGCAGATGACTGTTGATGCTGGATAGTTCTCTGGGGTCTGTACTTTCCATTTGAACAGGGGGGCACTAGCAAGGATTGAATACCAGTAGGTAGACAAACTGTAGACAAACATACTTATTGGATACAAATTGTAAACATCTAAATGTAAAAAAAACTGTTTGAACCTGTTTTTTGGACAGATTTGTTTTTAGAAAAGAAGCATTCAGTACGTTGTAAATTACAGTTTACGATTTACAGATTTTTTTTTAAACGTTTAATTAAATCCACAGTTCAACTTAATCTGCCTCTTTGACGCATGCAGCACCATACATTACACTGGCAGAGAGGATACCTGTGCCATGGCTGGCCGACGAAGCGAGCCATGAGGAAGCCCAGACCGAAGCCAACGAAAGGGTAGATGGCCCCGATGATCCAGAGGGAGGGAGAGATGACCCAGGAGGACTGGTACAGTACGCCGCCCACCACCGCGATGATGATGATGAGCAGGAAACCCACGATGGAACCCACCTGCACACACACACAGTCATCCCATCACATACACTACCATCACGGCCTGGCTAGCACCTCCACTGCCACCCCCACTACCACATCCACCTCCACTACCAAATCCACATCCATAACCACCTCCACTGCCACTTCCACTACCACCTCCACATTCACGACCACATCCACTGCCACATCCACAACCACATCCACATCCATGACCACATCCACCTCCATAACCACATCCACGTCCACAACCACATCCACCTCCACATCATTAACCACATCCACCTCCACATCCACCTCCATAACCACATCCACCTCCACATCCATAACCACATCCACCTCCACATCCACCTCCACATCCATAACCACCTCCACCAGGGTGTTTGAGACAGGAAGGGGAGTTGGCGTGGTCTCACCTTGAGAATCTTCTTTGCTGCTTTGGGCCACTTGTTTTTGACCAGGATTCCAAGGCCAACAGGGATGAGGAGAGAGAGCAGAGTGATGCCTGCAGGATGAGAGAAGTGGACATCAGAACTGGACCTACCATTTGCATTGTGGACACGCATTCAACTGCTCATTAATTTATGTTTCCTCTTGAACTGTTACACACAAACTCAATGTTAATCTTTAATAATTACAGATGTTCGATGAATGCCATTTCTATACTGGTTTGACTTCAAGTTACATGTGTAGTATTAAACTTAATCATCCACTCCATGCAACAACCCAAAAAATATCTGTCCGATATTATTAATTTGCACTTGTATGGGCTACACATCTCACTTAGATTTATAGATGTAACTTTTTAGTGTGTTTTATTTATTTATTATATATTTAAAAAAATAATCTGTTTAAACTCACTCTATTCTTTGTGAGTCAGTGCAGTGAGAGCAAAGTGTAAACCAATAACCAATTTCCTTGTATTCGTACATGCTTGGCCGATAAAGCTGCAATAATTCTGATTGCCTAGTCCATGTCCCCCCCCCCCCCTCGGGACCCGGGCGGTGCTCTTACCGATGCTCTGGTAGGGGATCTGGATGGTGTCAGCTGATGTCCAGACTGTGGTGTAGATGAGCAGACACAGAGGCATCATGCCCAGGGCCAAGATGGAGGAACAGGCCGTCATGCTGATGCTGCAAGGAAACACAGATGCAACGTTAGCCCGACGTTAGTATAACGTTAGACAGACATATAGAGGCGCCCTTCTTCACGAGAATAGGCAAACTAATATTGCTCATAAAACAATTAAAGACTATGCGGTCCATATCCCAGCCTCACTTGAGGTCCATATCCCAGCCTCAGATAAGGTTCATATCCCAGCTTCACTGGCTGAGGTCTATGTCCCGGGTTGGACTGAAAGACTGAAAAACATCCTTTGAAACGCAGAACGGCCAGTCTCCCAACGGCCAGTCAGACCATGTCTGTCCCAGCCTCCCAGCCTCACCTGAGGTCCATATCCCAGCCTCCCTGCCTCACTTGAAGTCCATATCCCAGCCTCACCTGAGGTCCAAAACCCAGCCTCACCTAAGGTCCATATCCCAGCCTTCCAGCCTCACCTGAGGTCCAAATCACAGTGTCCCTGCCTCACCTGAGGTCCATATCACAGCTTCCCATAGTGTCCATAACCCAGCCTCACCTGAGGTCCATAACCCAGCCTCCCCTGAGGTCCATGTCCTAGCCTCAACCAAGGTCCATAACCCAGCCTCCCCTGAGGTCCATGTCCTAGCCTCAACCAAGGTCCATATCCCAGCCTCACCTGAGGTCCATATCCCAGCCTCCCAGCCTCACCTGAGGTCCATATCCCAGCCTCACCTGAGGTCCATGTCCCCATCCAGCCAGTATGCGATGATGTTGGATCCGGAGCCTCCGGGGCAGCAGCCCATGATGATGATAACCACAGCCTGCACAGGAAGCACGTTGAAGGCCAGCGACAGGGCGAAGGCCACGAAGGGCATGATGCCGAACTGGCAGAGGAAGCCGATGAAGATCCCCCAGGGTCGTCTGATGTGGCCCCAGAGTTTAGGAGCATCCACTGTGCAGCCCATGGAGAACATCACCATGGCCAGCATGATGGTGAGGACCGCACTGAGCACCACGCTCAGGATCTCATTGAAGTTATCAGCAGGAACCAGGCAGGACGTCCTGGAGCAGACGGTGGCGTTGGGGTGGCAAGTGCCAGCGGTCATGGGCGAGGCCATGGTGGACGGAGGGGAAGGTGCTGGGAAGGCAGGTGAGGAGCAGGTGAGGAGCAGGTGAGTCTCTCTGAGGAGGAGGAGGTGATTGTGGAGAGACTGCTGTCCCGACAGAGGCTCTGCTGCGTCCACGGTAACAGGGGCGACACTGAGGACAAACGCTGAAGAGCTCGTCTTTAATACTCACGCGCAAATAATTAAAAACGGGGGACGGATGAAAATATGAAGAAAGTCAACAATTTACAGGATTTTTTTTTTTATGAGGTCAGTGTCCAAATCGAAGCACATATAAAGATGAATGTAATTGTTTCAGCTTCAGGTAGTAGTAAATGTGATTGCACCATCTTTTCTTTATTATCACTCATTGACCTTTAAAATGCTTTATAGTCGTCTTCCCGTCATGGCAACGCACCAATCAGATCAGTCGTGTCACCACATAGAGCATGTCACCAGCACATGCACAGTGCTTCTGAACATCCCTGACACATGGTCACATTAAAACAGAAGGAATGTGCCCTGCTGGGGGGGGGGGACACACGCCGTCAGGAAATATGTAACTTTTTTAAAGCTCTGCAACGTGGGGCTGAAAACAGGTGGAACGAGTTTGCCACCAAGTTGGCCAAAGTCTGGTTTTTAAAACGTGTGTTGCAGACTAGCTACCTTATTTTAATAAGGTATTATAAATAACAAGGTTGCTTTTTTATTTTATCTTTACCTTTAGTTCCGTATATTGGTTTGCTCCATCCTGCTTTCTGACGATTTCCGAACATTAGGACAGGATATAATAATGTGTGAAGAAGAATGAGTAAGGACTCAGCAGCTTCATATATATAACTGTAATAGTTCCTGAGGCTCCAAGTCACATTTTACATGTATTCATTTATCAGACGCTCTTATCCAGAGTGACTTACAACAAGTACAGGGACATTCCCCACCCCGAGGCAAGTAGGGTGAAGTGCCTCGCCTAAGGACACAACGTCATTTTGGCACAGGCGGATATCGAACCGGCAAATATCAGCACAACAAGTTCCTCCACATCTGAGGTCCCTGTAAGTCATTTGATCATGTTTGGACACAGTTAATCATTAAGGACTGTAAGGAGAGAATGGTTAACAACCATCCATCTATAGTCAGGGACCTGCAGTACACAGAACACAACCAAACCAATGTTCTTTAGATGTTTATTTCAAAACAGAAACCCAAACCATCTGTCTGGCTTTGCACAGGAAGTGCACATCTATAAGTATAAACCCTGTTTAACAGATGGTCTGTAGAGAGTCAATTTAATATATGTACATGCAAGTACATATATTAAATCCTATAAATTCAATGTTTTATATATGAGGGTATATGACAGGAGACATGCTCATGTTATATCAACACTGAATCTGATGAACGTGTTTTAGCAAACCCAGTCTGGACACAGTATCCCAGTGGGGTGAGTCAACTGATCTTCAGTCAGATTCAATGGTTTTCAGTTGGACACACACACACAATGAGGACGATCAGGAGGACGAGCGTCAGCTTCCTGCCGTGTCACCAAGCTGGATGCTCCCTGTGACGTGAGCAATAAAACACCTGAGCAGGTAGATCCCTGAAAACTGGAGGGAGCTATGAGAGAGGGGGGGGGCGAGAGGGGGGGGGGGGGGGGCAGGGTGAGAGGGGGGGGGGGCAGGGAGAGAGGGGGGGGGCAGGGAGAGAGAGGGGGGGCAGGGAGAGAGGGGGGGGCAGGGAGAGAGAGAGAGAAGGGCAGGGAGAGAGAGAGAGAGACACAGAAAGAGAGAGGGGCAGGGAGAGAGAGAGAGAAGGGCAGGGAGAGAGAGAGAGAGAGACACAGAAAGAGAGAGGGGCAGGGAGAGAGGCCAAGAGAGGGATGAAAACAGAAATAGGGGGTGAGGAAAGGGGGATGGAGAGAGAGAGAGAGAGAGAGATTAGTTGAGAACAATAAAAAATTTAAAAGGACTTAGAATGACAAATGAATTAGAATCTTGACTCGCAGGTGACTAAGGCATCATCACCTGTTACACCACATTACATGAAGGAGCGTGATGCAGTGAAGTTACATAACCGAGCTCGTACACCTTTTATCTACGTGGAGGACAGGAGACACAGATATAAAACGTGTCACTGGGTGCCGCAGAAGGGGGGCTCTAAAGAGGCCCTTTACTTTTCTGAGAATAAGAAGGTGTGTTGGCATGTTCCTGAACAGGTAGCTCATCAGCAGCATGTACGCAGTGGCTTAAGGGCTGTGAAGAAGCTGCCCAGCCCAGCTTATCGCCCTGTTATCTGAGGAACCTGGGCTTCTGACATCCAGGCCTTTTATGGAGGAGTAGGGAGCCTAAAACAATCTCAAGGTCTCTCTCTCACATACATGCGGTTATGAATCAGTGTACAGTTCAAGGGAGTTTGTGTCAACGGCAGGGGTGTGTGAGGTAGCATGTACACCAGCCTCTGATCTTATCTAATCTCTTCACGGATAGCCTTTTGATCCCATTTCGATAACTGACATAATTCCCAGTTGAACCTTATCTGATGAGATTGCAGCGTTCCAGTTGACAGTACGATAAAAACCCTTAATTGAACCATATCCATCCAGGATGGAAAACCTTCCTGAGATGCTCATTTAGTTGACAGTGGAGATGCATGGTTAGGTCCATGACTTAGTCAATAATCCATCATGTTAATCAATAACCACTCACCTATTTCAAGGCCTATAGGATCGGTTAAAGTTTGGATTCCATTCGTTTCTAAACTTCAATGGTAAAGCTTACAAATGTTTTTTCAGCGAGAGTTTGGACCGAAACATACTCACTTACTTAGGAATGATTTGCGGTGTGTTTTGATGATTTGTGTGTGTGTCTTGGTGTGTGTGTCTTGGTGCATGTGTGTGTGTCCTTCTCCTCTCACCTGACCAGGAAGGCTTGAGGGAAACACACTGAGCTGTGAGTCCTGATGACGTCCTGCAGATGCAGCAGGTGAGTGAGCAGCTGCCCTCGGCCACACTTATCGATCTTAGTCACCACAACCTGGACGACAACAAGAAACCATGATCATGTTCACGCAACAAAACACACATCAACACTGACACAAGGATGGCTGGAATATCAAACTAATCAACACTGATGAATAACTTTAGCACTGCAAGGTTCCAAGCATCCTCCCTACATACTCCCGAGGGGCAGTGGTGAGACTGAAACAGCTTAGGTCTGCCACCTAGTGGTCAGCAAGGCAAACTACAGCCAGAGCAACAACACAACAATGAGGGACAGTTGAAGGAGATGCACTTCAAACTAAATCAAGTTTACTGACTCATGCCAAAGATGGTCTAAAAACCAAGACACTGTTCCATGCCTCCAGACTATGTAGCCTCCAGAACAGTTTCACTTCAGCTGGCTGAGCGGTTAGGGAATCAGGCTAGTAACCTGAACAATGCTGGTTCGAAACCTGGCCGTGCCAAATGACACTGTGTCCTTGGGCAAGGCACTTCACCCTACTTGCCTCAACTTACTTTCTGTGAGTCGCTCTGGATAAGAGCGTCTGACTAAATGACTAAATGTAAATGTAACTTCCAGTAGCTTAATTTGCTCATTCTTCACTCATCCATTCATCTGCCTCCACTTCTCCCTGTTCAGAAGCACATGGTCTTTATTCAAGTCCCCAGCTTTCTCACAATCTTAGTTATGGTCAAAGTGCTTAATAACCTAAAAGCATGAATAATTCATTCTAGACGTGCATTAAGTGCAGACAGCTTTTCAGTAATGACTTCCATTGCGAGCGGTTTTAAATAGCTGAGAGGCACAAGAGAGTTGGTTGGTTCAGCGATCATTTGTTTCTGAACAGTGTGACAGAGTCTCCATTTAAACACATCATCAGCACATATTTCCAATTGGTTGATGAGCTCGTTAAAAAATGGCTTTACAAAGACACGTAATGTGTCTGAACTCTCATTCGTGCTTAAACATGATTTAAAGAGGAGAAAGAAGAAAAAAAACGTAGACATGTTGAGGTCAGGGTGACCACAAACTCGAAGGTCAAACACCCCCCCCCCCCCCCCCCCACACACACACACACACCCCCCGTGAGCGGCCGTGAGCTCGTCTCTCACCGCATACGGTCGCCTGAACTCTTCACACATCTCCAAGGCGATCATGTCCGCCCTCTGAAGCCCGACACCACCGTCCACCAGCAGGAAGGTCCTCACCAAGCTGAGGGCAGAAGAATTCAACTCACCTCAGTTCAACCTCAGGCTTGGGGAGAAGAAAAAACCCACGATAAAGCCACGTATAGGATCAGTGATCGCACCATCCTGCCACAGGAAATTCTGTGTTTGTGAAACTTACATGGCGGATAACAACCTGATTCTGGAAACATTATATATATTATTTTACATATAAACACATAACTAACTCATGACAGGACAACCTTGTAATAAGACACACACACACACACACTTGGTGTGTGCTCTTACTTCTCACGAGTCTGCAGGTAGGGTTCCACCATCTCTACAAAGTCTTTGGGGGCTTTGTGTCCATAGCCCGGCATGTCGACCATGGTGAAGAACTTCCCCACTTTGAAGAAGTTCATCTTCTTCGTGTGTCCCTGGGGGAAGATAAGATGGACTCAGGGACCAGATACAAATCAAGGGTTCCACCTGATGTGGAACAAACTGATGTGTCAGTGTAGAACCCTCGTTCCTCCTGGAGAGTTCCACTGTAGGAAAAGGTTTCAGAGGTTAGTCAGCTAGACACTGTTTTCAAAATCAAGATGTTTCAACTCCCAGACCGTTTCCTCTGATTGAGAATGACTTCTGGATGGGGATGAAATCGTCTGGCATTTTGAAAACAGTGTCCAGATGACTACCTCTGAAACCTTTTCTACAACTAACTGATGAATGAAGGATCTAATAAGAGCTCTCACTGGTCTGACTGAGCAGAATAAACAGAAACTGTGACTGAAACAGCCACCATCTAGCTTCACCAATAAACCGTCCATAAACCGTTCAGGATCGACCAACCACAGCACAGTATTGGGGGTGTTTATTTGGACGTGCGTCTGCTCACCGGCGTTTTGGACACTCGGACTTCCACCTCAGGAGCCAATGAGAACAGGGCTTTGAGGAGGGAAGACTTGCCCACGTTACTCCTGCCGACGAAACACACCTGGAAACACACAAGCAAGTCACACACACACACCATAACCGCTAGGAGAAAAATGTAGCTAACAGGTAAGACAGAAAATGACTTCCAGATGTGCTACAAAACGTCCTGATTTTGATAGTGTCCAGCTCCAATCCAACTTTATTTCTATTGCACTTTAAAACAACATGGTTGACCAAAGTGCAGTACATAGCAATATTAAAAACGCAATAAATAGACACACACTATACACAGTAAAAACAACACAACAATGCTGTGTTGACTCAACTCCTGGACCATTGAGGATCTACACAGACTTAGTAAGTAACCAACTACAGCCTTTCACTTTGAAGTGAACATGAGATTTTGGGATTTTCAGTCTTAGGATACAAGCCGATGCTAAATGAATACAAATCGAACGTGTTCACTAAGTAGCTGCATTTTAACGGCCCTCAGAGTGAAAGTACAGCTAACGCACGAGCAGTCATTTGTATCGTTCATACGTTTACAGACGTCATGTCCCACTGGGGCGGGGGGGGGGGGGGGGGGGCGCTACTGCAGCCATCAATCTCCCAGACACAGGATGGATGGATGAGAGGCTCGCCCTCCCCGAGGCCCAGGGTATAAATCACTCTGACAGAGGAGGAATGGAGAGGGAGCAGGGGGAGAGAAAGAGGGGGGTGGAGAGAGAGAGAGATGGTGAGAGGGTAAGATGGAGTGGGGGAGAGAGATGGAGAGAGGTTGAGAAGTGGGGAGAGAGATGGAGAGAGGGTGAGATGAAGTGGGGGAGAGAAAGGGGGGGGAGAGAGAGATGGAGTAGGAGAGAAAGAGAGGGAGAGATGGAGAGGGAGGGAAGGATGGATAGATAGATGGAGAAGGAGAGAGGACGAAAAGTAACTAGAACCCCATATCTCTGATCACCTGCCTGTCCTCTTCAAATCTCCCCCTCCACAGCCTGAGGCCACATCAAGGCTACAGGGTTATGGATATGTTCTTCTTTTTTAAGGCAACGACTCAGCGAATAGAAGGATTACACTCATTAAAATATGCATGAAGCAGAACTAAAGAAGCAGACAGAGATAGAGTATTTATTCGGACTATTCCTTGCTAGTACATTTCCTTCCAAACCCATTCATCAACACACACGCCCAAGACACACATTCCTCCCCAAACACACATAAACACTCCAACTTTCTCCCCATCGTGGAAGTCTGCCCTCTTCCTCTCACAGACTCTCTCCAAAACTCCAGCAATCTCTCCAAAACACTCTATAAAAAATCCTCTCTCAAAAAGCCTCTCTAATAGACTCCCCCCCCCCCCCCCACCCCCCCCCCTCGCTGACCTCTGGCTGGGTGAGGGTGGGCGCGTGTTCCATCCTCACAGCTGAGGACAGGTAATCCATCTTGTGAGATGGAGAGGGGGAGAAGAGCTTCTCTGCCAGAGACATGGCCTCCACGCTGGGCTGGAAGAGCTGAAACTGGCTCCTGTCTACAGGGCCGGCCAGGTAGGCCTCCAGGGTCCTGGAGGGGAACAGGAGAGCCTGGAACTTCTTCTGGGAGAGTCGAGAGGCCTGCTGGATGGAGGCCAGGTTGTGGAAACAGCTTTGAGACGGTGTCTTGTGAGGGAAACTCACACACAGAGCTGGAAGTCTCCTGCAGAACATCATCTCAGTCTGCAGACGTGTTTCTCTTCACTCTGAATGGAGGGAACAGGGGCAGCGTCTCAGTGACTGGGGGGCAGATTCGTGGGACACTTCCTACCTGTTTCTGCCCACTTATGAATGGGCTACATTAACTGATGGATCATTTCAAGACTGGATGTCCAGCAGGTACACCCAGCCTGTTAACAGCTGCCCAGATAGAATCAAGAGGTCTAGTTTACACCGACAGTGAGGTGGTAATTTCGTAAAACTACAAATCTCTGCTGTTAGTGGTGAAATGCTCTTAGACTGACTTAGGGTAGAAACGGTACATGCATAATATGAGTCCAGTAGAAACTAATGTGCTTGAATTTAAATGGTTTCCAATACTTACATTTTTATTTAGGAAAATCCTACACGTTTAATTGTGTGTTTAGGCAGCTCATTTAAGAGGAATGTTACTTATTTGCTTCGACCCATTGTTTATTTTTCCTGCGACCTCCATGTTGGAAATGTGGTGCAGCTCTTAAATGTGTCCGACTAAAACAACAGAAACAGATCTCTGTTCCGCCTAATATCATGAATTAATTCTACACTGGGATTGAAACAGATATTAATACCTGACATATTTGATCATTTAGGTATACTTTCAATGTATTACACAAAAAACATAGCAATATTAATCTCCTATTTTACATACGGACAGATATGAGATTTATACGAACATTAGACCAAATGTTGCATTCCATCAGCCTATTATGTAGACTCTTGGTTATGTTACCCTGCCATTATATAGAAGCACTCAATTCTGCTGTGCACCCAACTATATACAGTTGATACATGGCTGAAGAAAAAGTAAACTCCCAGATATTTGTAATGCCATTGGAACTCTCCTGACCTCACCCATCCACTCTGTTGGAACAAAACAAAACCTTTCTAAAGCAGAAGTACATCAAATGTCAACCTCTTGACCTGGATTAGCAGGGATTAAGCCTAATCCAGACACTTAGACATTTAAATAAAGCAAGCCAAAGAAACATCCTCGTAAATTAGATGGTAGGAGGTGGTAGGTGATAAGAGCGACTCCCGGCAGCGCTTCATCCCATAGAGATACACACATGCCTTCTCTCCCCCACAACATTCCTGCACTCTGAGCCTCAACGAATACCTGTTGCGGTTCTGTCTAATGTAGTCAGAGATCCGGAGGGTTTGTTCTTCCATTCAAGGGCTGTTTCAAAAGGTCTGTGATCGGTTCAATAACAGCACACAACACAGCACAGACAATATCGACACTAGGTTTTTAAAATTGTATCATTATTTCAAAAAATAACTCTTTATGTAACAACTTTTTTCTCTGGGGTTGTTCTGGTCTGAGTTAAATCTCCATCTCTCATACTGTTCATCTCCTCGTCTCTTGGTGGCAGTGTTGACCTGTTGAAAACTCCCTCTGGTTGGTAGGAAAGCATCTCCCATCACCACCCACCCACCGACCCCCTGGAAACCACCCACATGATTTATGCTGGAACACACAAACGACTAGAGACATCCTCTCTCTGTCAATACTTCCCACCAGACATTCTTTGCTACTATCTTCACATACGAATTCCCAGAAAACTTGGTCAACCATCACCTACTCACCTAAAGCTAACAGTGGTTCATGACCCCTTACAAAATAGATTAAGTATTTGTGTCATAACATCTTTTTACATTCTTGAGCTCTGAGGTACAAATGCGAGTCTGTGAATTAGCTGAATGACTTCTCGTCACCGTGATTGAACCGGGCAGATGAAACCACAAAACTAGCGTTGCACATTCCTACAGTAGTGACCACTGATAAGCAGCGCTGATTAGAGATATTTACAGATGACTGTTATTACCCGCAAAACGGCAGCTGGGCCTTTCATACAGCAGCTAACATAGTAGAGAGGCGGACTTGATCGTTAAACACTCTGAACTCTGAAAGTTATTTCTGTTCGGAAAGAAGGGCTTTTAACAGGGGAATGAGACAGTGAGAAATATATAGCCTCAGCATGGTGAGAGGTAGGGAGGGAAGGAGGGAGGGAGGAAAGGAGAGAGGGAAGGAGGGAGGAAAGGGGTGAGGGAGGGAAGAGAGAGGGAGGGAGAGAGGGAGGAAGGGGAGAGAGGGAGGAAGGGGAGAGGAAGGAAGGGGAAAGGAGGAAAAGGGGAGAGGGAGGGATAGAAGAGTAGAGGGAGGGAGGGAGGAAGGGAGAGAGGGAGAGAGACACGAAGGATGGAGCGAGGCCTCTGGCTCTCTCATGGCTTTGTCGCCCTATCGTTCAGCGTGAGCCAGCAGATCAAATGCCAGACCAATCAATCACCAGCAAGCAGACATCTATAGTGGCGGCCATGATGGCCTTTAGCTCCCTGGGGAGGTTATCAATAAAATAAAAAGAGAAAATCATAAAAAATGGATTGTGCTCAAACAACCCACCCAGACCACTCTATCACACTCTGTAAGTCTTCTCCATCACCTGTGTTGCTTTCCTCCTCTCTCTTTATTCTGTCCACTTTCTCCCTCTCTCTGTCTCTTTCTGTGTGTGTCTGTCTCTATGTCTCTTTCTGCCTCTGTGTCTCTGTCTTTCTCCCTCTCTCTGTCTCTTTCTGTGTGTGTCTGTCTCTATGTCTCTTTCTGCCTCTGTGTCTCTGTCTTTTTCTCTCTCTCTGTCTCTTTTTGTCTCTCTGTCTCTCTCTGTGTGTCTGTCTTCTGTGTCTCTCTCTCTGTGTCTCTGTGTCTGTGTCTCTCTGTCTCTCTCTAACTCTCTGTCTCTCTCTGTCTCTCTGTCTCTCTTTGTCTCCCTCTGTCTCTTTGTGTCTCTCTGTCTCTCTTTGTCTCGCTCTCTCTCTCTGTCTCTCTCTCTGTCTCTCTTTGTCGGTCTCTCTCTCTCTGACTCTTTGTCTCCCTCTATGTCTCTGTCTGTCTCCCTCGTCCTCTCTTCCTGTCCTCCGTACAGCAGTGCTCCTCCCTGCTCTGTGATGGATGTGATGCAGATGGACGTGGTCTGTCTGGTGAGTCTGGGCTGTGAGGAGTCTCACAGCAGGCTGCTGCTCTCTGCTGCTCTGCCCGGTGTGGCTTTGTGGCTCAGGAAAAAAGGTCCAGCTGCACTGGCTAACACACACCCACACACCACCCACACACACACACACACACACACACACACACACACACACACACACTCTGAGGACAAATTCACACACACACTTAAAGGACAGATGATGTTTAATGTGACATTGAATGATCACACACTCTGACCCTTTCTAACCTGGCAGGGCCCATTACCACAGTCATTTGCATGTTAACAACTCCTGACGCCCCCTCCCCTGTCTACCCCTCCCCTGTCTCCCCCTCCCCCGTCTCCCCCGTCGTGGTGTGACAGAGACACAATGGTACACATGCTACACATGCCGGCAGAATGCCACCGCTCTGCTCTCCACTCCCCTCTTTTGTCCGGGTAGAAGGATGAAGTGGCCAGCAGTTTATCATGTCAAGAGGTCAAACTATCAATAAGCCTCCTGCACACACACACAAGCCTGTCGCGCAATCGCTTGCTAAGCAGCGCAGCAGAAGGACTAATGTGTGTCTGTCCCATCTGGCAAACTGGCGTGTGAAAGAGCCAGTTGGATGATCAGGATGAACACCTGTGAGAATGTCCCTGGATGACCTCTCTGCCAAACCCCATATCGACGTCTGTAAGCGTCTGATGTTGGAGTTCAGCTGAGAGGAAGCTCACAGGCTGCTCTCTCTCTCTCTCTCTCTCTGTGTGAACTTTCAACCCGGAGGCCAAACAAAACACAAACAGTGAGCAACTCCGACATGAAGTGAAATCGAACAACGAAGATTTATGCGACACCTCTGAAACTCCCTGCTTCCCCCCACCCCCTCACCCCTCCTCCTTCACACTGGGCTCTATCGACAGCCATGAACGCTGAAGACAACATAAATATTTTGGCAGGTGTTGTGTAGAGGATATTAGAGCACCAGATAGTGGCACTCAGGGGTATCGATCTGGTCTGTGTTGCCAGGATCAGCACAGCCCTGCCTGGCATCGACACGAGAGCACAGGTGGGAGAGAGCCAGGAAGTGACCTTGAGCCAGGAAGTAAGCTTGACAAATAAACTGTACAAAGGAAGTGCAGAAGGGAGATGAACCGAGGAGGGGAGGAGGTGGGGGGCCCCTGGGGATCGCTGGGATGAGAGAGAGAGAAACAGATCTGTCATGCTTAGAGTGAGATGGCACTAAATTTTAAAACGAACTCCAAGCACAATTCATGAATCATAAATCCGAAATATAGACACAGGAATGTATCGTTACGAGAAGTCTTGTGAGTATTACAGGTTATCTGCAGATTCAACAGAGGATCTTGTTCGCTGGCCGCAGCAGCTTAGCAGATGAGCTGCTTCTGAAACAACAAGCTCTACTGTGGAACTTCTTTAGTCTTTTCTGACCCATTTGAAGATGGAACTCGGACCAAAGAAGCCGAAAACTGCATATTTCAGCAGCAGCAGCAGTCTTGTAAAGCACTACTCTGAAGCAATCTCAAGGAAAAATATCATACTTCACTCCTCAAACACACATTTCCAAAGGCTGGAGACGACACTGTTAGCAGGTTATCTCCCAAAGCTATCCACGTTGCTCTTTCTCTCACACACACACAAATCACACTTATACAAAACACACACCCAGACACACGCGCGCACACACACACACACACACATCACACACACACATCACACTCATACAAAACACAAACGCTCACATACACACAAACTACACTCATACAAAAACACACACCAGACACACACACCCAGACACACACAAACTCAACCATTGACTTTCTCTCTGCCTCTCTTTCCACAGAAATGATTTGTTCCCCTCCTCCTCCCCCTCCTCCCTCTGGTCGACCCCGGGGGTCAGTGCTCAGCTTCATCACTCTGTCTGGAGGCTTAATCCCTGCAGTGGAGACGCCCGTGCCAATACAGGAGAGGACCAGATTAGAAAAAGCCCTGACTCTCTGTTTCCCTCCCCTCCACCTCTCCTTCTCTCTCAACCTATTTAACTCTCCCTCTCTGTCACACTCAAATACTTTTCTTTCAGTTTTCTGACCCTCTCTCTCTCTCTTTCATAGCTCTTTCTCTTTCTGTCTGTCCCTTTCATTCTCTCTCATTCTCTCTCTCATCCTTGCTCTTTCTCTCTCTGTCTCGCTCTCTCTCATTCTTGCGCTCTCTCTCTATCTCTCTCTCTCTCTCTATATATATATGTATCTCTCTCTATATATATATATATCTCTCTCTCACAGACAGCATGAGGACACAGAGGTGTTCTGTATGCAGTCATGGCTACAGTACAGCACAGGCTTGAGGAGCTGGTGGTTTAGGTGTGATTACCGGAACAATCCGAGACAGTAGATTCTCAAAAGCAGTTTGTTTAAAAGGATCCTGTAGTAAAGCGTTTCCATGACAGCGAGGGGTAGGTGGAAAAAAACTACAAAAACAGCCTTTGGCCCTGGATACTTCTCGGGACTGCAATGTATTATGGGAAAGTGGGTAATTATGGGATGTCTCTCCGTTCACACGACTCCCACCATCAGGGAGAGAGAGAGAGAGAGCAGGATTGGAAAAAAGACAAAGTTAAGCAACAGTGAAAGAGAAAAGGTGCGAAAGAGTGAAGAGAAATAATAAGAGAGATAGTATGAAAGAAAAAGAAAAGACTAGACGAGATCACAGAGGTGGGGAGAAGGCAGGTGAGGAGCGACACACAGAGAAAAGAAAAGATGGAAGGAAGGAGAGAGAGAGAGAAAGAAATAGAGAAAGTACATTTGTCTTCGCTACAGGAAATGCTTACCCAGCAGTGGCTGAGGACAGGAGGACAGGAGGAGAGGAAAGAGAGGTGGAGGGTTCAGGAGCAGCGAAGATAATGGCCGTGTCACTCACACACTGTTCATCTGACAACAGCAGAGCCAGGAAGAAGCTGGGAAGGATGAGGAAACGTGTGTGTGTGTGTGTGTGCACTTCTAGACAATGTCACTGTGAATCTGTTTATGTGTCTGCCTCCTGAGTTCTTGGGTGTGCGCTTGTGTGTGTTTTTAAGGAGTACAACTTCTACCAGTCCCGACAGGAGGGGGGAGATGGTTAGCTATGCTGTCACAACCCACCAAACCACCTCCCACAGACCTCAACCCCAACACCGTCCCCCCACCGCCCCCCGTCCCCCCCCTCCTCTCTCCTACCCTAGCAACCTTCCTAGCAACCTCCCCCCCCCCACACACACACGTAACCAAACACACTCCACCGTGACACCATAAGGGAGGACAATAGGGGCCCCGGAGGCGGTGTGGACACACGCTGGCCGGGCCCTTTGTGAATCTCTGGACTCTGACGGCTCGGCCTCTCACTAACGATGGGCTCACTGGACGCCAGGGGCCACTCTCTCTGCAGACACCTCGGCCCCCACCTGCATCCCACTCCTTCTCTCTGCGTGTGGGGGACTATGGGGGGGGGGGGGGGGGGACTAGGGGGGCTTGGGGGGCTCGGGGGAATAGGAGAGCTTGCTGTGTTTAAGCTTTAGTTATGGGATTTCTCACCATGTGACATTGAACAGTTAACTATAGAAAAATATTTGAATCGCTTCGTGAACCGAACCTTTTTACCCTTTTTTTAAGCGTGAAGGTCGATGGTCAGATCTAGTGGTTGGGTTTACTGGGGCAACGCAGCAGCTTCTCAGGTTTATCAGCGTTCGTTGGTACAGAAGAAGACATCACATCACAGTATACCATCTAGGATGCTAATGGTTCACAGAATTCCCCTGGTGTCTCTCATACAGGACTAAAAATGGAGAACAGAAGGCATGTGTGTGTGTGTGTGTGTGTGTGTGAGAGAGAGCACGTGTGTGTGCCAGCATGTGTGTGTGTGTGTGTTTCAGCCAGACAGAGAGCTCATCATAAGAAAGATAAACACTTCTCAGAGATCACTTCTCCAGGTGGCTTTCCCAGTGAGATGGGCGTCTGTGATTAGTTTGCCCTCTCTCACCCATTCATCTATTTCTGTGTGTGTGTGTGTGTGTGTGGGGGGGGGGGGGGGGGGGGGGTGTGTCTATGTCTGTGCGTGTGTGTAGGTGGGGTGTGTCTGTGTGTGTGTGAACATTTCCTCCTGGGCTTGGAATGTGTTACCCAGTCTGTTTCTCACTCAGACACGACTAGACACTGCCCGCTGTCTTGTTAAGCGGTGATTGATTGAGCAGGTCTGGTATCCTGAAGCTCTCTGTATGGTTCATTGGTTTGAAAGTTTTAGTTCATAATCCATCTGGTCGAAGATCTTAACATTTTGCTCTAATTTGTCATCTCTCCTTTTGTGCGAGAAGACTTGCTCTGTGTTGTGATGAATAGTTGTTGTCTGTTGTCTGTTGGCTGGAGAGTTGATGTTCTTTGTCGAGCGAGAGAGAGTGAGCGACAAACCATCCACATAACAAAACGATAATTGTTTTAAATTTACAACGCAGCATTTAAAGCTGTTTATTTATGTTTATATAAAATATAATCCACTTTCATTAGATGGAGCGACATAAATGATTCAGGTTTTAAATGAACATTTCACCGTTCAACTAAATCAGAAGTGTTTTCTAAAGTGTTAAAGTGCGACATTTTTTTGTCATAAAAAATTCCTGCTTTCTTTTAAAAACATGTTTCACAGTAATTTACCATATTTGCAAAGTTTTACCATCCACAGAAATACACAACAGAACAGCTCCTAAACCTTTTTACAAATAAAATTTCATCGTAAAGTTTTCAAAATAACCGTTTTCTAATTTAAGCGTATCGGAGCGTCTGCCTTCAGCCAGCAGGGGGCAGTAGAGGAGCACAGATAACCTCTCGGAGGCTGAGTCATTCAGAGTTTACCATCTGTTGCCTCGCATGGCAGCCTGGGACGACCCAGGCAGATCCACATTCTGTGACCCTTCCATCCCTGTCCCATCTTTCTTTCAGTCTATCCCTCCTTCTCCCATTCTGTCTCTACTCTCATTATGTCTCTCCTTCTCTCATTCTGTCTCTACTCTCAGTCTGTCTCTCCTTCTCTCATTCTGTCTTTACTTTCAGTCTGTCTCTCCTTCTCTCAGTCCCTCCTGTCTCTTTCTTTCTCTCGGTCTCACTCTCAGTCTCTCCTGCCTCTCAGTTTGTCTCTCTCTCCTTTTCTCAGTCTGTCTGTCTCACTCCATTTCCCGTTCGATCCTTTGCCACCTGCTCCACCTCACCTGCTTCCCTCCATTAATATCTCTCTATTCTCCTCTCTTTTGTCTGTGCTAACATTTCCCTTCCCTCTGTCCCTCCTCTCCACCCTCCCAGGTGGAGGGGAACAGTCTTTCTTTGAAGAGCAGCGTACAGTAGAGTGAGACAGGACAGAGTCCGAGCCTGGGGGACGAGAGCCTGTCAGCAGCCAGGGCTGAGGTGGAGGGTTGGGCCGGCCCCCCTGCCTCCAGCTCTGACAGGTAAGGGAAGGGTTTAGATGAGAGCGCCTGTCACCCCCTTTCCCCCTCCCCCCCCTCGCCCCGCCCCGTATGGTGACAGCCGTTGAGCTCAAAGCCTATCAGCGGTCCTCTAACCATGTCACATGACTTGATGTGACTTAACAAGTTTCGCAGCAGCAGCGGTTTCGATGGTGATAGGGGCCTGGATACACTGGCCGCCGCAGGATGAGAACCAAGAACAGAGGCCATCCACCCCTCCAGACCTCCTGAAACGCTGCAGCGCTTTCTTTCTCGTCGGAAGGTTTCCCATCACCACACAGAACAGAACCAAGTGTGTTCCAGGGCTGGAGAACAGAAGCACATTCTGACGTCCTGGCCGCCCGTGACACAGGGAGACTGAAGGACCTTTAATTGTCTCTCATGAAGGGGACATAATAGCCATTAAAGGTTGTCTTTAGTGTTAGATGGGGACTAGTTGTAGACATTAAACTGTAATGTGTGAGAGAGACAGGTAAAGGGAAAGAGGGAGAGAGAGAGAGAGAGAGAGAGAGGGAGAGAGCGCGTGTGAAGGGAAGAGAGAGAGAGAGGGGAAGAGAAAGCGAGAGGGGAAGATAGAGAGAGAGAGGGGAAGAGAGAGTGAGAGGGGAAGAGAGAGAGAGAGAGAGAGGGGAAGAGAGAGCGAATAGGGAAACGTGTGCATGACTGTGTGTCCTCAGAGTGAGACGAGGGTACTGTATAATGAGGTGAGGTTCTGTTTAGAGGAAGGCTCCAGGGACAGGGCCGCCGAGCGGACTACCCAGGCCCCGGCCACTCGTTTGTCCCCTCTCCGTCCTTGTCGCTTGCTCACACACACACTCACGTTGACACTCCAGGGGTAGCTAGGCTTCTTTGGCACGAGGACAGAGCCGGCCATGTTGGAATAAATGGTTTCCGATCTGTGGGCCATGTAGCTACAACTATTATCTCTTGAGCCCAGTCCAGACACTGAACACTTGTGTGGAAGAAGGAGAGATAGGTGGGGAGAGAGGGAGAGAGAGGGGAGGGGAGAGAGAGAGGGAGGAGGGAGGGAGGGAGAGAGGAGAGAGAGGAGAGAGAGGAGAGGGAGGAGGGAGAGAGGAGAGAGAGGAGAGGGAGGAGAGAGAGAAGAGAGAGAAGAGAGTGGGAGAGAGAGGGAGGAGAGAGGGAGAGAGAGAGAAAGAGAGAAGAGGGTGGGAGAGAGGAGAGGGAGGATAGAGAGCGAGGGAGGGAGGGAGGAAAGGAGGACAGGCTGAGAGACATGGGATGGATGGAGTATGGAGCTGGAGGCTGTAACAAGATTAATGTGCAAAGAGATAAAAAGAGAAACAGAGAAATGACACAACAGAAAAAAGGGGAGAAAAGGAGGGAAAGAGAATAAAAAAAGAGAGAGAGTCACAATCACTCTCGTGGGCGGGGCTCAAAACTCACTTGACCTCCTGGTTCCTGATGACTATGATGACGCTGGTCTCTGGTCAAATACAGTATTCTGGTCGTTATGTGAAACATATTTTCCTTCGTAGTGTTTGTCTGGAAGACCCACCACACACAGAGGCCAGCCCCCCCCCCCCCCCCGCCCCCCCTCAGGACCAGGACCAAGGAAAACCAAGGTCTTCAATGTTTGTCAGTCGCAAACAAATCATTTAGCCTGTAACCTAACAGCAAACCATGCCATGATTCTCTGTGTCACTTCATTAAGTGTACATTTTTGCAGGGTTGGTAATACCTAATAGGTTTAGCACATTGAAATGCAATTTGGGGGCAGCTAAAGAGAACGGAGAGAAATGGTGAGAGAAAGAGCGAGAGAGACAGAGAGAGAGAGAGAGACAGAGAGAGAGAGAGAGAGATGAAGAGAGAGAGAGGGGGAGAGACAGAGAGAGAGAGAGAGAGGGAGAGACAGAGAGAGAAAGAGGGAGATGGAGAGAGACAGAGGGAGAGGGGAGAGAGAGAGAGAGAGGAGCAGAGCTCAGCAGAGCTCAGTATAGCTGCTCTCCCACAGCGGCTCATTCTGTTTTCTGAATCTGACCCGTCAGCAGGAGCCTCTGACCAGCACAGAGGAGCTCCAACGTCAGCAGGGCCTTTTTCTGGGTCCTCGTGGCCCAGAACAACCTCTCACTCCTGGATCAGCTCCCTCAGATTCCCCCCCCACACACCACCACCAACCATCCCTCTCATCCGAGCTAGCTACAATGTCTTTCCAGTTTGCCATAAATACAAAAACACGAAAACAACATGTAACTTTGAGCTGTGCTTCATGTGACGTTTTCCATCTTCTTCTTAAAGCTCGCCGAAAATCTGTTGCTGAAAGAGGATTACATTAGTGAGGAAATTATGGTCAAAGGAGATAAAAACCAGCCACTTCAATTAAGATGGAGAGTCTTATTAAAACATGCGCAGACATACATTGCAGACAGCTGAGATTGTGACTCATGATATAACTTGCATAATGGGGGGAAGGTAATTAGCATTCAGCGATATGTGCCGTGCGTCTGCTCGTTTAAATCAGCCTCTGAATATCACCGGATCTCCACAGGAAGAAAGCATTTAGTGATGTAAGAGATCGATGAGAAAGCGTACATTTTGATAGGCTGGTTTGTAGCTTCAGGCCTAATAATGTTTCTCAGCACACAGTTCTCTGCCAAGCTTGAAAAGTTATTCAGAGGAAACGTTCTCCCCTGAGCTGGAACCTTCCACCGGGCTGGAAAATCAAACACAACAACTAGATTTCACATTAACGACCTCCGATAGCAACCTCTCCTCTTGATTGTGGAGTGGTAACTTAATAAGTTTAGAGTGGGGGTTGGGGGTGGGGGTGGGGGTGGGGCTACGAGGGCAGTGAGACACAGGGATTGGTGGTTGTGTAAAGACGAAAGGGGAGGGACAAACCCAGTCGTTCAGCCAAGTCGTCCTCGGCCCCACAGCTTGTGAGAACACGAACCAGAATCCCTCTATCCCATAGACTCACCGGCTCACCGTTGCCATGGCACCCGCACCAGCGATGAGACCTTTCCTTCTTCACTGCCCCCCCACCCCCCCCACCCGCCCGTTTTTCCACCCCGACCAGCCGTCTCGCGGTGGTGAAAAGCATGCTGGGAATCATCGTTAGTCATTCCATTAATAAGCCTTCAGCCCCTTTTGTGTGAGCGTGTCTCTACAGAGAGGCCTGGCTCCTGCACTCTCTGCCCTCCGAGGGGCTTTCGTCAAATCAGCCCCCCGTCTTCAGGTGTAGGCTCTGGGTCTCGGGTGATGACAGGGCGGTGATATAGTTCCACGCCGCAGTTTCGAAACTTTTCTTTTTACCTCTTTCTACCCCCCCCCCCCACCCCAGTTCTCGGAAACCAGTAAAATCCCCCCCCCCTCCAGCTCTCGGGAGCTGACGGCCAGTCATGCGTGATTGAGTGACAGCTTTTTGACAGCTTCATTAAGAGCGCAGATGGTGGAGGAGGAGGAGGAGGAGGGGGGAGCACACACGCGTATCGCCGGCGAGGCCGAGGTGGCGGTGAGCAGGCTGCAGGACCCTGTCACAGCTTGCGAGGGGCAGGCAGGCGTTCCAGGAGCTAGCGCCCCCTCCAGGTCAGGAACCTCATGACATCTTGATGTGCGCTCCAGTAACAGACCCTGCCTATCAGCGGTGCAGAGCGTCGTCAAGGCAAATGCCTCAGCAGCAGATTTGTCACCTGCTCTCCATCTGGACACTTCCTAACTCCACACTACGCAGTGACATGTCATTATGCAGACATCCTGAGTGATGGATGCTGGACTGTGGAGGAGTGCAGGAGAGAGAGGGGGGGGAGAGGGAGGGAGGGGGAGAGGGAGGGAGGGAGAGGGGGAGAGAGAGAGGGAGGGGAAAAGTGAGGAAGGGAGGGAGAGATAAACAGAGAAAAATAGATGAAATAAATAAAAACGTCCAAGAAAGCGACGTTAGAAACCAACTCCTTCAGCAAACAAAGACACAGTTCCAGAGGTAGACAGAGCGAGCATGCTGCCTTTAGACACCCGTCCAGCCTTACAAGAGCAGATAAAGGCACCTGCAAGAGCCCGGCGCTGTACCACCGACACCGGACACACTCCTGCTCTGAGTGATTAATACCTGCAGGAGAAAGAGCCAATTCAGCCCCTATTTACACCAAGCCACACAGCTCTGCACCGGAGATATCGCTCTGGGGAGTGAGAGTGGATACATGTGTGTCCTGCAGTGGTCGAACTCACAGGAGAGTCCTGGAGGGAGACAGATAGAGCTGCTCATCTAGACACACTGCCACTGCCCACACAGCTCACTGTAATGGCTGAGAACTTTAAGGTGGAAATGAACAAGGTTAGTGAATGCAGAGGGAACGGGGGGGAGGGGGGGGGGGGAGGGGGGGGAGAGGGAGGGGAGAGGGGGGAAGAAGGAGGGGAGGTCTAGATAGACACGACAATAAAATGTCCAATTGCAAGAGGAAGAGCTGAATAATTGAGCTGTTAGATGTGCCTGACAGGGCTGAAGTTGTAGAAAGCAACAGGGCTTTGAGAGAAGGTCTTGTCGTGACTGAACTCGGATAGTTCCCTAAGCTTATTTTGGTAATAATACATTTAATATATTTTCCAGGTCAGGATTTCCATCTTATATTTAGATGCAAGTATGTTGATTGGAAGTACGGTCGTCATAACTGACCATCACATAAAACCACATGATGACCATGGAGACGGTGAGGAAGGCCAGTCTGGCTGGTTCAACACAGTCTCAGCATCAGTTAGTGGTTTCAAATGGCTGCAATGTGGTCAAATCTACCTCAGATGCTTGTTCTCTCCCATAGGGTTATTTTTTTATTTTTTTACTCAAATAACATAAGGAGACGACCATTCAAAATAAACAAACTATAAAATTAAACGTCTTGGCGTAAAACAAAGACACATTAAGGGATGTTTTAGGTCCTTCTCCAAAATCCATTTTGTGAGCATAAGTGATTTTTTTTCTTCCATTCCTGTAAGGGCAAAATTGTTTTTCAGCATTTGTTTCAAGCCATTACGAACTTGGCAGAGAACTTCTGTGAGCTTAATGTTCCAAGTTCTTTGGGCCTGAATTCTCCAAAGATCCAGTTCCTGGTCCAGCAGCAGTTTGACCATCTGTGTGTTAAAACAGACTAGGCTAAATGGAGTGTAGAGACGGAGGAAGGAGAGGGAAGTTGAAATGTTAGGATATGTGATTATGAGGTTCTTCAGCTTCAAGCTATTATCTGAATCCCTGAACGTCCACTTGACATTGATTTATTTTCGACTAGACTTGAGTTTTCTTGTTTTCTTTTATGCCATTTCACAGTCCCCTGTTACTCTACCAAAGAATCACTAACTGAATGTGCAAGGGCGTGCCCCCCTAACACGCACACATACACACACACACACACACTACCACAGGCACAAGGGCACTTACATACAAACACAAACACACCCACCCAAGTACAGGTCCACACTTACACCCCACCCCCCCCTCACACACACACATACACACACAACCACATCTGCACGCACACACAAGCGTACCTTCCCCCTCCAGCGACACCTTCTGTGCAGCTGATTAACCTCCCTCAGCCCCTCAGGAACGTCTCACCCTGAACTCATGACGAGGTCTCACGTCTCTAATGAGCTCCTCACACCAGCAGCTAGCTCACAGCTAAGGGCTAGCTGCCCTCCAGTGATTGACATCTGCCTTGGAAGAGAGCACATGTTCTGCTAGATATCAGCCAGCTCACAGCTTCTGGTAAGTGAGGTTGTGTTCAAAACCACGAATCTGACATTTGGTATTTTTTCTTTTCAGTGGATGTCTCAGAACTATGTTACTTTTTAATGTATATCAAATCGGAGAAAAAAAAAACTCTGTGGGCAACGGCGATCGCTATTTTCTCCCAGCACCTGTTGCCGAAAGCAACCTGAATCGTTGACCTCGTCCTCCAATAAGGCTGCCTCCACAAATCACTTTCTCCCTCATCCAAAGTCGAAACCTCTTCTAACTTCTGACTCGGAACAGTGGCTGACAACAAGCCACCAGAAATCCCTCCCTGTCGCAAGGTCACACTTATATTGATAACCCCAACATGACCTTTGTCCCCCCTTTGCTATCCTTGCAGCAGTGCTGCTGAACTTGCCGAGCTCGATGTGTCGGATTTACAACTTGAGTGACCAGCGGTCAGCAGGGAATATACGACCTCCGGCTCCGTAAGGTCATGTTTACACAGATAGCAGACTCTGCACTAGAATGATGTACAGCTAGCTTCCATCACACAGCTGCCTCTGTCTGTGTGTCTGGTGATTCTGGAGCACAGAGCAACATTCCGAAATCTAGGGGTCGTGAAGGTCAACGTCTCCAAGTCTCTTCCGGTAATCGTCTCTTTTCCGAGGTAGGTTATATAGTCGTTCATGAGGGAAGAGTACTGGTCGGTAGAGGAGTCGCTGGACTGCTACGTTGATAAGAAGTGCACCATTTTGTTCTTGTGATTGTAGAACTGACGCTCTCTCTCTTTCTTTGTCTCTCTTTCTCTCGCTGTCGGTCTCTTTTTCTCTCTCTCTTTCTCTCTCTATCTATCCATCTCTCCCTGTCTGTCTTTCTCTTTGTCTGTCTTTCTCTCTCTCCCTGTCTGTCTCTCTCTTTCTCCCTGTCTGTCTCTCTCTCTCCCTGTCTGTCTCTCTCTCTCCCTGTCTGTATCTCTCTCCCTGTCTGTCTCTCTGTCTGTCTCTCTCTCCCTGTCTCTCTCTCTCACCCTGTCTCTCTCTCTCTCTCCCTGTCTGTCTCTCTCTCCCTGTCTGTCTCTCTCTCTCTTGATAAGCCATGCATCCAGGCAGGAGGTGACACAGAACAGCTCTAGCTTTGTTTGGGAAATGAACTGCAGCATCATATTGATGTTCCACCCTGTGGTTCACACTCCTAAACTGCATTTACACGGCACTAACCTGGACAGGACCTCCCTCCCTCCCCCCCACCCCTCACCTCCCAGCAGGAGCAACACCACACACACACCACATAATGGGAAATCAATTTGATTGTAGTTGCCTGGGTGGCTGGGCTTAAGAAATAATTACAACCGACCAATGGGTTAGAGAGTGTGTGTGTGAGAGAGAGAGAGAGTGAGCGTGGGAATGAGGGAGAAGAGAAAGAAGGTGAGGGAGGAGAGAGAGGAAGAGAGAGAGGGAGAGACGAAGAGAGAGAGGGAAAAAGAGAAAGAGAGGAAAAGAGAGAGAGAGAACTGTCGCTTCCTTGCTCCATCGTCTCTCTCTCCTTCCTGCTTGATGTAAAACCAATACTATTATCCGGCTAAATCCAGCATGGCCACCACCAGCCCTCGCATGGAAACCAGCACATCGACGCAGCAGCATTGAAGCATTGGGGACTTAATGAGATTCCAAAGGCGCATTTCCATTGGCTGGGATTTCCTGAATTATCCGGTGCTGGCTTGAGCCGCCTGGTCGCATCGTCCCGGAGGAGGAACTACCGATTACACACTTAAAGACCTGTGCCCCGCTCTGTCCAGGACACTCTGTCTCTGTCTGAGGGAGGGCCAGGGAGGAAGAGAGAGACGGAGGAAGAGAGAGAGGGGGAGGAAGAGAGAGAGGGGGAGGAAGAGAGAGAGATGGAGGAAGAGAGAGAGGGGGAGAGAGACTGAGGAGGAGAGAGAGGGGAAGAGAGAGACGGAGGAAGAGAGAGAGGGGGAGGAAGAGAGAGAGGGGGAGGAAGAGAGAGAGATGGAGGAAGAGAGAGAGGGGGAGAGAGACTGAGGAGGAGAGAGAGGGGAAGGGAGAGAGAGGAAGAGAGAAATTGAGAGGACGAGACTGAGAGAAAAAGTGTAGAACGGATCATGAGTTCCTCCCAACACCTGAATCGAACAAGCCTGCTTCCTCATTCTGTTCCACCCTCTCTTCCTCCTTCCTTCCCAGTCCTCCTCTTTCTCTTGTTGTTTTTTTTCTTCTCCCCCCCCCCCCCCCTTCTTTCCAGCCTTCCCTCTCTTCCCTTACATGAAGACGTCCCGGGAGGTTTTGCTCCCTTTGTCCGTGTCTGGGAACACAATGTGGGTTTAACATCGCTGAACTCGGGAGCGAAATCTGGATGCGGCTAACCAACCCAATTAAGGAGGAGTCAATAGAGAGCTAATGAAAAAGCCCAGGGCATGAGGCCTCGCCAGGAAAACACCCGACGGAATCGTGACGGTCAAGGCCGCCTCAAAGGCGAGGGATCCGCCGCCCCCCGCCCCAGCCCCCCACCCCCTCCCCCCATCGCTCTGAAACCCCTGATTAGAGCAGTGGAGGTTTAAGGCCCTCGCTTTCATGGTGAGGAGAGAGGGAGGGGATGGAGGTGAGGCACTCTATTTACACAGGGGCAAAAGGGTTGGGGTGAAATGACATCAGGAAGAAAGCCATTGAGCGCGCTCAGTGAGGTGTGTATGCAGCGCACCAACACAACAACCCCCCCCCCCCCCCCCCCCCCCGGAGATGTAAAAACAATAAGAGAGAGAGAGTGAAAGGAAGACGAAGAAAAAACGAAAACAACCAACGGCAAGCCAAGACAGTTTAACCTCATGAGAGAGACGCACCCTCCATCAGATCATCAAGATGTCCTGCAGAAGTTGACTTTCTGCGCGTGAGACGACTCGCAGCGCAGAGTGGTTAATGACAGGAGAACATTACGAAATGACCCTTTAGTGCCTCGACGGCGGCCAATGAGTATCCTGCACATGCTCAAACTCTCTGTTGGCTACTTCTGACCTTTTCTAGTGATTAAGTGGGTCCACTGGTCTCCCTGGGTTACCGACTGGGGTCACTGTCCATTTTCACTGGCCCTGTAATTGGCTCCCCCAGCCACATAACCCCTTGTGTTGTACTCACTCATCAACTCCCTGCCAGGGATCCTGGCCCCTCTGCCAAGGCCCTTTGGTGGATGAGCCACCCTTCCTTTGGACTGGAGAGGCCTGTGGAGGCACCTTTCACTGTGGGTAAAGCCTTCTCCTGGTGAGAGGAGAGCCAGAGAGAACTAAACTAATTACAGCTGTTCCCCCCTCCTACCCTCTCTCCCTCGCTCCCTCGCTCCCTGAGCCCAGGGCTTACCTCGGACAAAGAGGCCTTCAGGAGAGTGACTCCTCTTTGGGATCGGAGCGCTTTTTTCCGGGGGCACAGGGTCTAACAAAGACAGGTCCATTAGTGTAATTAGGAGCTAAATGAAATGCACTATTCCCCCCCCCATCCTTGATACACAGATCAAGTTGTTTTGACTTTTCTAAATTTTTTCCCCTCTTTTTTTCTTCTTCAGGTGCCGACCCCTGGTCCTCCTGGTCTTTGTTCAGCACTTGGATGCAGATGCTGCCCTTTCCTGGGTGGTTTTTCTATTGTGTTCCTGTAAAACGAAAATAAACAAATCCCGTTCCCCTGGAAACAGGGCTACTCATATACGAACCATCAAAAGTCCTGCGGATGGATAGGATTTGGGTTTCCCATTTTGGTCTGTAAGAAATCTTCCAAAATCCGAAGTCAGTGGCTTTCACTAAAGTCTTAGAAACCACAGAACAGAGAATTGGAAAAAGTAATTTTCATAGATTTACCCAGAAAATTGAATCAATACTACCTCAAGACATAATCATGTACTATTTACTAAATCCTCTTTAACAAGACCAAACAAAACACATCTGTTTAAATCAATATATTCTGATCGTCAAACAAGGCTCATGCGATCGCTGTTAAGAAGTAACAACGTTTGAGTTGACCATTTGGTATCTGGGGAATTGATGCGGTTCGGAGTTTGAATGTGAAATGAGGTCACTTTGATGTCTGGAGGAGACAGGAAGAATCTTCCTGAACATCTGAGGAAGCTGATTGGCCCAGTTTCAGGATGATGCTGAATACTGATGACTGAACCAAGAGAGCAAGCATGACGTCAGCGAAAGTGCAATCACATCCATTATGGGAGGCGGGGTTGGGGTGGGGGGAGGGGCTAACACTGACCTAGGCTAACACTGACCTAGGCTAACACTGACCTAGGCTAACACTGACCTGGGCTAACACTAACCTGGTCTAACACTGACCTGGTCTAACCCTAACCTGGGCTAACACTAACCTGGGCTAACCCTAACCTGGTCCAACACTGGCCTGGTCTAACCCTAACCTGGGCTAACCCTAACCTGGTCCAACACTGACCTGGGCTAACCCTAACCTGGTGTAACACTAACCTGGGCTAACACTGACCTAGGCTAACACTGACCTAGGCTAACACTGACCTGGTCTAACCCTAACCCTGGGCTAACCCTAACCTGGTCTAACCCTAACCTGGTCTAACACTAATCTGCGCTAAATCCTCCAGCTCCACAGGGACCTCACCACTGCTCGCAGGTGTGAATGTTTCCCCTCCCAGGAGGGATCATCAGGCCTCAGTGTTCCCCTCGCTGTTAGGATCCACTTACAGATGGGAATAGCAGTCAAGGATGTTTACATTGGAGCGGTCTGGGTCTCTGACCTGAGACTATCAGCACTTAGAGGGGAAACTAAAGCACAGCTGGCTCTGGAGGTCTGGGATGATGGCTGTGGACAAATACTGCAAGCGGGTGGGGTTTTTATTCATTCGTTTTTCGCTTTTAAGTAAGTAGTGTCTAAATGTAGAAGTCTGTCTGTGCCAACATGACGTTGTGTCCTTGGGAAAGGTGCTTCACCCTACTTGCATCAGGTATTATCCCTGTACTTGCTGTAAGTCGCTCTGGATAAGAGCGTCTGATAAATGACTCCATGTAAATGTGAACCTAGAGGTCTGCATTTTACATTTAAGATCCTGACTTTCTAAGATCCTTAATCTCCTTTCCAGTCGATTTACACAACACTCAGTTCACAGTAGGACTGTGATCTGTGTTGTAATAATCCCAGATCTCGGTGCCTGCCGGTGGATATGGACGCAGGCTCAGGGGGCAGGAACCGGCTCGTCTGGATGTCTGTGTGTTGGGAGGCTGGTGACGACACGGTCACGTCCGCTGGCCGGCCTGCTCAGCTGGGTTGTGTCTGAGAATCTTCCCCCTGTGGGCCTGGATGTCTCTGCAGGTCCAGCATCCGTCTGTTAGCAGGCTGGCCGTGGTCATCATCAGCCACCTGGACGTCTCTCAGCGCCAGGGCCGGGCAGGGCTGGGCGAGGGCGGCTGGAGGGGACCTGGGGGAGGTTCAAGGGGAGCGGGGAGGGAGGGGGGGAGAAGGAGACCCTGTCTCAGTCTAGCTCAGGGGGAGGAGAGGGATAAGGGTGTGGAAACATGGTTGTCAGTTCTCTCCTCCTGCTCGCCCCCTCTCCTCTCTCTCATCACCCCCCCCTCCCCTCCTCCCCCCCTCCCCAGGCCACACGCAGCCTAATGGCAGCGATGACCGTCCTGCCAGCTGAGCAGACAGGGAACAGCGCAGGCTACATGCTGAACGACATGTTCTAGAACCGACTGAATCAAGGAAAGCACGGTATTGAAAGACATGTGGTATCTGTTGGCGAGGGGAGGGGTAAGGGGGAGGGGGTAAGAGGAATGGGAGAGGGAGGGGTGGGAAGAAGAGGGAGAGGCGGGAAAGTATCGTCAGACAACCATGTTTGATGCACCATGAGTTATCATCCTGTACTAATGTTTGTTCTCATATTTTATGAGTGCAGATTGGAGGTTGATATGAATGTAGACAGGTAGCTGTCGAGCATTTGGAAAGCCCCTTCTTTCTGAAACTGAGATCGCCTGAGATCGCCCAACTTGATATTCGTAACACAGGTTGGTGTTTGCCGAGATAAATGAAGAGAACATTCTGCTGCCTTCTTGAAAACAATTCTCAAACAGCATGTGAATAACAGCCCTAGGTACACTGTCAGGACAGCTCTCCACAGCCAAGCGTCTGCTGTAACTGAAGCAGAAATAAACACAAACTCCTTGCATAATATATGTGGGAATATGTGGTGAGTCATATGGCACAGTTGGTTTGGGTGTAGGGCTAGTCAAATCAAATCAAATCAACATTTATTTGTATAGCCCTTTTTACAAGCAATGTCACAGAGGGCTTCACATATGCCCATAGAACTGCCCCTCAACCAACCTAAACCCTCAAGGAATCAGTAATCAGAAAGTACCTGGTTCAAACCCCGGCTGTGCCAACATGATGTTGCGTCCTTAGGCAAGGCACTTCACCCTACTTGCCTCAGGGGGGGGGGGGGGGGGGGGGAGGGGGGGGGGCAATGCAGCATAACAGATACACGACTAAGCGAGGTTCGTTACTGTGATGCTGTGTTATGTTTTCAGAGAATCCCCTTGTTGGGCCTGTTCTGAGAAAACTCATAACATGACATAATTATAACGAGTTACGTTCAAGAGGACACAGTCATTACAAGACTGCGAGTGCAAAGTTAATGAACGCAGCTCTCTCTGTACGTCTGTGTCCAGGGTTCTAAGATGCTGGGACAGCTTGTTACTGTTCCTTGGAGTTGCTCTGATCTTATATTCAGAGACGGATGGAGGCAGCTTCTGGTTTAAAGAAACACGACCCGCTGTTCACCTTGAACATGATAACAACGTTGGAGAGATGGAGAAATAGGAATTGAGATTCATGTGGTGAGAAAGATAGCAAGAGAGCAGAGATGGATACTGATGGGGAGGGAGAGAGAGGGAGAGAGAGAGGGAAAGGGAGAGAGAGGGGGAGAGAGGAGCAAGAGGGAGAGGGGAAGAGACAGGGAGGGAGACAGAAAGAGAGGGAGGGAGAGAGAAAGAGAGAGTGAGAGAGGGAGAAAGAGAGAGCGGGAGAGAGAGAGGGAAAGGGAGAGAGAGGGGGAGAGAGGAGCAAGACGGAGGGAGAGAGAGACAGAAAGAGGGAGGGAAAGAGAGGGTGAGAGAGAGGGAGGGAGGGAGAAAGAGAGAGAGACAGAGAACTCCTGCCAATGGGGAGGAAGCAAATCCTCGGTCCGTTCTCCACTTCTTCCTCATTTAAATGAAGGCAGATGTGTAGGGAGAGATATGGAGCCATCATTTACTGGGAGGGCAGATTGAAAGTCCGGGGTTCCTGTTGATAATGCCCGAATGAAACAACACAAGCTTTATCTGCCAAACACAGGAATAATTACCTCCGTGAAAATACCTATGTTCCCTCAGGCTCAAGGTGACTAGTCAAACTGTTCTTTTGTTGTGAGCTGCCCATACTAACGCAGTCTGTATCATTTGTTACTGTGATTGAAAAGCGACATGAGGCTTCCGGCCAATCACAGCCCAGAGGATATCAGGGCTGTTACATTTCTCTCTCAACAAACAAATCTACATATTTGAAAACAGTGAAAACATGAATAGTTTTGACCAGCAAAGACTGACTAATCAGATGTTGTTTCCTTGTCTACATCGTAGGACTAGACAGGCTTATTCGACAGCAGAGAGACGTTTGATTGGCCAGGAAACAAGGTGGTATTCTGGGAGGCAAATGTCTCTCACTTTTGTGAGTGGTATCACTCCGATAACAATAATCCCTTCAGAAGTGACCGTCCGTATCGCTCACATGGAAAGGACAGATCAAATAAGATAATCCTTTATTTGTCCCACAGTGGGGGAATTACAGTTTGCAACAGCAGCAGGGTACAGTACAGAACTCAGAGGAACAATAAAAAAAAGTACAAGATAACATGGAATCCTATCAAATATGGAGATAAGGATCTAAGAGTATGAAAATATCAACATAGTATATAAAATAAGGATGTTAGGATCTGTGCAAAAGACACGGCAGTTATCGAGGAGTCACACAGTGAGGTTGTTACGCTTCCCTGGAGGTCACACAGTGAGGTTGTTACGCTTCCCTGGAGGTCACACAGTGAGGTTGTTACGCTTCCCTGGAGGTCACACAGTGAGGTTGTTACGCTTCCCTGGAGGTCACAGAGTGAGGTTGTTACGCTTCCCTGGAGGTCACACAGTGAGGTTGTTACGCTTCCCTGGAGGTCACACAGTGAGGTTGTTACGCTTCCCTGGAGGTCACACAGTGAGGTTGTTACGCTTTCCTGGAGGTCAGGACCAACGGACATCCTTTGTGGAAACCTCGTTTTTTTCATCATCACCATCAGTCCGTTCTCCGTTCCATGGGAAGAACCAGATGTAAAGTGTGCTGGCCCCAGGTGGCCCCATCCTCATAGAGCAGTGGTTCTCAACCCTGGTCCTCAGAGCCCACTGTCCTGCATGTTTTCGATGTTTCCCTGCTCCAACACACCTGATTCAAATGAATGAGTCATTATGAAGCTCGGCAGAAGCCTATTTGAATCAGGTGTGTTGGAAGGGGGAAACATCGAAAACATGCAGGACAGTGGGTCCTGAGGACCAGGATTGAGAACCAGTGATCTATGAGAACCTCTGTCTGACAGATCAGTGCAGGAAGGGAGCAGTGAGACTAGAGAGGTGGACCAGGTCGATCCGAGCCAGCTGAGGAAGACTTACGACTTCTCAAAGCGACCCTGAAGTGTGTGTGAGGACGAACCTTTGATCTCCTCCCCTATCGTGTCTGTGAGGACGAACCTTGCTCTCCTCTCCTAAAGTGTGTGTGAGGACGAACCTTGCTCTCCTTCCCTACAGTGTGTGTGAGGACGAACCTTGCTCTCCTCCCTAAAGTGTGTGTGAGGACGAACCTTGCTCTCCTTCCCTAAAGTGTGTGTGAGGACGAACCTTGCTCTCCTCTCCTAAAGTGTGTGTGAGGACGAACCTTGCTCTCCTTCCCTACAGTGTGTGTGAGGACGAACCTTGCTCTCCTCCCTAAAGTGTGTGTGAGGACGAACCTTGCTCTCCTTCCCTACAGTGTGTGTGAGGACGAACCTTGCTCTCCTCCCCTAAAGTGTGTGAGGACGAACCTTGCTCTCCTTCCCTACAGTGTGTGTGAGGACGAACCTTGCTCTCCTCCCCTAAAGTGTGTGTGAGGACGAACCTTGCTCTCCTCCCCTAAAGTGTGTGTGAGGACGAACCTTGCTCTCCTCCCCTAAAGTGTGTGTGAGGACGAACCTTGCTCTCCTCCCCTAAAGTGTGTGTGAGGACGAACCTTGCTCTCCTCCCCTAAAGTGTGTGTGAGGACGAACCTTGCTCTCCTCCCCTAAAGTGTGTGTGAGGACGAACCTTGCTCTCCTCCCCTAAAGTGTGTGAGGACGAACCTTGCTCTCCTTCCCTACAGTGTGTGTGAGGACGAACCTTGCTCTCCTCCCCTAAAGTGTGTGTGAGGACGAACCTTGCTCTCCTCCCCTAAAGTGTGTGTGAGGATGAACCTTGCTCTCCTCCCCTAAAGTGTGTGTGAGGACGAACCTTGCCCTCCTCCCTAAAGTGTGTGTGAGGACGAACCTTGCCCTCCTCCCCTAAAGTGTGTGTGAGGACGAACCTTGCTCTCCTCCCTAAAGTGTGTGTGAGGACGAACCTTGCTCTCCTCCCTAAAGTGTGTGTGAGGACGAACCTTGCCCTCCTCCCCTAAAGTGTGTGTGAGGACGAACCTTGCCCTCCTCCCCTAAAGTGTGTGTGAGGACGAACCTTGCTCTCCTCCCCTAAAGTGTGTGTGAGGACGAACCTTGCTCTCCTCCCTAAAGTGTGTGTGTCTTCTCCCGCTAATTCATTTCAAAACAGAGCAAAGATGATCAAGCTTTTTTTTTCTCCAAACGGACCTGCGTTGACAAGATGAAAGGTACTAATGCAGTTTTAAAAGGATGGGGGGGGGAGTTTTAAAGCATGGGGGGGGGGTGTATTAAATAATAGGGGGGGTATTAAAGCATGGGGGGGGGTATTAAAGGATAGGTGGTTACATTGAAACGTTTCGCCCATTCTCCAGTATTGAATTTGGAGGGAAAATAGTAACAGCGACTGAAGCTTTTTTCTCTCTTCTTTCTGTGTTGAGAGGTGCAGGAGTGAATGGATGGACTTTGATGCTCAAAGAGCTCCTGTAATTGTCACTCTGTCCAGGCAGTGGGCCTCCAACCGCCGTCCCCGATGACAGTTTGGGAGCCCGTCGCCATGGAAACAGCGATGCAGTCCTGTTTCTGGGATTTCAAAAGCGGGGCGAGGCCAGGGGGAGGGGGGGGGGGGGATTTTAACCCTCTGTGGGTTCTTCTGAGGTTCTGTTGGAGAGATGTCAGTCCTGATTCAGACAGAGACCATCCAGCCTGCAGGACAGGCAATGGTGTTTTTTGAACGACGATGGAGGCTGATGAAATAAAATAAAAACTTTAAAATGAGCCTCATCTGAGTGGGTTTGTGGAAAATCCTCCCCCCCGTGTTTGTAAGTGGACGTTTTTGATGAAAAAGTCAAAGTAATTATTTTCCACTGTGTCACCAATTTAGCTTGATTAAGCCAGATGGGGGTGTGATTCGCAGATGAGTAATATAATTAATTATAAAATGTATCAAGAGGTGGAGAGCCTAGCTTTAATTTAAAATTACTCTGCTTTCCCTTTGAACCGACACATGAAGACCTGTACAGGAAATTAAATGCTTTTCTTTTATTCTATTTAGACGAACAGGGCAGAAAATCACAGCTTCACATTTTTTCCCACTTTCCTGTTCCCTCTCAAGTAAATGTGATTAAAATCTGAAACGTTCTTGATTTAATTCACTCCACCACCCACATTTCTTTTTTGTCTGTCTCATCTTACCAGCAAGGATATTACAGGACATTATGAATCCTCTAGCTACTGAACTACAGAATCTCTGGAAATCAAGTCAAATAAAACCTCCCCATGAAGTAATTGTCTGTTGGTAGACATTCTTTGAATGCACTCTAAGCTATAGTTTGAATCGTGACATGGCGGTTTAGTTTGAACTGTTCCTAAAGTCTGTTGTGGATGCTCAGATAAACAGGGAACATGTACAATCAAACACTGCCACTAGTTCCTCCTCTTACCTCCAATCCTGAGTCTCTTTTTCAGTCACGCCTGCCTGCACAAACAACGCCCACAAACGCAACCTTAACGCCCGGAAAACCTGTAAGACGTTGTGGATAATATGTCAGCTGAAGGAGTCAAGATGAAGGGTCATGAAGAGGAGAAGGCAGGAATGAGGGAGGGAGGGAGGGAGGCTGGAAGGGGGGGGGGGGGAGAGAGAGAGAGAGAGGCAGGCAGGAGGCAGGGGGGGAGGGAGGGAGGGAGGAGGAACAGAGGAGAGTGTGAAGGGAGGAAGATGGATGGGGAACTGTGTCCCTCTGCATCCCCCACTGTGTACCCCCCCACCTCCCTCCAGGCCGGGCACCATCTGTAGGGGTGAACTACCAGAGACCTCTGCCTCTCATTCCACCTGTGGCCCCCACAGGGTCCCCCTGGGCCCCATGACCACAGCTGACAGCACCCCCCCGTCCCCTCCATCCCTCTCTCTCTCTCTCATCCAATCCCCTTCCCCTCCTCTGCCTCCCAACAGCGGTGTCAACCCTGACACTCACCTCACGCCCTGTCCCATTTATAACAGGACTTCAGGGAGAAGCACTTCCTGGAAAAACAGCAGCCAATGACATCCACCGGGATCCGCCCCTTGTCCAATGGGCTGCCAGAGGAGCTGCATGTGCTCAGCTAGCCAGCCAACCGCAGAAAGAGAAACAAATGATGCGATGTTCTTCTCAGCACCAGCTTGGTCAGCCACACACAGTACAAATGTTCTGTACAGTAGAGAACCAGCTGAACTGTGAGGTCATAACGTCAGGCTAACTCATCTGTAACGAGGTCTAGGGGAGAGGGTTGTGTTTTTTTTCTGGAGACATTAATTTAATTCATCTAGAACAAGACACTCACGTGATCTGGGAACTGGAAGCCTTGGGCGTCGCTGCTCAGAAAGACCTCAAGCACACAACATCTTTTAAAAAACATGAATATATATGAGGGAACATTTTCCCCATTCGGAATTTATGCATGTTTTTCTCATAAAAGCACCTACTAGCTTTTTGGGGGCTTTTTAATTCCATAATTATTCGTTTTCTCCACTCAGTAGCACACAGAGAAAGGTTGTCACCGATGATTCAGATCTTTGCTTTTAGACGGAAACACGCCAAGCTGGAAATAATTCATCATAGAACTGAGATGGTTGAGAAGTCTGCCATGGTAGTTATACTAAGTGCTTTTTTCGCCTTTTGTCTGCAAACCTCTCCTGCCTCATTCAATCTGAGTGTCTGAGGAGAAGCTGAAAGGTCAAGTTCTCCTTTTCTCCTGAAAGAAGTCAGCATTCACCTGCCAAGGTCTTGCAGTGAGTCTGACAAGCCCCACAGGTAGTGTGTGGGTAAGTGTGTTGTTATGCTCTTTAAGTGTACGTGTGTGTGTTTGTACCGTTCTCGTGTGAAATATATGACTGTGTGTGTGTGTGGGTTTGAACTTGCGTGTGATGAATGTACGTGCGCGTGTGTTGTTGAACTCGTGTGTGCGATCCGTGTGTGTTTGAACTTGTGTGTGATCTGTGTGTGTGTGTGTGTGAGTGCTTTTTTCGGCCTCTCCTCTGTAAGAGGCCTGAAGGTTGTCCAAGCCCTCGCTGTCATTTCTCATCGTAATGGTTCCTGCCGCACAGCCTCTGTGTCTGCCAGCTCTGCCGGAGAGAGAGGGAGAGAGAGAGAGAGAGAGAGAGGGAGGGAGAGAGAGAGAGAGAGAGAGAGAGAGAGAGAGAGACAGAGAGAGGGAGGGAGAGAGAGAGACAGAAAGAGGGAGAGAGAGAGAGAGAGAGAGAGGGAGGAGAGAGAGAGAGAGAGAGAGAGGGAGGGAGAGAGAGAGAGAGAGAGGGAGGGAGAGAGAGAGAGGGAGAGAGAGAGGGAGAGAGAGAGAGAGGAAGAGAGAGCGCAAAGACCAGAAGAAGGAAGGAACACCACACTGGGATCTGCTCCCACGCTGCAGAAAAAAAGGGGAAAACCGTTTTACTTTAGTTTCACAGAACGTGTGTAACCGCCCTCTCACTGGTGTGTCTTGTCAATCTTTCTGACTCAGTCTTGCTATCCCTCACTTTGCCCCTCACTCTCTCTCTCCCTCTCACACCTCTTCTCCCAGCCGCCCGTAATCACCCACACACAATATAGATTTATTGCCCTCCCCCCGGCCCCTCTATCTCCCTTCAGCTTCACTTGTAATATTCCCTCCATCCCTCCTCTCCTCTCCACACCTCCCTCCATCCCTCCCCTCCACACCTCCCTCCATCCCTCCTCTCCACACCTCCCTCCATCCCTCCTCTCCACCTTCACCTATCCACACCTCCCTCCCCCCATCCCTCCTCTCTACCTTCACCTGTCCACACCTCCCTCCCTCCATCCCTCCTCTCCACCTTCACCTGTCCACACCTCCCTCCCTCCATCCCTCCTCTCCACCTTCACCTGTCCACACCTCCCTCCCTCCATCCCTCCTCTCCACCTTCACCTGTCCACACCTCCCTCCCTCCATCCCTCCTCTCCACCTTCACCTGTCCACATCTCCCTCCCTCCATCCCTCCTCTCCACCTTCACCTGTCCACACCTCCCTCCCTCCATCCCTCCTCTCCACCTTCACCTATCCACACCTCCCTCCCTCCATCCCTCCTCTCCACCTTCACCTGTCCACACCTCCCTCCCTCCATCCCTCCTCTCCACCTTCACCTGTCCACACCTCCCTCCCTCCATCCCTCCTCCCCACCTTCACCTGTCCACACCTCCCTCCCTCCATCCCTCCTCCCCACCTTCACCTGTCCTCACCTCCCTCCATCCCTCCTCTGTCCACACCTCCATCCATCTATCCTCTATATTTTCCCAAAGGACCTCCTACCTCCTCTCTCCCCCCCTCCCTTCTTTACCTCCTCTCATCCCTCTTCCCTTCCCTCTTCCGTGTGACCTCCCACCTTCCCTCCCCAATATGACTCCCCTCCCTCCTCTCTCTCTCCTCAAAGGGTCTTGGAAGCCCCCAGGTGTCATCCTCTCGCCTAGCTCTATAGTGTCTGGCCTGTCTCTCAGATGAGGCAGCACCACACAAAGAGCACACAAAGCCTTCCATTGTGAGGCGTACAATAAGTCCCCAGGTCTCTGAATGGCCCCTTGAGACGGCCCACCCCTCTCGCAGACAAACATTACCCGCCGGAAAAGAAGAGAAGCATATTATTCAGAAGAAAACACTTCACCTTCGCAGAAGAAAAAAAGAAGCTTGATTTGGAAGCGGAAGATTTGGGAAATGTTACTTCATTTTTCAATGAAGAACCAGGCGACATTGTTCCTATTCGAGCTGACAGCAAACAGAATTAAGTACGAGTACGATTATGAACTGGGGACGATATATTTTGGTTGTGGCGCTTACGTCAGCTGCTGTTGTGAAGTCCATCATTCACCTGTCTGCTGTTGATAATGAATCCGTGTTGGTTAGACATCTTTTGAAGAGCGATGGATCACTTCTGACTTTCCACGCAATTGGTTCACAACTGATGTACAACATGATTTTATTTCTTCTCCTTCGCTCGCGCCTACGGAGAGATCCCATTTATCTGTCTCTCTCTCTCTCTCTCTCTTCACTCATTTTCCCTCCCTCCATTGGAGGGCATTGAATGGTGCATTAGATGGTGTCTGTTTTCTCCCTCTCCCTCTCTTTCTCTCGCTTGCCCACCTCACAGCGAATTGAAGCTGACACTTTAAACGCCATCGAGGTTGGGAGGCTTGGGACAAATTCTCCGCACTTCAATACTCCCAACGCCATCCCGGCCACATTCACTCACCTGAGCCAACAGGCTAACACATCTCATTAAGAGTACGACAGCAGTGATGTCACTGAACACAAACACCAGTCATAACCACGCTGAGTGTGGTGTTCAAAATTTGTTATAGATAGGTGAATCACAATACACTGAGCAATGAGTCTGTGTGTGTGTGTGTATGTGTGTGTATGCAGGTGAGAAACATGTGCGTGTGTATGTGAAAGAGATGTGTGTGTGCGTGTGTGAGATATGTGTGTGTGTGATGTGTGTGTAAGAGATGTGTGTGTGTGAGAGATGTGTGTGTGTGTGTGTGTGTAATGTGTGTGTTTGATGTGTGTGAGGTGTGTGTGTGAGATGTGTGTGTGTGTGTGTGAGATGTGGGTGTGTGCGATGTGTGTGTGTGATGTGTGTGAGATGTGTGAAAGAGATGTGTGTGTGAGAGAGAGATGTGTGTGTGTGTGTGTGTGAGATGTGTCAGAGAGAGATGTGTGTGTGTGAGAGATGTGTGTGTGTGTGTGTGTGCTATGTCTTGTGAACATGTGATCGTGCACAAGTCTCTCTCCAAACTGTCACTAAAGTCTGTAGTTTTTCCTGCAGAGACCATCTGCTCTCCTCCGGCAGTTTCCACTTCACCAAACTCAGACATCCTCTCTGTCTTTAATCACGTCTAAAGCTCCAGTAACACCGGTCCAAGACAAAGATGGCGGCAGAACCATAATGTTACTGAAGTGAAAAGAACAGAACGCAGCAAAAAAAAGCTTGTCTTCTTTAGAAACAACGAGCTTCACCTTCCAAACACGACGATTAACGTTCTGTTTTAAGTCAAAGCTTATTAAAAAGTGTAGGGGAGAACCAGGGACAGTTGTAACACCTTAATTTCCTTATATCGGAAACAAGATAGAGGTAAAACATGTTACAACTGTCCCTAGTCTCCCCTGCTGCCCAGACAACGAGCCTCAGTCTCCATTAATGTCGTCAGCATTGCTGATGTCCTGCAGTGAATCAATTAATTTGTTCTCTTAACATTTTAGGGAAAAAAATAAGAAAAGAATCCATGGAAATGTAATCACATATATACATATTTTACGTGTTGATGTACCACAGTCTACTGTATATGCAGATAGCACCTGAACAGAGAAGTCTAACTAGCATGAATATGTTGATGTCATTCTGCCTCTGCTAAGCGCTAAATAAGAAGTGGAAAGATGTCAGGTGCAGGACAGTTTGCTTTGGCTCTCCAAAAGACATGAAGCAGACTGAGTGAGCGAATACAGCACAGCCTTACTGCTGGAATCGTTACATAAAACTTACCTGAATGTTTTTAGTCGCTGCTAATCAGCTTTCAGTCGATGGGTTAGCGTATGTGGACTCCGTCATCCCAAATAAACGAGGGACTTTAACAGGATCGTCGATCATGAGACTGTGGTAAGACTTTGATGTCCCACCTCACAACAAAGTTGACAGCCACGTCAAAACACAAGGCCTGTCCGACACCCCATAATATGCTCGTTGACAGCAGAGGGAGCATCGGTTAGCCCGGCGTGAGAGGCGCAGTTTGTGACCCGACAAGCCTTCCGTCTCCAAGCGGGTCTGTCGATGGAGTTCAGCTCCTCTGAATAACTCATGAGCAGAGGAGAATGTGACCCATTTCACAGTTCCATTTCAGAAGCCTCAGTCCCCCTCTGATAGTGAGAGAGACACTGATGTCTTTCCAAGCCAGGGAGAGGGGACAGAGAGAGAGGGAGAGAGAGAGGGAGAGAAAAAGAGATGAAGAGAGAGGTCAGAAAGACAGGGAGAGAGAGGGAAGACAGAGAGAGAGAAAAAGAGATGAAGAGAGAGATCACAGAGAGACAGGGAGAAAGATGACAAAGAGAGAGAACAGAGAAAAAGAGCAAGAAAGGGAAAGAGACGGAAAAGGGGGGACAGAAATAAAGAGAAAGAGAGAGAGAGAGGATGTGGGAAGTAGAAACTGAAGCAGAGAGATGGAGACCAATGAAAGGTAAGCGAACGATAGATGAGTGCTAGAGAACAGAAGTCTCTCAACATGGCTCAAACAGTTGTTCTTTCTATTTCAGAATAATTTCTGAAAAGCCAGCAGAAAGCACCAGGGGAAATCCTTTTTTGAAATGTCACACAGGATCAAATATAGATGAGTGGTCAATCATACAACACATGTCTAGTACGTGTTAGGCATGTTAGAACATGCCAGATGTACCCGCTGCAAGGCACTCCCCCTCCAGAAGCTTTTCACACAGAGTAAAACCACACTGTCAGAAGCCCCTAAAAAAACAGGACACATTATTTAATAATGAATCAGCTGGGAGTCTGCATTATTAATTGGGGAAATATTTTTGTGAATAGGTAGCTCCTGTTGTCTTGTAATGGTCCCTCTTTCTGCGCTCTTGCAACATGCGAGGCTTTTGGGAACTGATCTTAATGATCTAACATGGGACCCTTTTTTTTGTAGGGACCTGCGTGCTGAGGTACCACATATTCAGTTTGTGCTGTGTGTCTCAGTATGGAGTTCCTTCCAGAACCATCCTAAGCCTGTGAGTGTAAGAGGAGTCACGTGGCTCAGCGGGTTAAGGCGTTGGGCTGGTGATCGGAAGGTTGCGAGTTAGATTCCCGGCTGTGACTACATTAAATTGTGTTCTTGGGCAAACCCACTTCCCCCTACTTGCCTCAGGGGGACTGGCCCTGTACTTGAGCATCTGCTAAATGACAAAATGTCAATGTTATCGGAATATGCTGATACTGTAGGTTACACAATGCTGTGCTAACATGTTAGCCAAGCCAGCTCCTCTCTTCTCCATTAGACTGAATGCTTAATCTGTTCTTGTCTCTGCAAATCGGGCTGAATGATGTAGACTGAGCAAAATCCTGCAAAGTAGCCAAAGGAAAATAGGTCATATGATGAAGAGTGACACTGGAAGTAGGTATGGCGCTGCCACTCAAGGACAGAGAGGAAGAGAGAGAAGTAGAGAGAGAGAGGGGGAGGAAGCGAGGTGGAGACGGGGGGGGGGAGAGGGAGGAAGAGAGACAAGTAGAGGAAGAGAGAGAGAGGTAAAGAGATAGAGACAGGTTGAAGAAGAAAGTAAAAGTTTCAGATTTATACAGGTACACCACAAGGCTAACGCAATAGCACAAGGATAGTTTTTGTTTGTTATTTTTTTACGGACTGCAATTTAACTACCATTAAACAGACACCGACAATTCGTTGCATGAGTGGGGTGTGATTAACTGAAGCATCTACCAGACTAACAAGCACACTCAGACTGATAATAGTGACGTTTCAACATGCCCGGAGCACAGAGGCACAAACACAGAGTGACCTGGGGATGTTTAGACCGATCCACATAACCTCTGTGTTTCTGTCCATATACAGCCTGTTTTTTTCTGGGAGGTGTAAATTACTGGCTGCCACCTATAATTTATGGCAATTTGCTCCCGCGCTAGCGAAGGCCATTACAAGGTCAGAGCTGCTTCCTGTGGCTACGCCTTCACTTTATTCTCCTCTGGTCCTTTCCAGAAGGTCTTATCTCATACTGTGAACAATGGCTAGTCCAACAAGCCTACATGCTTTGGAGTTATACAGTGTGATAGTTTGTGTGGATCGGACCTCGGTAAAGGACCGAGTTCAGAACCTTGGAGAACACCTAACGACTACGTCTGTGGATAATAATCGTGTTTATTTTTATTTTTTATTACTGGCAGAATGTGTTGCAAATTGGTTAGGTCACCAAAACCAAAGGGGTTTGGAAAATGTATCGGATCGACACATGCTCATTGACGCACGCGGTAAATTTTAGAAGCTCTTCCAAACATAGATTCCGACTTGACTATTGGTCCTGCGGGGAACTATCCAATATCAAGGGATTATCGTGAAGTAGTGGGGTGACGTGCACAGTACGTCGCTCGGTCGTGTCTTGCGAGCCAGAGTATTCATGTCAAGACACACTGTGGCTGGTTCAGCAGATCTGTTGACAGGCTGGAACGACGGGGCACGTTTGATGAAGCGGAGTGTGTTTCTGCTCTGACCTGTCAGGAATGAGGTCCGGTTTGATCGAGTGGAACAGGACTCCTGTTTGATGTCTCGACCAAAAGGAGCGCGATCGTCCTGATGGGCCTGAAAGGAAGGAGTCCCTTTTCGTTTGTTTGAGCCCGTTTCCAATCCCGCCCAGGCAGAAATCGGCCTTTCCCCTTTCCTCAGGTTTCACAGGGCGCTGTTAAAACACCGCTGCCAGAGAGGAGAGGACACCCCGGCTGCAAAGCCCAATTAGGATCAAGTGTCGGGTCGTTGACAAGTGAAGGACGGAATGTGCGAGTGGCCGAGCGACTGGAGGGAAGGGGGCTGGTGTGGGCGGTGACAGGCGGTGTCACCATCACAGTGGATGGATCTTAAACACATGGCCCAATGCAGCCAGACGCAACCCTTCACCAGCCCGCTGGACACCGTAGCTCTCTGGGATTGGAGGTTTCCTTATAGCTGTACAACATCGGGTGTCGGTTTAAAGGTCGGGAACGCTGGGTACTAGTCCCCACCAATATTTTAAGATGACAAAATTATCCACCACCAATATTTTTGGCAAGTTGGTTAGGGTGTTGGGTTAGTCATCAGAAGGTTCCTGGTTCGAACTACACTATATTATCAAAAGTATTTGGTCACCCATCCATCTGATCATTTGGATGGGTGACCAAATACTTTTGGTAATATAGTGTAAGTCAATGACTGCATCAACATGACGTTGTGTCCTTGGGCAAGGCACAGTACAGGCCCTGTACTTGCTGTAAGTTGCTCTGGATAAGAGCGTCTGCTAAATGACTACATGTAAATGTAAGTTCCCATCTGTGCTGGTATCAGCTTGGTAGCACTGGGCTGATCTCTGCTTGGCAGGTCTTACCTCAGGCTACACTCTGTATTCCAGCCGCACCGAATGCTAACTTCCAAAACCTGGTTTGAAATGGAAAACCCTGAATCCTCTTTGACCGATTTCACTCTCTGCGCTTTAGAGGAAGAAGGGGGGGGGGAAGAAGCTATGAAGGTCAGTCTTCAGAAGCGCTGTTTGAAGTAGAGGGAGGGAGGGAGAAGAAATATCACAACAATTTGATTTTGCTGTGGTTGATTACAGAGAACACCTGCAGCCTGGTGGGGGGGGGGGGGGGGGGGGGAAGTGAGTGGGAGGTGAGAGGGAAAGAGAGAGAGAGCAAGAGGGAAGAGAGCGAGAAATGGAGAAAGAGAGGAGAGAGAGAAAACAAGGACAGAGCTAACCCATCACTTTCATTCCTTTCTGTATCTGTCAACACCCCCCCCCCCCCCCCCCCCCCCCCCCTCCCCACACACGCACACGTACACACAAACACACACTGGTGACTGTGTTGCTTAGTGGTTAGACCAGAGTGCTCAACATCCCATTAGGGAGAAAGTGTCTGCTAAATGAATACATCGTTACTATCGCACGCGCACAAATATGTGATACAAGTCAAGACCTCCATACAGCAGCTACATGATTAGACGTCCATTTCCCAGTTACGCAATATAAAAGCCTTGAGAAAAAAAACGCAACGCGGTGTCCGTGGTAGCGCCAGGTAACGCTCTCTCCTCTCCTTTGTCTCTGCTTGTGTTCCCTCTCTGCTGACTCTGAGGCGGTATCTTTTAATGAGATCAGGCTTCATTAAAGAGACCCCCCCCAACCCCCACCCCCCTCCTTCAGAACCTTCCGCAGGTCTGCTAAGCATAAGCTTCAATTAGCTGGTGTGAAAGCTGAGCCTGAGCATGCTGGAGGAGAGAGGTGGAGAGAGGGAAGAGGGAGACCTAATCCTAATGAGAGAGGGGTGCTTCTCCACGGACGCCACCCAGGGCGGGTGTGTTTACTAACTGGGTTTGGTGGTTGAACGGGCGTTCGCAAATGCCCGCTAGGCTTGAATCGGCCACCGGTCACGGACACACGGGGCGCACTCTTGCACAAGGCGGGGCTGTGTGACAAAGACGCGTTGCCGTGACAACCCTGCTGCTGATGATGCTGATGCTGCCAGGTCACTATGGTGATGGATTGCAGGCAACTTCTGGCACTGTAACGCGTACTTGAACCCACGTTTGGACGTTGATACTTCTAAATCAACAGAAACCCCCACGCTGCCTATGAAACCAGATCACAAAGCAGACTAGTTTCATCACAGAAGCGTTACGGCAATGCAGGTTAGCCGAGGAGGGGAAGTACGGTGTTACACCCCCGAGGCTTACGCCTTGCTGTGGATAAGCAGCGGTGGGATCAGAGAGAGGGGTTTGTGATTACATTATTTGGTTGCTGTTATTGTTGTTGTTGTTGTTGTTCTCTCAGGATGGGAGATGGATCATCATCTGGAAGAGCTGACAGAGAAACAAACCACTCACTTCTCTGCTCTGCATGTAAGCACTGTGTGTTTATTAAAGTTTGTGTGGTGAGTTTCCATTTATTTATTTATTCTTTTGGTTTTGCTTTGATCCGTTTCTGTTAGTGTTTGACCCCACCTAAGGCCCAAACCCGTGACCCTAATGGCAATAAGCATAAATGAATGAATTAATGGAATGTTGCAAGCCTGTGTATATAAGTGGATACTGTCTTCTGCCCTGCTCTATACTGGCGAGCTTCTGGTTCCTGTAATGTACAGCACATCCATTAAATGACTGCAGTTCACCAGGTTAAACAAGGCCAGGCAAATAAAAATTATACAGTTCTCTTGGCGAACTTCAGAGCGTACAAAGCTTTATTATATTTAAATGCGATCATCACTGTTGTGTTCCTGCTTGAAGCAGCCTCCTAGCTAATTGAGGTCCAGTGTTAATAGTTAAACACAGACCCCAGGAGAGGAACGCACTCGCTGTATCACAAAACATCATTATATGCCTGGGAAAACGTCACGTTCGCCACCTTTTAATTCTGACAAATTAATCCATTTATGAATCACCTGACTTCTATGGAACCTGGACGAGTTTGAAGGCAAAGAACAGCCATTTGTTCAGGAGGTGTTCTCCTTCACGTTTTTTCCTCCAGGACGATGACGAAGGGGAACGGGGGGGACAGGGGCGGGGGGAAGGGGGACGAATCAACTGCTTGAAAAGTAGTCGTGGATACAAAATAATAAAACCAGAACGAAACGTCCCTCTCAGATTGTTCCCTTTCTGTGTTTTCACTTAAAACGCCAGCTGGCTGTTACACTTTGACACCACGTTGAAGGGCAGATCTTTCAGGTCGTTTTCGCCAAAAGCCACAGCTTCGAAAGGCACAAGGCTCGAAGCTCTGCTCTCCAAGTGTGTTCTAACCTAAGTGCAATTTATGCTTCTGCATGATCAGAGGAAGACATCATCGCTCACATACACGGGCAGAGAAGCATTTCTCCAAATGCTTCCCATCAAATATTAATATTTATCTGAGTGCCGAGTAAATCTGGAGTATAAAAAGAAAAGGGTAAAGGAATATTGGACGTATGTGCTTGAGAGAGGACTTGGAGAAACACACACACACGCACTAATCGAAAGGCCTTTGAGGGTCAGTGCAAATAACTCGTTCAAAATGAGAATTTCATTTGGCCCTTTTAACGTAAGTTGCACCGTCGGCAAAACCTGGCGACTTGGAAGCTGCCGCAAAGCATCTTGGGGAATGCGAGCGAGGGGGGAAAAAAGGACCTCCTGTCAGAAATAGTGGGTATGACTGAGAACATACAGGACGAGAGAGTTGAACCCCAAGTTCTCAGCTTTTTCCTTTACGTCGGTTTTTCGTTATTCTTTAATCGCCTTTTAATGGACAGTCTGACTCTTGCAGGACCACAAGAGAAAGAGCTTCCAGAAGCCTGCAGACAGAAAAAGGACAAAGTTGCAATTCGAACGAAGTTCCAGATGAGTTGTGTTGAGGTGAGAAAAGATATCAAGTGTTCACTGGGACATTTCTCAATGTCCTCCGGGAAAAACAAACTACTTCAACGCCCCCCCACCCCCGCCCCCCCCCCCCCCCATGGAGGAAAGTGAAGTATGCTCTCTCGTTAGGAGAGGAGAGGCAGATGAACGGAGGGCAAACTGACAGAAGGAGGAGAGATGGGTGTCAGTGAAGCACAGAATAACACCGGGGGAATGATGGATGACAACGTTCCAGGAAAGGGACACGCAGTTGGGCTGTGCACAGCGGACCCTCCCCTCTCTTAAACTGGAGGACCGTACGCACTCAAATAAATAAATAACAAAGCTGACAAATAAGTCAACTCCTGACAACATCCACACAACAAGGAGCACAGGCGAGAGCTTAATGTGCGGTATGATTTAAATCGTATGGATTACTAAAAACAAGAACATGAACCAGGGACAAAACTACAACAATCAGGAAAAATACCACATATTTGTTTATATGAGTTTTTTGTGTGCTATTTGTATTTAATTTCAAACCTTGAAATCCACGGTTTCTTGTGTAGCGTGTTCCCAGCACCCTGGACTGTAAGCAGTAGTATTTACAGACCGACCCATCATCTACTCTGTGTGAGGGGAGATAAGCCTCTCCTCCTGAACACATGCAAGCCCCCCCCTGCTCTACCTGTCTGCCAGGTGTAGGGAGCCCTGAAGTGAATAAGCCAAACTCACACAAACAGAGATTACATCTCTTCGTCTGGTTCAGACTTCCTGTTGGGTCCAAGGTTCTTGTTTAGCAGCGTCTCCAAGCCTCCAGGGGGAGCTAGTGCAGGAGCAGACAGAGATAAGGGAAACAACTGGGAGATGGGGGGGGGGGGGGGGGGGGGTGAGAGGGAGATAAGAAGGGGGAGAGTGACATTGGGGGTGAGTGGATGGGAGAAAGAGAGAGGGAGCAGTGAGATTTCCCTGTGACACAGCGCGCCCCTGGTAACCCAGAGGCATGAATCAGCCTCCTGCCTCACTGAGGAGATGAAGGCGTGACGTGTTGAAGAACTCTATCTTTACAGCATGCCTTGTAAATATGTGTGTCTGTGTGCAGGCTGTGTGTGTGCATGTGTGGGCTTTGAGTGTGTGTGTGTGCTTCACATGTGTTCAGCTCTGTCCAGACAGGTGCTTTTCCAGGGAACTGACATAATTTTTGTCAGACATTTTGTTCCACGTCAAGTTGGGACGTTCTGAAGACGAGGAACACGTACCTCTCACATGCAGAAAACTACCCTGGCAGTGGAGTCATTAGGAGGATTTGTTTGTGTGTAAATGAACATACTGTGCATGTGTGTGTGTATACATGTGGCTGAGTAGTTAGGATATTGGGCTGGTTATTGGGTTAACCTGGTTTGAATCCTGGCCGTGCAAAAAGTTATGTTGTGTCCTTGGGCAAGGCACTTCACCTTACTAGCCTCAGGCGGGAGAATGTCCCTGTATGTGCTGTAAGTCACTCAGGGTAAAAGCATCTGCCAAATGGGTGTGTGTGTATGTGTGTGTGTGTGTGTGTGTCAGTGAGGGTGTAAGGGGCTCATCTCTTCTCCAGCAGGGTAGGACTTCTCCCAAGGCCTGAATCTGTCAGCCAGACAAGAATGGGAACCTGATTTTGTCATTGAGTCAGTTACGACCTTGAGGGTGGAGAACACTCGCTCCCTCACACGCACAGACCATGCCCCCCCCTTCTCCCCCCCCCCCCCAACACACACACAGACCCCAGCCCCCCCCCCCCCCCCCCCCCCCCCCCCACACACACACACACACACACACACAACATGGCTCTTCAACTTTGATTTAAGCATGTGTACCAGTCAATCTAAGAGTCCCTCAATCAAGACAGCCTATCAAATCAGACAGCTGGGTTGCCTGGGTGACTGAGCAGGGGGGAGAAGGCGAGGCATGGAATACTACAGTCACTAGAAACTGGAGCGGCTAGGAGAGACCACAGGAATATGACAATAACACACACACACACACACACACACAAACACACACACAAACACACACACACAGCACAAATTACATTAGAAATACTGTTACACAAGACACACTGAAAATAGTGTGTACTTCCATAAACAACCAGGAAGATTGAGAGGCATGACACACACACACACACACACCTCAGTGTCAGCTAGTTCTCGGGATGCAGAGAAATAGAGAGGGTGGCACTTGTGCTGCCATAAGCGATTTAGATTCCGTAACCGCCAAACCGAATCGAAGTGAGGAGGTCTGGCAGAGAGAGAGCTTAGCACAGACATTTATTTGATTGTAAATGATACGTGCTCTGCCATTACTGTATATGATAAATACCTCAACCACTTCAGCCAACGGTCACAGAGACGCTCAGGTTGCAAACCAATAATTTCATTCTGCTTGTCAGTGTGGAGACATCATTCTCTATGACACGTTGCAACACTTGTGGTATATAACCTCTATCTAGCGGATATCTGGAGTGAATAGATTGTTTTGTTTGGACGCTTCAGAGATCAGATTAAACTGGGCAGGTAAAGGGGGACAATCTGTGGCATCTCAAACTGTTCATCAAAATGGAAACTTGAGATTTTCTCTTAACCACGCTAGTAAACCAACTCCTCTAAACTATAAATAAGGCCCAGATACAAACATAATTTCCAGATCTTAACATCCAGGCCCAGAGAAACTAATAAAATAGCCATAATAATAACTAAAAGGGCCAAGAAGCATAGATTTCTTTAACATCCTTGGTTCAAAATCAAATCACATTCAGATTGTTTCATACATATAATAAAAGAAGAGTTCAGTTTTAAAGCGTGAGCCTGTGTGCTTTCCATTTATAAAAAAAAAGAAAAAAAGACACAGACTTCTTTAACACCAACCAAGAAAAAGATCCAGAATGGATTTGGATATTGTTATTTAAGGCTAGCCTGCTGAAAACCATCATTTATCGACAAAACAATTCTCCCTGTAAAGTAATTAACCTAACCCTGACCCTGACAGTCCTAATCTATCAGGTAACAACCGCTTGGGAAGCAGACATGATACCAGATAGAGGAAAGTGAGATCATCAATACTAGTTGTACTTGCCTTGTCATTATGATGTCACACGGTGATTATGATGTCACACAGTCATTGTGATGTCACACGGTCAGTATGTCACATGGTGATTATGATGTCACACGCTCATTGTGATGTCACACGGTCATTGTGATGTCACATGGTCATTATGATGTCACAGTCATTATGATGGCACACAGTGTTTATGATGTCACACGGTCATTGTGATGTCACACGGTGATTATGATCTCACACAGTCATTATGATGTCACACGGTCAGTATGATGTCACATGGTTCTGGCTCGACAACGTGTCACAGTCCGAACTAAGTAAGAAAATGCTACCACCTCACCATCAACATTATAACTGTTCATAAAGATTACTTTAGTGCTCTGGCTGCAGTGAAAAAGGCTGGGTTTGGGGGTTGTGATGGAATTCACACTTACGATGCTTAAACTTTCGACATTAATTTTTTATAATTTTTTCAGTCTAGATTTGCATGAGTTTACTGTAGTAATGTTATGAGTGTATGTTGAGTGTATCTGTAGCTGTTAGAGCGGTGAAAGACTCAGGGTTCATCATATAATACCTGTACGAGTGACACAGGGCACTCAGCACTCTGGGGGAATTCAATCCCACAATCCTTCAGTGCCTTGAGGAATCCATTTTAGCACACCTGGTCCTGAGAGAATCAACATGAGGATTATTGGTGTTGTTGTGGAATTACAGTTGAAATTGCTTTTTTTTCTATCGTTTTTTCCCTCTTCCTACTCCCTACTTGGAAGAGGAGGAGAAAAGATGGTGTCGGAAAGGTGGGGTTATTGTGTGTGTGTGAGAGTATAAGGTGTGTGGGTTTGTGAGAGTATGATGTGTGTGTGTGTGTGCGTAAAGAGAGATGGTACTGATGGTTTATTTCTTATCCTCCTCTCTTCTGCTCTTTCTCTGCGGAGCGTTGGTACAATATCTCTCCAGTGTTCCCCTGCTGAGTCACGGAGCAGCCAATCACTCGAGGAAGATCCTTTCCAATGTCAAAAAAAAGAAAGAAAAAGCTCTTCTATTTACTGTTGAAACCTGTTATTACAGTCTTCTGTGTGTGTGTGAAGTGTTTGATACCCCTCTATTCTATGGATTTAGAAGTGAACCCATGTCATGTAACTCCTCTTATCCAAACCGAATATATTTACTTGCTTTTTCACCGTTTTAACTTCCTACTCTCAAATGATACCTGAATAAACACTTATAAAAGCATCATTGACTGTTTCAACAGTGACATCAGAAGAAGCATTGGGCTGCTCTGGCTCTACTCTGACCAATCGTGAGGCAGCGTGTCCTGTTCTGCACACTCAGAGGATGTGCTGGTGTCCTCCCTCACTCCTCCTACCTTTACCTCTTCTTCTCCTCCTCCCTCCTTCTCTCTTCCTCCCTTCCCCTCTGCCCCCTCCTCCTCTCTTCCTCCCCATTTCTCTCTTCCTCCCCCCTCCCTTCCTCTTCCTCCTTCCCTCCATCCTCTCCTCCCTCCCCTACCCACCCTCACCCTCCTCCTCCTCTCTTCCTCCCTTCTGCTTCAGGGCCTCCCTCTCACAACAACCAATAGGACAGAGAAGGCAAACTCATCCAAAGAATCCATGGATTAAAATGGAAATGTTTGTTGGTTGTATAAAAATCATTGCACACTTGTTTCTCTCCGTCTCTCACATAACACACCCTGCTGGGATCCTAGTGTTTCACACTCTGCCAACTTCCTGTCAATACACACCCCCCCTCCCCTCCCCCCCCCCCCCCACACACACACACACAAACACATCATGTCACATCAATCATGACAATCTGACACACCTCTCTCCAGAGACATCAAGATGGATGAAACGTTCAAATTAGTTTGTTGTAACAACCCCTCCCTCCTACTCCTGTCACAACAGCAACTGGTGTCCCTATTGTTCTCCATCCACTATCCATCCATCCATCCATCATCCCTCCATCTAATTATGTTGGAAGTGTCAGTGTATAATCTCCGTCCCAGCTGGGGAAGCTGTTTTACGCTTCCAGAACGAACACGTCGGAAACACAACTTATTACATCGTGACCCTGACCTCACAGAGACATGCGTACCATGTTCGTCTCATTATGAGTTTACATGTAGTCATTTTATCAGACGCTCTTATCCAGAGCGACTTACAGCAAATACAGGGACATTCATCCAGAGACAAGTAAGGTGAAGTACCTTGCCCAAGAACACAACATCATGTTGCCTCAGCCCGGAATCGAACTGGCGACCTTCTGATCACTAGCCGGCAACCTAACCACTCAGCCACCTGACTAGAAGTTCTCTGACCGCAAACTTGATGTTTTGAGACACGTGGAGGAAAGTTCTTATAAATCGTGGATGTGTTTTACCTCCCAGAGGGTTTGTCCGGGAATACATATCGTTAGAGTGTCTTTGACCTTGTCCGAGAAAAGAACCCCCGGGAGGAAAGAGACAGGGAAACGTTAACCTCTCGAGGGTGTCGAGAAGCGATCGATGTGCTGCACATGTGTCTTGTTATTTCACTGGATACTGTACGTGTGAGAAGCTGTGTTGTGTGTTTTTCAGCTTGTATTTGTCAAGTCATTTGTCATTTGGGGAGTCAGGTAGCTGAGCAGCTAAGGAATCGTGCTAGTAATCAGAAGGTTGCCGGTTGGATTCCCGGCCGTGCGACACAATGTTGAAAAGAAGAAAGAATGAAAAAAAGAAAGAAAGCTAGCATTAAGAAACCCCCCCCTTGTCTACCCACTCTACTCAGCGCTGAACCGCAGCAGAGATCTCATTGAGTCGTAACTAACAAATAACAGAGCATCATAATTAATTTCTGGGGAGGCCTTTGAGGATTCTGCTTGTCAAAGATGTGTATTTGTTGATGCCATGTGCCTGTGTCTACCTCCTACTGATCCAAGAATGATAGAATAATGAAAAAGGTTTCATTTAACCAGCATTTTGCTTGTGCCAAAGGATGTTGTGTAGACTGGTAGAGACAAAGAAGTTAGTTAAGGGTTATACATTAAGGGGAGCACAGGCCAGGGACATCTAACGTCAAGACAAGGTTAAAGATTAGGCAGGGTTACATACTGAAGATGTGGTGAATTTGTGTGGAAACGAGATGCTTAGATATTTGGAATGTTAGTTGAGTTAAGTTCATATATAATCTTTCAGTTGTGTATACACTGTGAGTCAAAAGTTTGGACACATTGTCCCATTTATTTGACAGGGAGGGTGGGAGCGTCTAAACTTTTGACTGGCAGTGTACCTTTAAAGCAGAATCTAACTGTCTCAGTACCATGGAGTTGCTCCAAGCAAGGTTTTATTTATTCATTCAGTCAAGCATTCACTGAACTAGTTTACCATTTGTATAATGTAGACGTTGATGTGACGCAAACTCATTTGATATGACTGCAACCTTTTCACTCCACCCTAAAACACAACTTATGTACTCTTGCCAAACTGGGTACTTATTCATGGGGTCTACAGCATTTAAAAATGCTTAAAAAAAATAAAAATAAAACATTCTGCTAACAAAGTCAATTAAGCCAGACCCGTGGGATCGGGAACTACGTAAAAATAAACTTTTATATTTATCATCAACATCATCTGCATCCCATCACATTTGAGTCATTTATTTAGCAGACACTCTCATCCAGACTGACTTACAGCATGTACAGGGGAACAGGGACACACAGATGAATATGAACAGTTGCTAAAGTCAGGCTGCGATTTCTGACAGCTGTGCAACAGGCAGCACAACACCACTGCAGTTTCTATTTCAGCGAGGCTTTCATATTATTAGTCCATCTGTGCAGCCACATATGAAACACCAAAAGGCCTTATTCATCAATATTGTGTCAGATATACAACCAGATAGACTGTCGAGTCAGCACGGCCGGCTCTCTCTCTCTCTCTCTGCGTGTCTTGATTTACCATCTCGTTTACGGCCTCCATGAATCTGGAACTGGTACAGGTCCCATTGTAGTAGCACAAATTCAATTAGTATTACATCGGGAAACCTACGCTCAACAACTGCAGAGTATTTACTGCAGGCTGTCAACATTTTTAAGAACTTGTGTTCCGCGGTCTGGGCAGTTGTGTCATCTGTGGAGATGCAATTTGTGAAGAGGTTTCAAGGAACCGTATGGAAACTGTGAGAAGATGACTGTGTGCCTTGTCACAGGCTAATGCTATGCACACTCATGCACCTAGGCTAGGCTACACCAGCTCTCCCCCCCCCCCCCCCCCCCCTTCTTCATGTCTGTGCTCTCCTCCACCACACACATGCAAGTCGAAAGCTCTGCTGTTTTTAAGCCCCTTGTTAAAAAGATACAAATCAGCTTAATCGAGAGCAGATGGCGTGAAAGTGAGGGCGCACACATTATGGGACATTTGTACCTGAATGAAGATCGCTTTACGGGGGTGAAGTGGCCACTCCATGGAAACAGCTGGCCCTCGATAATAAGCAGGCATGTCTCTCTCTCTCTTTTTCCCTCTCTCTCCCCCATCTCTCTCTCTCGCTGCATTGCCTTTCACACAGGGCCCAGGTGGGGAGGCAAGCTCGAGGTTGCTAATGTGGGCCCAAAATAGTGTTAGCATTAGCTCTACAAAACCCAGCTTGACATTGGGCCCACTGTCAGGGATCAAACACAGGCTGACTGACTGGAAGGGGAATGGGCCTGGATAGGCCTGGATGGGCCTGGATGGGCCGGGGTATACTAGCTGAAAAGGTTTTCGGCCAAACGTTTTCAGCTTTCTGCGTTAACGACGCTATGGACCAGTTGTAAACTACCTTAGAAATAGTAGTTTACAGATATGGATGTTGAGTTTTAAACCTAACTCGAGTAGCTAGCTAGGCTACCCATTTCCCGTATTCAGCATTATAAAAAGTATTAAATCATACAAAAATTAAATTTCTTGTCATAACGTGATAAATCTATGTATGTTCTGAGGTAAATACATTATTTTTCTCGTCTTTCTGTCCGTACTTACTGCAGGATTGTGGCCGAGCTCCAGTCTGGTTTGAGTGGAAGATGAAAGGAGTCTTTGGAAGCTGCGGATGCGTCACGCAGCTCTCCCGCTCAGTTTGAAGCTAGCACGGCGCGGCGCGCTCACCTTTTTTCAAACACATCTGCACTTGGAACGGTCAGCATGCACCTTGTTACTATGGTATCCGCACGCCACACGAGCCTCCTGCTTCCGCCTCTGTTCAGACCGCGATGTACCCCAAGGCACCGCGCTCACAGTTCAGCGCAAACCAAAGTTTATTACACGGTATTACGGGTTTACATATGTTCAAAGCAATTATATAATATATATGATTTTTATTTATTTCATAAATATAAATTAATATCAAATATGGCCTTTTTTACAAGCGATGACACAAAGATCTTTACGGGTGCTCATCGAAACTGCACCTAAACCAACATTAAACCTTCATGGGAAAAGTAGAATAAATCTGGGAAGTTCTGCGAGGTTTCCACTAGATATGCTGACCACAGGTTGAAAACAACGATGCATTCAACGTACAGTAGGCCTACATATACCTTCAAACATGCCTTATAGTCCTTCAGTTTAGGAATGAATGACTTCTATCACACAGGACTTTGAGGAAAGAATTCATGAATTTTTTATTGGGTTTGACTTAACTAGGCTTTAGGCTGCATACGTGTAGAGGGACCCTGTCTTGGTTAATAGTGGATGCTTGCGTAATACCCATGGAGTTTGGCCCAGGGAACAACAATAACTAAGAAAATAACTTAAATATCTCAGAACTGGCTTTCAAAACGAGTTGATTACAGTGAAATACCTTCTCTTGATTACACCAGAACCCAATTCGTCACGTGTGGAGACACACACCACACACACTTTCAATCACTCATGCATGCTCACACACTGACACATGCACACACACACTTTCAATTACACATGAACGCTCCCTCATGCACGCGCACACACACACACACACACATAGTACAACAATGTTAAGAACTCTAAAACAGATCCATTGCTAAGCTTGTCTTGTTCACAGTACACTTCATAAGCCAGTTAACTGAAGGGCAGCACTCCCCCCCGCCCCACCTGTGTCACATTTATCAGACTCTCTTATACAGAGCAACTTACAGCAAGTACAGGGACATTCCCCCCGAGGCAAGTAGGGTGAAGTGAAGTGCCTTGTCCAAGGACACAACGTCATGTTGGCACAGCCAGGAATCGAACTGATGACCTAGTTCGAGGCCCTAACCGCTGATCCTCGTGACTCCCTCCTTATCTAACCAGAACACATCAGTGTAGCTCTGTTCTCTACTGCAGCTGCTGTGTGGACAAGCAACCAGGTTTGATAAGGAAACCTGCAGAGTCTTAAGCTTGTCTCCCCTCACACCACTCAACACTCTATTTGTTACCACTTTGAAAAGCTAAATAACACACAAAGCGCACACACACACACGGCACACACACACACGGCACACACACACACACACCCACACACGCTCACACACACGCGCACACAGACACACACACACAAACATGCTCACAGCACACACACACATGCTCACAGCACACACCACTTTCCTCAGAATGCCTGGTGTGATTCTAAACTACATCTGGAAGCAGAAGGAGGCTGGTCCTGGCAGGACTTAACAGAGAACTGCGTTTGAACAGAGGCTATTCTTGTTTCCGCCTGGGACCGACTCACTGACCACTTTTATTCTGGCTTTCTCGACAGGTAATACAAAGAAAAAATAAATATATATATATATCACGTTCTGTGGAAAAACAAGCCATAATCACTGCACCATAGAAATCAACCAAGACGGCAGGAAACATGATGGGTAAGGATTGACAGCAGGCGCTTAGACGCTTTCAGATGTAACCTTAGCGGGTTCTGACAACCGAGCAAGAACCTGTTATGGGAAATGTTGCTCACTTATGTCCGTGAAAAAGAGGCTCCTCAGAAGGGCGATAAGGCTGCCTGTTCACCGAGCTGCATCAAAGCCAAACTGGAGTGATTAGGAGGAAACCACACGTAGATCACAGGAGAGAGATCTGCCCCCACGGACGTTCCCCCCCCCAGGACACCCAGGACAGACGCACAGACAGGAAGAGATCAAAGAGCGAGTAAATAACAGAAAGCCAAGAGAACCACCTGGACAGAGTGCAGAGCCTGGAGCATCTCAGCAGCGCTGCTCTGTGGAAGCATCTGGAAGGAGAGGGAAGGGGGATGCTTTAATGCTGTTCTTTCATTTCAGGGAGGAGTACTGGACCACCTGGCTCAGCTGCCTCTGCCTCGTCCCCAGCCTGTCCCTGCTTTTGTGCCCTGCCTCTGACCCTGCCTCTGCCCTGCCTCTGCCCTGCCTCTGCCCTGCCTCTGACCCTGTCCCTGCCTCTGCCCCTGCCTCTGACCCTGTCCCTGCCCCTGCCTCTGACCCTGCCCCTGCCTCTGACCCTGCCCCTGTCCATGCCTCTGCCCCTGTCCCTGCCTCTGCCCCTGCCCTTGCCCCTGCCTCTGCCCTGCCTCGTTTCCTGCCTCTGTTCCTGCCCCTGTCCCTGCCCTGCCTCTGTTCCTGCCTCTGTTCCTGCCCCTGTCCCTGCTCCTGTCCCTGCCTCTGCCCTGCCTCTGTCCCCCCCCCCTGTTCCTGCCTCTGCCCTGCCTCTGTTCCTGCCCCTGTTCCTGCCTCTGCCCTGCCTCTGTCCCTGCCTCTGTCCCTGCTCCTGTCCCTGCCTCTGTCCCTGCCTCTGCCCTGCCCCTGTCCCTGCCTCTGCCCTGCGAGATGCAGTTCTGGGATAGCTGGGGCTTCACTGGCTGAGAACACACACACATACACACACACACATACAAAACACACACACACACACACGTACAGGACACACACACTTAATGTCTACTCACACACACATTATGTATGCATTTACACACGTACAGGACACACACATACGGTAAACACACAAAAGCATGCATACACACTCAAGCACAAACTATCTCTGTCTATCACTCTACTTTTGCACACACACCCCCCCCCACACACACACACCCCCACACCCACACCCACCCACACACACACACACACACACACACCATCCTAGCAGCCCTCCATCCTGCCTGAGGTCATCATGACTCACAGAGAGGATGAGACGTCCTGCTAACCTTGACTGAGTTTGCAGAAGACACTCTCTCCCTCGTCTCCTGTTGACAGAAATAACCCTCTCCTCTCTGTCCTTCACACACACACACACACCTGCAGTTCCACACCCTCTGCTGCCCCGCTCCCTACCTCACCTGGTTCACACCTGCCGCCATGAGAGACAAGTCTAGGACATCACAGAGAGAGATGCAGTTCTTTTGTCTGAAACAATGACGTGCTCTTTTGCTACAGGTCAGAAAAGGCCAGTAATCCCAGAAGTCAAAAGTACCGTTCAGCTCCATCGAGTGGTGACACAGACACAGAGGAAACTAAAATTTTGATTTAAAGTGACCTGGAATTCACAGAACCGAGGAACTTTAACCAGGAGATGTCAATAAAAGTCATTTTGTTTCAGGAAGTCAAAGTGTAGCGTAAGCACTCTGGTCTGAGAGACTTCTCTTTCCTTCCTTCTGCAGAGTCACTCAGGTCTTAAAGGTTACTCCTGACATTTAATCAATAGCGTTAACCTGCTTGCACTAACAATAAAATGGAAGGCTAATAATAGATGGTTTCCTCTTCGGGGATGGTGATTGGGTGAAACCGGTACACAGATTTCCCCAAAATGGCCGCTTTGAATGTCCGTCCGTCCGTCCCCTTCCTCCTCCCACTCGTACCCCTCAAGGCTTTCAGGAAATAGATTAACAGACAAATCACAAACGAAGAGATGCTGTCGCAATCCAACTGGTCGAGGTATCCAAGGTCGACCAATCAGATAACGGCCCTGACAGGCTTTGCCTAAGGGGCGAACTGTCTGGCATTATATCTGTCTGTCTTCAAAAGCAATTCCAGGACATCAATAGTGTGTTATTGTGGGTCTGAGACTTGGCCAGGAGGCCCGATCGATACTCATGCATCCTTTCTTTACTTCTTTTTGGGTCTCGCTCTTTGGGTCTCGCTCTTTGTGTCTCTTAAAAGTGGCAACGCTTATTTACAAGTCAACAACTGTTTTCAGCAACAGAGTCGCATCTGTTTGTGTGTGTGTGTGTATGTGTCGAGAACGACTGATGGAACTTTACATGACAATTACTGAAAGCTGAGTATTTATTGACTGGTGAGATGGTTGACTGTAGTCTATTGTCTCCACATCATTGCATTGCATTACATCCTGTGTATCTTGTCTGTTCACATAAAACACACACCGCAAGCACGGAGATGGATGTTTGTATCTCTCTTCCATAACTGACATAAAAGAGTAAGAGAAAGTAGGAGGAATGAGGGCATGTCCCGTTCGTTTACGACATATTTGTAAGGTCCCCTTCATTTAATCAGAATTTATATGGTCCAGATAGACACTTACCTCCCATCCTCTGAAAACCTCAGGTTCATGTTATTCAGTGTCCAATCATATCGCAGTGTTATTCAGTGTCCAATCATATCGCTCGTTCACATCACCACAAGCTTTTACGGCTGAGCTAAGTTTAGAATCACGACCAACTGACTTAACATGCATTTAGAACCACACACGCACCTGCATCACACCCCCTCAACGTTCCGCCCCTCTACTTTTCCCTCCTAAACTCATCTGAACCCAGTAAGCACAAATGCGTGGTGTGTGTGTGTGTGCGTGCGTGCGGCCTATCATTTTCTCTCTACTCGCATGGATGCCTTCTGAATCGGTTCTTTTATCTCTTCTCATTTCATCTCGGACGACCCTGGCAAGAGACCATTTCATTGTCCATTACCTCAGGGTTGTGACCACAACGCCGATCTGGCTCTTAGCCTTTCTTTAAATCAGGCCCCGCCTCCTGGGTAGTTTAGTCCTGCCCCCTTGCTGATGTTAATCGCACGATAACGTCCGCTGATGACTCTCTGTCTTCCATTCCCACTTCTACTCTGGCATAACTGTGTTCGCTACTCCCACTTCACACTCTGTTGTGACTGAAATCACGAACAAACGGACAGTTTGAATGTACGGTACTGAAACACAACAACAACACAACATATAAACGTGAAATCCACACCCACAACGTCCAAACAAGACACACACTTTTGTGTCTCACAACCAGTAAGACACAAAAGAAAAAATCTTCACAATATTTTTTATTTCCATATTTATTTTTTTACAGTAGAATCCTACTTAGCATAACCTTTAATATATGCTCAGGGAAACTAATTAATTAAAAGACCAAGCTAGTGTCCAAAGTAGAAGCCCATATAAGAACCTGCACACCATGTTGTATTCACACCCTCCCTGAATGTTCTAGCTGCTCAGCAGGTCATTCCCCCACTAGCCGGTAAAAAAGAACCGGGGTTAGGAGGGATGCTCAGCAACCTCACACTGTGTTCCCTCTCGGTTCCGTGTAAAAGGCACGATTCCGAGCTCTCAGTGTTCCATCCATCCCTGCCACCCTGTTCTCTCCCCCCCCCCCCCCCCCCACCCCCCCTGCTGTGAGCAAGTGACTTCCTCATAGATAGACTCACTGGAAACTGCCCTCGACAAGCACCTCTAACGAAACACAATTTTCAGTTGAATTTGTGGACCGGTGGCATGAGTAGGACAGAGTTTGTTAATGTACAGCCGGCTCGGAGCTGTTGACAAAAGAACCCCAGCTGCACTAGCCTGTGCAGGTGCATATATTAGGCAACTTGAGCGAGTTGAAAGAGGAGAGAGAACCCAACAGGATGGAACCCAAATTCGCGAGAGCTGTGATCCTTGTAGCCAATGGGATGGACAGACAATCTTCCTGGACTGACAGAGTGAACTAGAGAGCTGCTGGTCAAGGCCAAAAGAATTGAGCCAGAAAGATGAAAGGATAATTTGAAAAGAACAGAGACTTGAGAGATAGAGAGATGGTTTGTTACATTGAGGAACGTGCTGCTGTTGCCTACAGCCGGGGGATGTTGAAACGTTGAATCACAAGATGCCTCAATCATGGGACGTCCTCAAAAAACATATGGACTGCTCATTTTGAGACACATACGTACGGAAAAGCGATTTATGTCATAATCCTATGTGAGACCCTGTATCCTACTGCTAACATGGACGTCTGTGAGAGCAGTATTTAGTTAGTTTAGAATCCAGTAGTTTGTTTCTCTCCTGATGCTGAACATCCATGATGAATCGTTGCTTTCAACACACAGCTAGGACACCTGCACCCCCCCCCCCCCCCCCCCCCACCCCGCTAAAGCACCTTCAGTCCAGCAGGAAATGTACCAAAGTAAAAAATGCCGACGCTCAGCAAAATGTCGAAAACATGCAAGCGGGGCACGCTGCAAGACGACTCCGTCTAATGAACCATGACCTGTCACCTTGGAAACGCTTCAAACACACACACAAGAAGCCACTCAAGACTGGGGAAAGTGTTTTCTTTGGAGAGTATTACACAATGTTCAAATACACTTCGCCAGCGCCAATACACACCTTCATTAGAGAGGAGAGTTTGGCTATACAGCCAGGATTCATGTTCACAGTAGGACTAAACAAGGCCTGCTTCAGGGATGGAAGGGCTAGGTTGGGTAGGGTAAAAGTACATTCCTGTATGGATTAGGGAAGAAATAAGGATCTGTTTTGGTGAAGGGCGAGTTGGCTGGGTTCTTCGGCAGGTACGTACCTACGTAACATTCCTTCCAAATTAGCTTTTGATCTCTTGTCATTGTCTTGTCAACCAGGGGCAGCTTTTTGGGCTCCATACCTTCGGTGAAAGCCAAAATAACATTACAGTGTCGCCTCCCCTGGACAGTCTGAAGGAATACCATCAGGCAGGTATGAAGGAAGTGACAGAGGAGGCTTTGCCAAGTCTAACAGGAAGTACTTCTCAAGGTTGTTGCTGTTTTTGTGGGAACGGTTTCCAGACATGACTCAAATGTAACTCACTTCTCATTTAGGCACCGTGTGTTTTTAGTTATTCAGACTGACCAAGAAAACCTTCATTACACGGCAGTTATTACCTTTAAAAAGCAATAGAAAAACGTTTTTCATGCCAAATGCATTGACTTTTTTTCAAAATCAATGCTGCAATACTTTGGCCTGACAGTGTTTGACAGTCAGGTTGTAAAATGTGTTCTGTTTCAACGTTTATGTAAATGCTGTGACAGCCCAACCTCTAATGGACGTCTCCTGGATAACTGACGTCAAATGGCATCTAGTTAGCGACAGGGACAAAATGGCTGCCTATCTTTCGCTCTTCACACTTCAATCTGACACCAAATTCCCTGCTTGGTTTTTCCCCATCCAACCATCCAGATCCTTTCTGCTTAGTCCCCTTCGATAGACAACTGAGGAGTTTGGACTTTAAAACACTGACGGCCAGACGGGCCTCGACACGTCGCTGTCAGTCAGGATGATCTGACCCTGCGATACGCTGCTCCCTCTCAACCTCGCCGTCAAAACAAACAGCTCATCACACGTCACTAACAACAAAACCAGGTGAACTTTTCAAAAAACACTCTGTTCTGTGTCTGTGTGTCTGTTTCTCTCTCTGCTGTCTCTCATATCTGTGTATATTCTCTCAATCTGTCTATCTTGCCGTTTATTTTCATTTTTTTCTCAATTTCCCCCCCCCCCCTTCCCTCTCTTAATATAGTCCCTACGGCCTTCATTCTGAATCTGATGATGATATCTGACACATTATAATCAACGATCCTGATTTCCCCTACGGCTTGTGACAGGCACAGAGGGGGGGGACAAACCGGAATCAACAAAGATTGGATTGGCAGTTTACACATTTGCATATTTCGAAATTTCCGCAGCAAACTCGACAACGGAGAAATCATTTTCCACAGAAGGCGGACACATTTGGAAATACGACGTAACTTTATAAATAGAAGAGGAAAAAAAAAAACGAATAAATGGATGTCCAGTTTTCCAAATCCCAGCAGAGAGAAATGTTTTCTTACGTAAGATTCTGAAACATGCCAGGGCCATTTTCAACGGGTGACCAGGGACACATATGGCCTGCCTTCAACACATTGTGGACATGGGACTCTGGAGCGGAGTCGCACTTGAATGATTTATTTCTTCAACTTGGCAGCGGAATAAAATAGATATGTTCAATGCGACTCTTTAAAAAACACTCAACCAAGAACATGCTGGGCACATTAATATGCCTGCTTTCATCAGGGACACTAACAGAGGCTGTTGGTTTTAATGGTTTAAGTTTCCACAAGCAGAAACTCATCTCCCTCAGACTACGTCCTCCTTCTGAACTCTTTGAAGACGAGACGTTTACCTATTTCAGCCAATCGTGTCAAATCCGACTGCCAAAAACGAGTATTCCCAACCTACAGTCATGTGATTAGGATAAAGATTGCAAAGCCGTACAAACAATATACCTGGATATTCTAAACAAATTACACATCATCACATCATTCTCACATAATAAAAAGTAAATAATCAAATTGAATTTTGAAATCGAAATAGTGTTAACTCCTATTAACCATTCCTATGAAGCTACTAAACTATCAGATTTCCATGATAATGTAGAAAGATAAACACAATTTTTCAAAAAATATACTGGTGTGCCGAGCAGCCCCTTCTTATTCTATCAGCCAAATACTTTGACCTACGAATGTCCTTTTGGTAGACAGAAATTGAAAATGACAACGCTTCCATAACTTCGCCATGACAACTCTTAACCATTATCCACAGCTAATGGCTCAGTGGAGCCGAATTGCTTTTTTTCCCGGTCATTTCTGTGACACTCTGTATTCATACTCTCATTCTATTTTTAATCACCCCCACATCCCCCATTCTGCCTCTCACCATGTCCCCAAACACACTCCAAGCTTAATCATCTCTGAATGGTCATCCTGGGTTTTACTGTAATATAGGTTATCTGGTTTCTGCTACGCTATTGGCACACCGCATTTCCGCTCGTTTCTAATAAGTTCGTGTCGACCTTTCATTTTATTACAGTCTTCTAATGGTTTGTGTAATAGATTGGTTGTAAAAAAAAGAGACTAATTATAGACTACAGGTAAGAGCAGGGTTGTCATGTGAGGTTTTATGTTCATAAAAAGCCTTCGCTGCCAGGCAGACAGGCCAACTGATCTAGCCAGGCCAGTGTTCCAGTGCAGCAGCCTGGAGTCAGAGCTCCACTGATCTACCCAGGCCAGTGTTCCAGTGCAGCAGCCTGGAGTCAGAGCTCCACTGATCTACCCAGGCCAGTGTTCCAGTGCAGCAGCCTGGAGTCAGAGCTCCACTGATCTACCCAGGCCAGTGTTCCAGTGGAGTAGCCTGGAGTCAGAGCTCCACTGATCTACCCAGGCCAGTGTTCCAGTGGAGTAGCCTGGAGTCAGAGCTCCACTGATCTACCCAGGCCAGTGTTCCAGTGGAGCAGCCTGGAGTCAGAGCTTCACTGATCTACCCAGGCCAGTGTTCCAGTGCAGCCTGGAGTCAGAGCTTCACTGATCTACCCAGGCCAGTGTTCAAGTGGAGCAGCCTGGAGTCAGAGCTCCACTGCCAGGCAGACAGACCCACTGATTTTACACTCTTCCAGCCAGCTGAATTAGCTCCCTTCACATTGCAGCACACATGACTAAGCAGACCTCATTTCACTTCGTTCTGTCTCTCTCTTCATCTCTCTTCCTCTTCCTCTCCCTCTCTCTCTTCATCTCTCTCTCTTCATCAATCTCTCTTCCTATTCCTCTCCCTCTCTCTTAATCTCTCTCTCTCTTCCTCTCACTCTCTTCATCTCTCTCTCTCTCTCTTCCTCTTTCTCTCTTCATCTCTCTCTTCCTCTTCCTCTCTCTCTCTCTTCCTCTCCCTCTCTCTCTTCATCTCTCTCTCTTCATCTCTCGCTCTTCCTCTTCCTCTCTCTCTCTTCCTCTCTCTCTCTCTTCATCTCTCTCTTCCTCTTCCTCTCTCTCTCTTCCTTTCCCTCTCTCTCTTCATCTCTCTCTCTCTCTTCATCTCTCTCTCTTCCTCTCTCTCTCTTCCTCTCTCTTCATCTCTCTCTTCCTCTTCCTCTCTCTCTCTCTTCCTCTCTCTCTTCCTCTCTCTCTCCCCCTCCCTGTCGCTCTCTTTCTCTCTGTCCTCAGAGGGTCTTTGTGTTAGCAAACATTTCGTTGGACTCTGGAACATCGACAGAGATGGAGCTAAGTACCGTTATTCAGGCTAGGCAGCTTCTGCCCTCCCACACGATGCTAATGTCCAGCATTTCTTTGTCATAACAGGAGACCTGAGCCACCCACACTGTCTCTCCTGCTAGATACTAATTACAGCATGGCAATGGAAAGAACCGGAACAGGGAAACGTGTACTCTGAAATTCTCGGGTTTCTGTTACTGACTCAAGTGGCCCTAAACTGCCTCCTCCTCTTCCTCCCCCTCTTCCTCTCCATGGTCCAGTACACCAAGAGACAGCTGGGAGGGTAATGGAGTACACCCCCCCTACCCTCCTCTCGCCTCCCACCCACACTCTCTCTCCCTCTCCCCACCCTCCTCTCTTCCCTCACCCTTTCTCGCTCCCCGCAGCCTCCTCTCATCCCCCACCCTTTCTCTCTCCCCTGCAGCTCTTCTCTCCTCCTCTCTCTCCCTTCTTCTCTCCACCCTTTCTCTCCCTTCCTCTCTCACTCCCTCTTAATTCTTCTTTTGTGTGGGAGGCAGAGGCTCGTCACATTACAGGCTTTTCTGCAAATGCTTTTGAGAGATAACCTTACACACACTCACACTCACACACACACACACACACACACACACACGTCCTTCTGTCATACCTTCCCATGAGGAAACATGGCCTAAGTGACCTCTTTAGTCTCAGATCGACATGTGTTCTGATTTGAGCGGCTGGATATCACTTGACAGCTACAAATGATGTATTCATCCCCAAAAACTGACTATATCATTCGAATCAGAAACCTGTTTTACTCTAAACTACAAAAAGGATATTACACATGGATATAATGGACAATAATAATAAAGTAAGAGCAAATCAAAATACCCACAATCGTCTCTGCCTCTGTAGTCATTCAGGCAGATGACTCCTCATGAAACGACATCACAGAGTCCTTCCAGCCTCTCAGTTTGGCTGTCAGACATGTGTGTCTCTCCCTCTCTCAGCTCTGTTTGTTATCTGTGTCCAGAGACGCTGGTTAAGTGCTCATCCTCTTAATGTGCTCATGCTCTGCTTTGAGGCTAGACTCGCATTAGTGGAGGTTACAGACAGTTCATGGGAACATCAGCCTAGGATGTGAGAGCACCAACGCTCCTGCCAGACCCTCACCCCATTCTCCCTCACCCCCTCACCCCCTTCTCTCTCACCCCCTTCTCTCTCACCCCCTCCTCCCTCACCCCATCCTCCCTCACCCTCTCACCCCCTTCTCCCTCACCCCCTCCTCCCTCACCCCCTCCTCCCTCACCCCCTCACCCCCTCCTCCCTCACCCCCTCCTCCCTCACCCCCTCACCCTCTCCTCCCTCACCCTCTCCTCCCTCACCCCCTCCTCCCTCACCCCCTCCTCCCTCGCCTCCTCCTCCCTCACCCCCTCCTCCCTTGCCTGTGTGACACCCCCGTGTGTGTGTGTTTAGGTCGGCCACAGTTTCAGTGTGTTTCAGCCTCTCGCCTCGGCAGCAGGGCTGATGCAAGAGGTCAAAGGTCAGAAGAGCGCTGCATCGCTGTTCCCATCAGACGCATGTCTGTCCTCCAGTGACAGCTAGGACCCAGAAACCCTCCCTCCCATCTCTCTCCCCCCTCTCTCTCTCCCTCCATCCCTCCCTCCCTCCTCACTTTCTCCCCTCTCCCCCTCCCTCCCTCCCCTGTCTCTCCCTTCCTCCCCTCTCTCTTCCCCCCCTCCCCTGTCTCTCCCTCCTCTCTCTCCCCTCTCTCTCCCTTCTCTCTCCCCCCTCCCTCCCCTCTACCCTGTACTTTCCTCTCTTTCCTTCAGCCAGTGTGTTTCGCTCTCCAGCTCTCTCTGTGTCTGTCTCATCGCTCGCTGAGTGAACTTGACAGCTCATTGCAGGGGAAGTCGGGCTGATTGAATCTTTTTTGGGGTGAATGTGTATGCAGGAGCAGGACCGTGCGTCAAGAGGGGCATTACAGTCTCCAGCCCGTACTGGTTTGGAGTTGAATGGGGGAGGGGGAGGTGGTGGGAAGCACAGCTTTAGTTCAGGAGGGGCAGGACAGGGAGACAGAAGACCAGGGGCAGGGAGAGGACATGAGGGAACATGCCCAGAGAGGGGTAGGACACGTCTGCTAAACCCTGGCACTCTCACCCTGCTTCCCCACCCACGCTCACACACCAAACCTGCCCCTTGTTTCTAACCCTGCCCCCCCCCATACCCCCCCCCCCCCCCCTCATGATGTCACAGCTTCCACACTTGAGAAACATAAACCCCAGCGGTCACCTTTTCACTGTCGCACAAAACACCACTTCTGGTCCAGAGGTCAGAGAGCTTCGGTCACCTCCTCAGAGGGGGTGAGATCTGTTAAAGTGACCCCCCACCACCCACCCCCCCGCCCCCCCACCCCCTCTTCTCCAGGCAGGAGGATGTACATCAGGTGACTGTGCAACGCCGGGAATGCGGTATGTGATCACCGCCACTGGGTAGGAAAACTGTTTTTTTCGACAGGAAATGAGAAAGGAGACAGAGAGTGAAGAAAGCACTCTGAAATGACGCTTATCTGCCAATCAGAGAGATAAGGTAGAGAGAGGGGGAGGGGGAGAGAGAGAAGACAGAGAGGGAGGCAGAGAGAGAAGACAGAGAGAGGCAGAGAGAGAGACAGAGAGAGAGACAGAGAGAGAGAGAGAGAGAGAGAGAGAGAGAGAGAGAGAGAGAGAGAGAAGACCGAGAGACAGAGAGGGGCAGGTGGTGTTTAGGGATGGAGCGAGAGGCATCGAGACGGATTGGGGAGTGGAGAAGGGATAGAGAGAGGGAGAGAAGGAGAGAGGGAGAGAAGGAGAGAGGGAGAGAAGGAGAGAGGAGAACACAACATCCAGGTTATTCAGGGTAGAATGAGGGGATGAAGAGTGGTGATAGATTGCTGCCAAAAAGAGCACATTTGTGGGAGGGTGGGAAAGATAGGAGCTGAGGAGAGTGGGAGGAATAAGAGGGGACAGCAGACAGGAACGGAGACGAAGGGAAAAAAACGTAATGGAGGGAGAAACATCCCAAATGTGTTCCTTCACCAGCGTCTGCGGGCAGAGGACATACCAGTCTCCCCTAAAATTAGACATTAGAGGAAAATGTCATCTCCATAGAAGTCATTTGGTCTCCCTTTTAAAAATGCACTCTCCTACATGGCAGGAGCCTGGAGAGTAGGGGTGGATGATGGATGGATGGACACGAGAGGGAGGTGTGTGAGGAGGGAGGAGAGGAGAGAGGTGTGTGAGGAGGGCATGAGAGGAGAGAGGTGTGTGAGGAGGGATGAGAGAAGGGAGGTGTGTGAGAGGGATGAGAGAAGGGAGGTGTGTGAGGAGGGAGGAGAGGAGAGAGATGTGTGAGGAGGGAGGAGAGAAGGGAGGAGAGAGGTGTGTGAGGAGAGGAGGGAGGAGAGAGATGTGTGAGGAGGAGGAGAGAAGGGAGGAGAGAGGTGTGGTGAGGAGAGGAGGGAGGAGAGAGATGTGTGAGGAGGGAGGAGAGGAGAGAGGTGTGTGAGGAGGGAGGAGAGGAGAGAGGTGTGTGAGGAGAGAAGGGAGGAGAGAGGTGTGTGAGGAGAGGAGGGAGGGAGAGGAGGAAAGAGGAGAGAAGGGGGGGAGAGAGGTGTGTGAGGAGGGAGGAGAGGGAGAGAGGTGTGTGAGGAGGGAGGAGAGAAGGGAAGTGTGTGGGAGAGAGGAGAGGAGGGAGGAGAGAAGGGAGGAGAGAAGAGAAGGGAGGAGAGGAGGGATATGTGTGTGAGGAGAGGAGAGAGGTGTGTGAGGAGAGGAGAGAGGTGTGTGAGGAGAGGAGAGAGGTGTGTGAGGAGAGGAGAGAGGTGTGTGAGAGAGCTGTGAGGGGGGAGGAACAGTGAGAGGAACGATTGGGAAAAAATAGAGAATTCAGAACCAACACCTAAACTTTCACAAATACATCAGAGGCCCAAAAAACGAAAACACCCCCTCACATTGTGGAACGAGCAGGCCAATCTGAATCTGTTTTGTCACAGTGTGCAGATGTGCAGAAAAAGGGGACTTTAATGTGTCTCTGAGGACATTTTTGTACTTACTGGACAGAACATTCCTGTCTAGCCAGCTGGGCGGCTCAGATAAGGAAGCGTATTGTCAACTCAGCACCTTAGGTCAGTGCTAGAAAGCAGCGCAATCAATACATCATTAATCATTGCTTTAATGTGGTCAAGCCTGATGTGGACAAGCATGAGAATGTGAGGATTAGAGGGATGGAAAACAACGATGAGCGCCTGCCTGTGAACGCAGCGTTTGTAACAAAGACGAGCCGCTGTGATCGCTTAGTGTTTTTCTGCAGAACCTCACAAAAAAAAGATGTCGTCAAAAAGAAGGTAACGAGCTACGCTATTACTGCTATTCCAGGAGGAGAGAGGGGGAACAGACACATCCTCTCTCTCTTTCTCCCTCTCTCTCTCTCTCTCTCTCTCCCCCCCCCTCTCTCTCTCTCTCTCTCTCCCCTCTCTCTCTCTCTCTCTCCCCCCTCTCACTCTCTCCCTCTCTCTCTCTCTCACTCTCTCCCCTCTCTCACTCTCTCCCTCTCTCTCTCTCTCTCTCCCTCTCTCTCTCTATATCTCTCTTTCCCTCTCTCCCTCTCTCCCTCTCTCCCTCTCTCTCTCTCTCTGTCTCTCTGTCTGTCTGTCTCTCTCTCTGTCTATCTCTCTCTCCCTCTCTCTCTTTTTCTCTCTCTCTCTCTCTCTCTGTTATACAGTGAATCCACCGTCATCTCCTGCTATTGATTTGGGATCTAACCCTTGACCTCAGAAGAGACCAGAGTCGTCCAATCACTGAGGGACAGGGCCGATCAGCGGGATACCCGACACGCCAGGCAGGCCGTCCGTCTCACCGGCGTGACGCTAATGGTTCACATGTGCCGTGTGTGCTCACAGCAGCGTGCCTGTTAACATCTGCCATCCCAGGGTCCTCTGCTCCTCCGCTCCCCTTCCCCATCAACGGCAATCAACATGACATGATAGACCCATAATCAGCTCCTTAAACTCAGGTACGCTCCTAACTGAGATGGGGGAGCAGGCTGGTTCTCTGCTGGTTCTCTGCTGTAGAGTTGGTCAGCTAATGAGAGCGCTCCTGCATGCTGAGGAGGGGGCGGGTCTACGAGGCCTCGATCTGTTTCCTGTCCCAGCAGGAAGTCGTGAGTGACAGGAGCAGGCAGGCGCCCACCCCCCCTCCACCCCCACCCCCCCCACCCCCCAAACACCACATTTACACAGTCTGGCCATTTCTGCCTCTCTAACAATCCCAGACCAATTTATCAAAGCTAGTGGAGTTAGTCACAGCGGTGTTTCCTGCGGTGCCGGTTAGCGCCGGCGACACCCAGACGTGATTTATGGAGCGCATTTGAGATGTGGGCATCGCCTGTAAAGCAATGTAGACTGGGGGAAGAAAGAGAGTGTGTGGTCGCCTTAGAAACGCTAAAGATAGTGACTTTTAAACAGCGCCGTCTGTCAGAGTCAGTGCTCAGGTGAGAGGAGAAAAGCAGGTGAGAGGTTTTTTCATTTCCCTGATATGTTCACCTGCTTATGAGGAGAGCTCTTTGTAGCTGAGAGCTGTCAGGCAAAGTGGCTCGGAAGGAGAAAAAAAACAAAGGGATATAAACATTGGTTTCATATTCGCTGTCTTTACAACGCGAATTCTAGAACACTGATAAGGCAGGTCGGAGTTAATTAAAATGAGCTTTAATCAGTCGAAAAATGAATTTAAATTGAACGAAGATAAACAAGAGTACGGTAGGTTCCTCACCTGGAAATTAACTGTTTAAAGCCGACTTGGGGTTTTCCACCGGCGACAAATAAATAGAAGCTGAGGTCTGGTACAATTACAGTTTTCTAATTTCTGTTCCATCATTATGAGAAACTCGACAGTTTGAGCGTGTGGGTGGGTGGTGTGGGGGGGCAGGGGGCTGGTGGGCAGCTTGGTCCTCATACAGTCCCCCGTCCTCCTGGGGGGGGCCTTGCTACTCTCCATGACCCCCCAAAAAGCTGCTCTCTCGCTGTTCCCCTCATCCGTTTCCACTCCCACACCTCTCCCATCAGCCTTTGCTCCCGTGGAAGTGACATGTGATGAGAGGGCGATTATCCGGTGAGGTGATTCCCCACCCCCCCCCCCCCCCCCCTGTGGTATTTACAGGAAGTTTTCCAGTCGGTAATGTTAAAGCCCTCTCATCCCGGAGAGTACAAAAGGTTGTTGAGTTCACTGATTGGCCTATTCAGCTGAACTCCTCCCCCTGAACTCCAGTAAATAATAGGCTCATCAGCTGGTGACCGGAGAAAATGAGACAGATTTCTCTCCGTCGCTCTGATAACGTTCACGCTACTCAGGATCAAGATCTGCTGATTGAAAGTAGCTAACTGCAGTCTTAACTTCTGGAGGAAATAACTCCTCCAGTCGTAGACTCTGTTCCTATACTGTGAAGAACATCCTGTATGATGTTTGTAATGTATATATTGAGGCTGGGAGAAAAGAAAAATGACTCGCACGTCGTGGTACTTCTCTGTAAACAGTTTCCTAAGTGGAATGCCAACTGCATCATGGGAAATACTGTAAACGCCTTCTATCAAACGTCTCAAACCCCCCCCCCCCCCACCCCCCGTCCCCCCACTCTCAAACCAGAAAAGCATTCGTCTTTTACATGTCAAACGTTTCTGAAACATCCTCTCTCTCTCTTTCGCTCTCTCTCTCACTCTCACTCTCCAGAACACTTTGTTTTCCAGTCCCTGTTCAGACGTTCAGACTTCACAAGCCCCCAGACATTCTGCTCTAGGTCGTCCACCACGAGCACGCCATCATTCCAGCGTTCTGCTGGTGATGTCACGGCGCGCAGCAGAGCCTCTTATCAACAACTCATTAAGGGGTAATGAATGAGCTCCTCAAACAGGCGGGAGCGGGAGAAGGAACGAGTTAGGAGCGCCAACGCCTCGCTAATAAATCAAGATGGAGATTGTGTAGACGTGCTGCTCTCACACGAGCCCAGGCCTCCTCATGAGCTGCCTGTTTCTAACACTCAGTCCAGCCTGTCTCAACAAATCCAGGGTCTCTGTGTACGACAGGCAGTTCTATTTGTGTGCGAGCAGGCGGGAGGTAGATTGGGAGGGAGGGGCTGAGTTTGACCCTGTAACCCTTCCTCTGCAGGGGAGATGGAGATGTGGTAATTAAGACAGACAATTGCCGTGGTTGGAAATGCAGTACATTTTCTTGGTGTGGATGGAAAATGAGAAAAACTTTGTGGAGGGAAAAAACTGTTAACACACACAGACACACACACACACACACACAGACACACACAGACACACACAGACACAGACACACACACAGTGGGCTGTGAACAGAGCTACGGACTGATTTATGAATCGCCAGAGGATATTTTACCAATTAATCGCTTAATGTTTATTGAAAAGGATGTGACTGCTTCAATTACAAACTATGTCAAACACCACCTCTCCCCCTCACCCCCCCCCTCTAATTTCTCTTCTCCAGCTTTGTATACAATCTATTCATTTTCTCCCCAATGAAAATTCATAGCCATCTGGTGAAACTAAAACACAACCCCCCCCCTCCTCCTCCTCCTTGTCCTTGTCCTCCTCCTCCTCCTCCTCGACCCTCGCGCAACCACCAACCCCTCCTCTTCACGAGGAAGAGCGCAACAAAACAGGATACCAAATCCGTTTTCGGAAGCCAAGCTGGCAATCAGCCTCCTCTCCCTCTGTAGGCCTCATCAGCCTCAGCCTCATCAGCATCCTCAACCTCCTTTCCCTCTGTAGGCCTCATCAGCCTCATCAGCCTCCTCTCCCTCTGTAGGCCTCATCAGCCTCCCCCCCCCCTGTAGGCCTCATCAGCCTCCCCCCCCCCCTCTGTAGGCCTCATCAGCCTCCTCAGCCTCCTTTCCCTCTGTAGGCCTCATCAGCCTCATCAGCCTCCTCAGCCTCAGCCTCCTCCTCCTGACTCCCCAGCATGAGAGCAGCTCTGTCGTCACACAGCCCCGCTGCTCCTCCAGAACGCTCTGATGAATGGAGCGGAGATTGAGGGGCGGGGTTGGGAAGCGGGGGGGGATACTAACAGACATTGTAATTAGAGCGAATGAGACCCCTGTTTGTTATTCACTGGTTCTCAGCTCTAGGTGGAGGAGAAGGTTGGGGGGGGGGGTGGGATTGGGAGGTTGGGGGGGGGGGGGGGGTTGGGGGGTGAGGTGGGGTTGTTGAGATGCGAGATTGAAGACGACGCGAGTCTATAGTTTGTTGCGTCCTCAACGCTTCACGACCGCAGGAGGAATTTCTTGATTCTTGAACGCCGTTGTTACTTTGACGACAGTGTTATTACAACGTGACACGCATCCATTATAGTTGACCATTTTTTAATGTTTTTTTACGTTCGGCTTTTGAGAATAAATGCTAGTCTGTCTCTCGTTCGTTTCCCAGAGCCTGTGTCGGATTAGACATCCATAGTTTATTGGCCAATCAAACACGATCCCTAAATCTAGACAGGTCTTGTTTGAAACTGGAGAAGGTGAAAGATTGCCTTATAAGAAAGAGATTTAAACGAGGGCAAAGACCCTTTGGACATGGAGTCACTTCTAGGAATAAACGTTAGTAATTCTAGAAGGGATAGAAGCCAATTACACCTTCACCCTTGAATCTCTCTACCTCCCCCCTTTCCATTTCCCTTTCTTTATACTCTCATTCTTGACACACATCTACCAATTACCGACACCAGGTAATCAAATCCCTCAGCCCTGCTCATCTGCACGGTTAGCATGATAGCATTAGCTCTCCATCAGCAGACAGTATTGCATTATGGAGCATGGTAAGGGTGTGTCAATTAGATTTTCCTGGAAAACAGCTGCTCTATTAAAGGTTTTTCAAGTGCGTGTAAGGGTTCACGTGTGTGTGTGTGTGAGTACATGAGTGTGTGTGTGAGTACGAGTGTGTATGTGTGAGTACATGCGCGCATGTGTGTGTGAGTACATGAGTGTCTGTGTGTGCACATGTGCATTATCTAGGTCAGGGGTTGGGAAGTGAATGTCGGAGGGGGCGAGCAGGAAATGACATCTTCTGTCTGACAAGGATGGATTGCATGACTGATGTTCCCGGAGTTCATCCAGTGTCATGCCGAGCAGCCCTTAAGGTCAAGGGTCAACTCCCCACAAGCCTGGCAACTCAGCCGAGACTCCAGGAAGCCAATCAGCTTCAAACAGCGGTTGATAATCTGAGGGGCTAATTGCTAATCAAATGGACCCCAGTCCCCTCTTCATCCAGACTCACAGAGGCCCCTCTTCACTCTCACTCTGACCCCCTACATGTGCTCTCCTGGGGGCGGGGGGTGGAGGGAGAGGAGGGTGGGGGGCGAGGGGGTCTGTTTCTCAGTTAGTCTTTAAAATGGCAGACACTTAAAAACAGCTGTATGCAGTATCTGTGTTAACTTATTAAAAAGAGTGTCTTGGAGCTAACGCTCTCACATTACTGGTGTGGCAGGGTCCCAGAATGTGTCCGGCAGAAATGTTTCATAGTAATGGATTATGAGGATTACTCTGCCATTTAATTCTTATTTTTTTGGTCGGGGTGAGCGATGAGTGCTTTGGTAGATTGTAAAAGTGGTGTAGGTTCTGGCAAAAGGTTTTCCAATAGGCTTTTATAGAATGTTTTCTGGCACGTGATTTAACATTGATGGATGGTTTGTTTATGGAGAGATATTGAGAGTAAATGAGTTGATCTTTCAGGTTCTACTGTTTAGTCCAGCTGTGGTTCTAAACACAGAAGAACCACAAACAAAGCAAGGAGAGGGTTCTACCACAGGAACCAAGTCACACAATCAAGCTACAATCATTCAAACTGACCCCACACACACACACACACACACAATGACCACACACACACACAATGACCCCACACACACACACACAATGACCCCACATACACAATGACCACACACACAATTACCACACACACACACACGCACACACAATTACCACACACACACACAATGACCACACACACACACAATGACCACACACACACACACAAACACAATGACCACACACACACAAACACAATGACCCCACACACACACACACAATGACCACACACACGCAAACACAATGACCACACACACAAACACAAACACAATGACCACGCACACAATGACCCCACACACACACACAAACACAATGACGACACACACACACACACAATGACCCCACACACACACACACAAACACAATGACCACACACACACAAACACAATGACCCCACACACAAACACAACTTTCCTAATGATTTCTCACAGTTCTCAAACAATACGTACAGCATAATAATACTTTTCACTTAGCCTAGCTTCAGTTCTCTAAATCACTCTTATTGATTCCACTCACTTTAACCAGAGGCTGTGTTCACGCTATAATGCATGTACAGTAGATTTCCTCAAATTGAAATCCTAGATTTTTTATATGTGTTCTTCAGACCACCTAGTTGTTCTAATCACAAGCTGTTGGCGACCCCCCCCCCCCCCCCCGCCCCCCTCCTCCAGTATCACGCCTGTCGTTTAACACAGGATTTATGGACGAGCTGCGGCTGAATTAGCGAGGAGGGGACCCCAGGCTGGCTGGGACGGCCCCCAGCTCGTAAACACTGGAAACGGTGTAGGAGGTGTCCGTCATTTCACGTTAACAATGGGGTTATGGAGTACGTTACATGCTTTTTCATGGGGATTTAGTAACCGATAGGGGATTTTTTCCTCATTCCTTAATCACCTCAAGTGTTGGAGCTGAGATAACATGGCGATAATAAAAAAAGAAAAGAAACATATTGGACCGTGTGTGTTTTCTGAGCAGCTGTCCAATAAAAAAAGACTTGATGACAGATATGCTTTTCAGCACAAGTGCAGCTGTGAATATGAGGGGTTGTACAAGTGCAATGAGACACCAATCCATTTAACACAGCCGATTCTCATGTGTGTGTGTGTGTCTGTGTGTGTACGTCCCTTGTGTAACATACAGTCCCTGTCATGTTTTATTGAACATTTAGCGTGGCTGTAGCATGATCTTCATCACCTGAGTTATGTGTGTCCATATCACATGGACCACATTCTACAGTTAATTAGGTTTCAAACACGAAACCATTTATTCACGGTATTTCAGCGTTCAGTGAATGGAAAATGAAATCCTGTGTGTGTGTGTGCGTGTGTGTGTGAACGCCTGAGGACGTCTGTATATTAGTGAACTCTTTGTATTCGACGGTGATATCCAAGTGTGTGTAATGACGTGCCGCCTATGTTCTCTCTCTCTCCCTCTCTTCCTCCCTCTCTCTCTCCCTCCCTGCCTCCCTCCCTCTCTTTCTCTCGCCCTCTCTTCCTCTCTCTCTCCCTCCCTCTCTCGCTCCCTCCCTCTCTCTCTCCCTCTCTCCCTCCCTCCCTCCCTCTCTCTCCCTCTCTCTCCCTCTCTCTTCCACCCTCTCTTCCTCTCTCTCTCCCTTTCTCTCTCCCTCTCTTTCCCTCCCTCCCTCCCTCTCTCTCTCCCGCCCTCTTTCCCTTCCTCCCTCCTTCCAGATAACAGGGAACACTAGGGAGCACACTAACTCCATGAATGAGACAGGGACGGAGAGACACAGCGACTGCCAAAAAGAAAGAGAGACAGAGGAGCGAGAGAAAGCAAGGGAGAGGGAGATAAAGAGAGGGGGCTGACAGAGAGAGGATGGAGAGAAAGAGAGAGAGAGATAGAGAGAGAAAGGGAGAGAGAGAGGAGAGAAAGAGAGAGAGACATCTCCCATCTAAAGGGAATCTTAGTGTCTGGCTTCATTTCATTATGAGGTCTAATCAGCTTCAAATACTTTAAGTGCTGCTTAAGTTAATGTGATCTGTAGTTAATATGGATGCAGCATCCCAGACTGAGACCTACAGTATAATGACACACACACACACACACACACACGCTCTCTACCTGAGGCTGCTAAGTCAAACTCAGAGTTTGAGATAAGACTTAATTCTGTTCCTAAAACCCAGGAAACAGATGTGTGTGTGTGTGACTCAGTGTGTGTGGACACACTTGTGCGTGATCGTGTAACACGTGAGTGTGTGTGTGTGTGACAGATCCATACACTTCTCCCCCCCTCCTACCCCCCCCCCCTTCTCCCTCCTTCTGCCCCCTCCTGCCCCCTAGTACTTACCTACCGCCTCGTACCCCCTTCTGCCTCCTCCTCCTCCTCCCCTCTCCTCCCCTCCCCCCTCCTCTCCCCCCTCCTTCTGCCCCCTCCTGCCCCCTAGTACTTACCTACCGCCTCGTACCCCCTTCTGCCTCCTCCTCCTCCTCCCCTCTCCTCCCCTCCCCCCTCCTCTCCCCCCTGCTCCTCTCCTCCCCTCCCCTCCCCCTCTCCTCTCATCCCCCTCCCCTCCCCCTCTCCTCCTCCTCTCCTCCCCTCCCCCTCCCCTCGCCTCTCCTCTCCTCCCCCTCCCCTCCCCCTCTCCTCTCCTCCCCTCTCCTCTCCTCCCCTCCCCACCCTCCTGTCATGTCATACAGAGCAGCACTTCTGCTAAGAGCACAGCCTCATGTTCTCACTACTGAGAAGCATCAAACCTTGATGAAGAGCCTGTTTGAGGAAGTGATGTGGAGATGTAAACCAGGTGTGTGTGTGTGTGTGTGACTCCAAGCTCATAGTCATGACTGTTAAATCCTTATTTTTTACTAACAGCCTCCCAGTGTAAATTCAGGTTTCATTGGAAATCACTTCTCTCCACTTCCTATCTTCTTCAAAAGCACGTTAGCACGTTAGCACGTTAGCATCCCCTCTGGACTGCGGCTGGAACACGTGAGACGTGATCGCACGCTCACACGCGTGGTTAACTGCATGCCTTATTTACCTCAGGAGGTTTCAAAATGTCCCCCGAGGTTTCAGCCCCCGGCCCTGGGAAGTGTAATGGGACAGGAGTGTCAGAGAGAGAGGGCTCTCAACGTCAAGGATATCCTGCCTCATTACCAAGCCCATCACCGAGGAGAAGAGTACACAAGTAGATGTGCAGCAGATGCTCATTCAATGACATGTTCTAGTGGATGTTTAATCCACATCACTGGACTAAACAATCAACTTAAAGATGAGGCCAGGCCGTCTGAATGGGTCCTCTGCTGGAATACACCTCCTCCAACCAGAGGCAGAATACACCTCCTCCAACCAGAGGCAGAATACACCTCCTCCAACCAGAGGCAGAATTGTAATTTGACTCGAGAGTGACAGAGATGCAGGCTGGAGCAGGACTGCCTGAGCAGGACTGTCAGAGCAGGACTGCCTGAGCCGCCTCATGAAGAGGCGACGAGTTAACTGGAGAGCACGCACCATACATGCGCCATACATGCGCCACACATGCGCCATGCATGCAACTCACATGCGCCATGCATGCGCCACGCAGTCCTACATGACTCCCTCATCACACCGTGCCATATCATCATCTTCATCACCTGCAGATCACCCAGCCAGCCCCTCTTCCGAATCTTCCTGCCTCACTGCTGACACGCCACCCTGCCACCCCGTTGCCGATGATGTCACACGAGAGCACGACAGAGCACATAACTTAACGAGCTCCGTGGCATTCGTTAGCGCGCCGGAAAAGGCGCCGTCCATTAGCCTGGTGGAGATTTCCCTGTATCCTTGACACGCCCCCCCCCCACCCCCCCAGGTGGTAAATCTGTTCGTCACAGACGACCAAACCGTCTCCTGAATAAACTGTGACACAGATGAGAGCCTTGCAGTGGAACATCTTTTATCAAGCTGTACCACTAGCATGACAATCTATACGCCTCGCACCAGTCCCCCCCCCCTCCCCCCCACCCCTCTCTCAAGAGAGAGTCCACTCACACTGAGATCTGTATTTCATTGCATCATCTGTTATTTTCAAAATGTTTTTTTTCTGGTTTATCAATGGTCTCCTCTCATTATTTTGTCAGCCCTAAGGAGTGGAAGTACAACACAGAATCTGAATATGTGCTTACAGCTCCTCCAGCTGACTCCTCCACTGCCTTCACAGCTCCTCCAGCTGACTCCTCCACTGCCTTCACAGCTCCTCCAGCTGACTCCTCCGCTGCCTTCACAGCTCCTCCAGCTGACTCCTCCGCTGCCTTCACAGCTCCTCCAGCTGACTCCTCCACTGCCTTCACAGCTCCTCCAGCTGACTCCTCCGCTGCCTTCACAGCTCCTCCAGCTGACTCCTCCACTGCCTTCACAGCTCCTCCAGCTGACTCCTCCGCTGCCTTCACAGCTCCTCCAGCTGACTCCTCCACTGCCTTCACAGCTCCTCCAGCTGACTCCTCCACTGCCTTCACAGCTCCTCCAGCTGACTCCTCCACTGCCTTCACAGCTCCTCCAGCTCACTCCTCCACTGCCTTCACAGCTCCTCCAGCTGACTCCTCCGCTGCCTTCACAGCTCCTCCAGCTGACTCCTCCACTGCCTTCACAGCTCCTCCAGCTGACTCCTCCGCTGCCTTCACAGCTCCTCCAGCTGACTCCTCCGCTGCCTTCACAGCTCCTCCAGCTGACTCCTCCGCTGCCTTCACAGCTCCTCCAGCTGACTCCTCCGCTGCCTTCACAGCTCCTCCAGCTGACTCCTCCAGCTGACTCCTCCACTGCCTTCACAGCTCCTCCAGCTGACTCCTCCGCTGCCTTCACAGAGTCTTGGCAGACACGATCCCCTTTTAATCACCTCTGAACACGATAATCAAATGTGTTCAAAGTTCAACATGCTCATAGTGTCTGTGTGTGAGTGATGCTAATTGGATTCCTGTGTTTAGCTTCCAAATGGACTCTTTGTTGTGTTTCGTGCGACAGGCCTTGTTTCGATCTGACAGCAAGGCGTTCTTGAACTGATCCAGGCTGCACATCACTGAATGATCCTCCAGGTTCACCACCAGCATAAATCAATGGCCATTAACAAGGACGATAATAGTTAGCCACGTTCGAAATTCCTCCCATTGACGCTAGAAAAAACCCTGATGTGAGGCTGGAGACATCGCCTGAAAGACCGCGGACATAAAATCTCTAATCCTCTTTAATAAAACATCTGAGCTGTTATCGTCGAGCGATAGGCAGGGTCAAAGGTCGATTCCGAGCTACGAGGCCTCCCAATAATGTTCTTCTTCTCTGATTAGGGCTCTGCAGATTGCAGGAGGGTCAGACGGAGGTTCTCAGTCCTCCAGCAGAAAGAGGGAGGAACCACAGAACAGCATGTAGACCCCCACCCCCACCTTTCTGAAGGCAGTGACACAGATCCACACCATCCAACCATATGGAACCATAAAGAAACACTCCCAAAGGGAGTCAAGGTGACTGAGCGGTTAGGGAATCTGGCTGGTAATCAGAATTTTGGTCGGTTCGATTCCCGGCCATGCCAGATTAATATTGTGTCCTTGAGCAAAAGACCCTCACCCTACTACCCTCTCTGGGTCCCTGTACTTTGCTGTCTGAGTTTACTAAGTCGCTCTGGATAAGAGCGTCTGTTCAATGACTACATGTAAATGTAACAGACATACTGACACAAGGACACCTAGTTTATTTCGATTGTGTAAACACAGATGTCAGTGAGAAAGGACAACTACCAGAAGAAGAAGAAGAAGGGGCCGATAACACATGGTCTCTGCGTTTGTCTGTCCATACATCATCGTATTATGAATAAAATATGAGGCAAGATGGTATTTGAGGATCTATACACCGGGAGTGCAATACCACAAATGTCAGAGCAATCTTCTCATTATACCAGCATTAAATACAGAAGGTCACCTAGCGGACTGCTTGATAGGACCCCGATGATGAGTAATGGCGTTGAACCGACGCTCTAATCCTTCAAATTGAAGAGGAGCAACATGCAAACACACTGGAGCGATTCTGAACGGTCGTCCACCGGAGGTGTGAGAGCGTGTTCACGTCCATATTCACCTTCAAACCACAGTTGAAGAGACAATCTGAGGCGGACATGTTGTTTTTTGTTGTTGGGGTTAGTGGGTTTGTTTTTCTGAAACCTTGTCAGACTAGATGGATTAAGAGTCGTGTGTAGCCAGCCTCCTCAGGGAACACGCATGTGGTGCGATTCATGTTTTATTCTCTTGGATTTCCAAGTGATAAGAAGCCAATGTTGATGCTCCCTGTCAACTCTCTGGATGGTAATATCAAATCAAAATACTGGAGACGTACAACACATTAGCGGTTCCCCTGGAGACTTGGTTTGTTTGTTGTGTGTGACTCGACTTTGTCATCATGACTCATGGATGTGTGTGTTTGTGTGTGTGTGTATCTGTGTGTGTGTGTCTGTGTGTGTTCCATCATTCATTACAATGATTCTCGTTCTCTACAGTTTCTTGGAAAGTGTGAGAGTTGTTTCTTGGTAGCCTAGTTGCAGGTTACATTGATGTGTGTGTACGTGGTTCGATTGTGCTACAATATCTCTCTCCTTCACTCGCTCGGTGTTGCAGAGTAATCACATGCTAATAGAATCCATTTAAAAGGATCTAGGGTTGGACCAGGTTAAATGTCTTTACACTTCCTGTCCTCCTGCCAGCGGTTATGAATGAGCCTGAGTGTAAATGATAAATGGAAATGCAAACGGAATATGGAAGCGATCAATAACGCAGGGCGACAGGTTGTCCATCATGCAAACAGGACTGAAACAGTGTTTTGAACGCACAGACATGCTTCCTCACAGTCACACCCTCTCCTGTGTATTCAAACACACCTTCATCAACGGGACAAAACCGCCTCCGATTATCCCCACCGCCATGAAAAGCTTTCCACGCACAACAACAAAAAAACAAATAATTATAATTATAATAACATGTTTTTGAGCTTCCCCCTTAAAAAATATATAACAAACTGATCATTACCCTTGGTTGAAATAATTGCGAGAAGGTCTAAATTGTAGCCTTCACAAACGGCCTTGTGTCGTTTCTGGAAACAAAAGAAACAGGGAAATGAAAGGCTGTCCTTCTCTGTCAGGGCTGTGTGTGGGCTGGTCCATTTCCCAGCTGTCATTATGCTCCTTTTTACTCTCCCTGGTCCCCCTGGAGGAGAGGAGGGATGACCTTGAGCCCCTTTGGGGAGTCTGTCACCTTCAGACACACCTCAGCACAGCCCCGGCTCTCCCACAGGAGATGGATGGAGCTTGTCTCTCTGGCCTCTCCTCTGCAGAACCCTCCCAGAGAGGCAGTAATTAGCCAGGGAGCTTCTGGCTCTTGTTAGCTGACATGACTCCAGGTAACTGAAGCTGGATGTGAGGGAGTCGTGGCTGAGTGGTTAGGGAGTCTAATAATCTGAAGATTCCTGGTTTGAACCTCAACTGTGCCAACATGACATTGAGTCCTTAGGCAAGGCACTTCACCCTACTTGCCTCAGGGAGAATATCCCTGTTCTTGCTGTAAGTTGCTCTGGATAAGAGTGTTTTTTGACCATGTTTGCCCCCAAACTACAACGAGTTTGACATCCAAACCCGTGGGAATAAAGCCATCATCCTGTACGTGTTCCATACAGCATTTATCTCCACATCCCGTGCGTGTTATACTCACCTGAGGGGATTTGGGTTTGACAAGACAAGTGTCGAATATTTTTTTTTTTGTTGTTGCGACAACACAGTTTCCTGGTTCCTTGTATTTCCTATGCGTTCACCCGGGGGATGTGTTCTAGGGACGGAGGCTCCAGGAACAGATGGCTGCAGAGGACACAGTGACTGGTGTGTTTCCTACCATACTGGACACACAGCTATACGTGTGTGTGTGTGCGTTTGTGTGTGTAACGCCAATACTTTCCATGAGCTAAATATCAGAGAGATACAAGGGAGAGAGCTGGATATAAGGCTTCTGTCTCTCATCGAAGGCTTGGAGATCTGATCAGTGTTTTCAATACATCAATCAGTGGGCTTTAAGTGAGCAAGAGAAAAGTGGGAGAAGAAAAAAAAATGAAATAATATAATCTTTGTGTTTGTGGCTTTCTGCTTCCATTTGCCCAGTTTTCTATGCTTATTAACAAGCGCACTCTTTGGAGATTTGCTCTTCAATGTTTCAATGAGCAAAAAAAATACAAGATCTAGAACCAAACAAATCGGGGACAGAGACAAGCAGCCTCGACCTTACAGAACTATAAGAGAACATTGGAGGGAGCTGCTGTAAGAGACACTGATATTTCATGTCTTTCATTATAGCTGTTCTCTTAAGACCTCTTCAACAGGGTATTATTAGAAGAGAAAGAGTGAAACAGATTGGAGGTAAGACTACGGAGAAAGGCATTTAATGAAAATGCCCTTGGAGGCTGTTGTACTTGCTACACACACGCTCGTCTTCAGCTGTGAGCTGCTCTTTTCATCCTCACTTCTCCACCTGTGATCTCTAAATGACAATGAAAGCGCTCTGCAAGAATTCAAGCCATTTTCTAAATTGATATTTTTTTTCTTTCCTCCTCCTCGGACGATTTACTTTGCCATTAGAGCGTCATTCATAACTTTGCTGAGGATTTCAGCACAAGCCTGCTAAGGTGGGTTCAGCTAGTGTTTGTGTGTGTGTGTGTGTGTGGGGGGGGGGGCTCCGACCATGTGGTCAGGTGACAAGACTTCCCCCAAGCCTGGTTCCACACAACCGCTGGCCTAACCCTGTGTGTGTGTGTGTGGCTCAATATATTCGTACTGTATGTGTGTGTGGCTTAATATATTTGTTCTGTGCATGCGCGTGCGTGTTTGTGTACACACCTGTGTGTGTGTGTCTGTGTGTGTGTGGTCTGGACTCAGGATAGCTGATGAGAACATGATGATAAATGTGATGCAGTAGGAGCAGGCTGCCAGGCTAGGTGGCTGCTGGAGCGCTCGATAAGAAGAAAGATGAGGAGATGCTGTTCAATAACGGAGCGCAAGCCTGCCAGACCAGGAGCTCCCTGCTGGGAGGGGGGGAGAGGGGGGAGAGGGGGGGAGGGAGGGAGAGAGGGAGAGAGAGGTAGGTAGGTTGGGAGGGAGAGAGAGGGAGGGAGGGATGGATAGGGAGGGAGGGAGAGGGAGGGAGAGAGGGAGAGAGAGGTAGGTAGGGAGGGAGAGAGAGAGAGAGGGAGGGAGGTGTGTCCTCCAGACAACACGATAACCAGATAGCACGCCAACCACGATAACCAAGCACTGGACACCCTCTGGATATCCTCCTCTCTGGAACACTGCCCTCCCTGCTCGTCTGGCTCCCAGGAAACTCCCTCTTCTAGAGCGTCCTCCTCCAGAGTGAGAGAGGAGAGAGGCGGGGCTGGGGTCCTAGGGTGGACTCTCTACTGGGTAGGATATCATTCTGGTGGCGTTAGCGACCCTTACACCTAGCAGGTGTAATTAGGGTTCAGAACCCCAAACCGTCAGTCCGTTTGTCGTTTATTGCCACTAAAAAGGCTGTCTTCGGGCTGGGGGGTGAGGAGGGGAGGGAGGGAAAGGGGTGGGGGGGGGGGGGGGGGGGGGGTTAGGCCTGACAGTTGTATCAGCTTCCTGGTGCTGGAGTCTGTCAGATAAGCAGACCAGGCTAAGGTATACATGTGGACAGAGAGGAAATCCATCCTTTCTAAACAGATACCATCCACATGGCGGCAGAAGATACACAACAAATGTACAAATGGAGGGAACTTGACAGGTTCTGCTGCTGTGCCTGGAAGATATATCCAGTAGGGGACTTTGGGCAGGGGGACTCTGGGCAGGGGGACTTTGGGCAGGGGGACGGGATTGCTATCTTGGCGAAGAGCTGAGAATTTAGATGAACACAGAAATGCAGAAACACTTGATGATAGAGCTAGCTGTGTACACACACACACACAGGAGTTCACACACCCACACCCCCACACACCCACACACCCACACCCACACACCCACACCCACACCCACACACACACACACACACACTACAGACCCAGCCTTCAGACACCATGTTCATCCATCAGAGGCAGAAGCTTCTCCTCTGCCTCTCTCTTCCTATCAAGCTACAAACACACAGTGACCCCCCTCCTCCGGGCCCCAGCCCCCCCTGTTACCCTCCTAACGACCCCTACCCCCGCCCACACCTGATAGGCTGCCGTGGGCTCCACCCACAAGCCGCACCCAGAAAACACAAGGACAGTGGCCGCGCGACCAATCGGTAGACAGATGCCGGAGAAAATAGCCAATGACATTTGCTGTAATGAAGGGCTTAACGGCGGCGAAGTGGCCCCTGTCATGGGAGGCTCCCCGCCGTGACGGAGAGGCGCTGAGGCGACGGTAACGGCCGCTCGTTAATTAGGCAAATGTCAGACGATCCTCAACGCCTCCAGACAGGTCCGGCCCACCCACGGAGGGAGATATTGTAAACCAATCAAATGACGGACCTCATTAAGTTCTCCAGACGTCTCCCGCCGTCGTGCGCCAGGTTGCGGCCGCGATGGCTTCCGTCTCCTTCCTCTTTTTCCTGTTTTTCCTCACACTGAAGTTTTTCTGTGTCACGCTGAATGTGCCCTTGTGTGTGTGTTTTTGTGCGTGTTTTGTGTGTGTGTGTGTTTTTGGTGGTTTCTTGTGTGGGTGTTGTTTTTGTGTGTGTGTTTTTGTGTGTGTTTGTGTGTTTGGTGTTTTTTTGTGTGTGTGTGTGTTTTTGTGTGTGTGTTTTTGTGGGGTTTTCTGTGCGTGTTTTTGTGTGTGTTTTGTGTTTTTGTGTGTGTGTGTTTTTGTGTGTGTGTGTGTTTAGTTGTTGCTCTTCTTCCACCCTGGGTCATGACTCATCATCTGCTCACGTCAGGAAGCTGACGCTCATTCAGCGTCAGACAGGAAGTGTGACCTGGCAGGTGGAATGAGACCCTCAGCAGCAGGACTCTGGGAGTCAGGTGGCTGAGTGGTTAGGGAGTCAGACTAGTAATCAGTTTGATTCCCGGCCGTAGCAACATGACATTGTGTCCTTGGGCAAGGCACTTCACCCTACTTGCCTCAGGGGGGAATGTCCTTGTACTTACTGTAAGTTGCTCCACATAAGAGCATCTGGCTAAATGACTAATCGTGTTGTGCTGTTGTGCTTCCATTCAGCTTCAGACCCTCAGCATCGATGTTTGCTACTTAGACAAAGTCAAACTTTAATCTGTGAAACACAATCAGATCATGTGTTCTGAAACAGTTAGCTTTGATCAAGTGAAGGCAGAGCAAATCCGTGACACGTTTTTAAACCCTCACAAAGTTTCCGAAAACTGATAAGTAACTTCTGGACACCTGTCTCCCTCTCAGAGAGACCTGGACACCCTCTCAAAGAGACCTGGACACCTGTCTCCCTCTCAGAGACCTGGACACCTGTCTCCCTCTCAGAGAGACCGGGACACCTGTCTCCCTCTGTGAGAGACCTGGACACCTGTCTCCCTCTCAGAGAGACCTGGACACCTGTCTCCCTCTCAGAGAGATCTGGACACCTGTCTCCCTCTCAGAAAGACCTGGACACCTGTCTCCCTCTGTGAGAGATCTGCAGAAGCTGGAGCACAGTCGGGTATTTCAATAGAGGACATCTGATCAGTTTGCTATGTGACAGGGAATGGGAGAGGGCTTAGAGAGTCAGTGAGGTGTAAAACTCACCTAGCGTCCAGCATCTGCTCTCCATGTAGAGCAAAGCACTCATAAAGTGGCCCCTTTTGTACTGCCAGCCCCGGCCCCCAGCCCCGGCCCCCCTCCCCCATCAAGAGAGAGGCCGCTGTGCACATGAGTAATGTAATTCAATCTGGGCTCCCAGCCTCTCTCTCACGTTTGGCCGAGGACAGCAAGCACATCTGCAGGTTCCATCTCTCTGCAGCCGTGCCTGATTTGTTTGTCATTACTGGCTGGGCTTTCATCTGCTCCGGTTTGGGCAATTCCACCCCCCCTCCCCTCCTACTCCCTTCTTCCCCCCTCTTCCCTCCACTCCCCTCCTCCTCTGCTTCGTTTCCAGATGATCCCCCCCCCCCCCCCCCCAAGTCGGCCCAGACACTGTCTGTCCACTCTGATTGTTGCACCAAGATCATTATACCACAAAATAAACACAGACGTTCCTCCTGCTCCCCCCCCTGCTCCACCCCCCTCCCCCTCCGTCCCTCTCCACCCCTCCCCTCTTGGAAAGTGTCAAGATTCCTCTGAGTAGATCCAGGGAGAGGATGGGTAAAAACACCAATCAGCATCGAGGGGCCGAGACGCTGACAAGGGAGGAGGTTCAGCGTCAACAACAATGAAAACGTCCGCGCCATCTTCATCCGTCAGCCTGGTCTGACAGAAGCTGCTGCTGCTGTGGATGACAGGCAGTTTGGAGGAGCGGACGATGACTGGAGATCAGACACACACACTCAGCTTTCCAGATCAGGTGGTAATCACCCCTCTGGGACTGGTGAAATAAAAGTGCTTACATACGGACATGTGTGCCCTCCTAACAGCCTTACAAGATTGTTTGGCTGATGGGGTGTATTTACATAAGACGAATAAGGAATGCGTAGCAAAGAAACACGAAGAAGATTGAGAATGTGGAAACAGCTATGACAGAAAGTACAGAGTCCACATCCATGTTTTTTTTTAAGAACTCTCGATGCAACATTTCAGTCCAGTGATCGGCATAGTGCCTGATTACTGCTATGTGACTTTCCTTACCAACGCCTGTGAAACTAAGTAGTATGAAAATGATTCATGATCCCCCACCCCCCTCACACCCCCCCACCCCTCAAAGAAACCATGATAACCAAACCATGAACATACGAAGCTCATTTCAGAAGCGGCACGCCTGGGGGTCTTCATGCCATCACACCAGCGACGGAATGAGTCCTGCCGAGCAGCTCGTAAATCTGAGCGTGGGCTCACACAACACGTGTGTTGCCTACAACAGCCATTAGCTTGATGAATGTAAATGCAGTGAGAACATACTCTGCAAGACCTCACGCAGGGAGCGAGGGAGGGAGACAAGAGAGATAGAGATAAAGAGAGAGATAAAGATATACAGACAGAGAGAAACATGGAGAGTGAAGGGGAGCGTGAGAGAGACAGAGAGAGAGAGAGAGAGAGAGAGAGAGAAAAAGAGAGAGAGAGAGAGAGAAAGAGGAGGGGGGGTTAGGAGAGACAGCCATGGGAGGTGAGCTATACGAGAACCCAAGAGGCCTCATCTACACACATTATACTGCACCTGTTCCTCCTTATCTGCAATACAGGAGCCACTCATTTCATTAGGAGCTCATTTGTGCATAAGCAGCCATGGACAAAGACCATTAAGGGTCAATTGTCCGTGTTCGTGCGTGTGTTTCCATATGTGTGTGTTTCCATAATGCTCTTAATATCCAGTACGTGAGAGAATTGAGAGTGTCTCAGTTTGCATGTGCAATGAGCATAGTATGTGTGTGTGTCTGTTTGTATAGGTGTGTGTGTGTGTGTATGTGTGTTGAGCATACAGTATATCGAGTAGAAACAGCCCATTCTGAGATCCAAATGGAGGTAAAATAGACTAATGTACAATATTAGTATATTATTCTGATGAGTTAATGTACTATCAAGTCCAGCCTGGTAAGAAGTCTAACCTGGATCCAAGTCTGTTTCCATCTGAGCTAAAGACTGTGGTCAGTAACTACTGACTACCTACTGTCTCACCCAACCCTGGACTCTGTGACTCCAACTGTCTCACCCAACCCTGGACTCTGTGACTCCAACTGTCTCACCCAACCCTGGACTCTGTGACTCCAACTGTCTCACCCAACCCTGGATTCTGTGACTCCAACTGTCTCACCCAACCTGGACTCTGTGACTCCAACTGTCTCACCCAACCCTGGACTCTGTGACTCCAACTGTCTCACCCAACCCTGGACTCTGTGACTCCTACTGTCTCACCCAGCCTGGACTCTGTGACTCCAACTGTCTCACCCAGCCTGGACTCTGTGACTCCAACTGTCTCACCCAACCCTGGACTCTGTGACTCCAACTGTCTCACCCAACCTGGACTCTGTGGAAAGATTGTAAATATATCAAAGGTAAATGCTATTCCTCTCTCTGTCTCTCTGTCTCTCTCTCTGTCTATCTCTGTCTATCTCTGTCTCTCCCCATCTCTCTCTCTCTCTCTCTCTCTGTCTCTCTCTCTGGTTGTGTCTGTGTTTACTGTATTCCCACTGCCATGCTAATGAAGGGATAAGTCATAAGACAACCCATGAACACTGTCAGACCGGTTGACTTGGAGGCATCTGATCACCATAGCAACCGCCATGCACAATCAAGTCCCACCGTGCTAAACTATTTACAGGAAAACAAGACACATCAGAACTCTGCTTGTTAGTCAGACGGGGGTGTATTACTGAGACAATGATCATGTGTTTGCATAAGGTGAAGACGTTTCAATATAGAAAACAAATGTAGTTACTGATTTAGATAGCTTCATCTTAATGGGTATACTTGTGGGGCTCATAGTGAAAGTGTGTGTGTGTGTACTAAGAGGTTACAGACCCTTATCTCTGTAACAGACACACACACACACACACACACTCTCCTGCCTCTCTGCCCGAGTACACAGCAAACCAACCCTTCTGCCAGCAAATGACTCCATAATGAGGTCTATCTAGCATTGTTCCAAATAACATACTGAGAGAAGGTAATTTCACAAGTCCAGTCTAACGCCTACGAGCCTCATTCTCTCTGGCATCCTAAGCCAATCAGACCGCACTCTCTACCCCTGCAGCCAATGGGAGGAGAGAAAGGCTGGAGTAATGGGCGAATGGTGAAGGACCTGAATAGGCAAGGGAATTGGTTTTATAAAGTAGTCTTGAGATACAGGCTGATAGAGCTGGCCTGGTCCTGATGAATACTTGGTACTCTTTCATAACTAGAGATTAAAGGGTAATTCGTTCTACTACAAACTTTTCATCTCTGGCTGTTTCTACTGTAACGGCTGAAACTACTAGAATAAGGGGTCCTATTATCGTCCATTCTAATTCACTAACGTTCCAGATCTCATTATCGTCCACAACGTTAATTTCTTAAATAATAAATGCAGCGGCAACTAAACAAAGGGACTCGTTTATTCGTACACATCTTATGTGGCTGCTCAGCAAATTACAGCTTCATACTTGAGTTTTGAGTTTGTAAATACCCTCTCAAACCGTAGGTGTAGCATCTTCCTTCCTCAGGGTCCAACTGTCCTTTCTCCATTGAAAGTGGTTGAATGGACGATAATGGGACTCTCTGACGAACTACAGAAAATTAGAAAACTAACAACTTAAGATATTTGATCCTTATTGGATTTTAAAACCAGAACGTTGGCGAATTAGACAGGACGATAATAGATCCACTTCCTCTACATTAGCTAACGTAGCTGACTATGATGATCAGCGTCGTCTTTGTCCGAGACGGAGCAGAAATATGGACTATTCCAACTCCTTAAAGAAGTAGCTAACATTGTCAGGTGCTTTATAGACTGATATACTACCAAATCATGCCATGAAATTGTTATTGCTATTGTTATGTTATTGTCATTATGTATATTACCCTGCAACTCTGTGTAATGTACTTTACCCTGCTGCTGTTGTGAACTGCAATTTCCACCTCCTGGAGGACAAATAAAGGTTCATCTAATCTAATCTAATCTAAAACATCGGCATTCCTCTCTAGACGTCTGTAAAATCTCATTGTTTTTAATCGCAGGCTTGAGCCTGTCATTGGAGTTCCTTCCATCATCAGAATAATGCGTCCTTCTGTCCTGCTGCTGAAATAAACTGGAAATCCATCAGATATCCCTTTGTGCTGAACAGCGGTCAGCACCATCGGCTTCAGCCGAACGTGTTCAAGTTCGTCTCTGTCTCCCCCCCCCCGGAAGATCCCTGGAGAAGTAACGACCCAGACGGAGATATCGTTTCTCGATCGCTACCCTTCGCCGGGCACTTACCAATTTAAAAGGCCTCTTCTTTTGTTTTTTAAGGGAGCGACAAGCGTATCTATATCGAAAACAATCTGGTCTGAAATCTCCTGACCGTGATTCAGTCAGCAGAGAAATTGGCTGTTTGGATCAATTTGTGTCGATTTGTGCCTTTAAAAATGAGGATTTTAAAGTTCCCTGTCCTGTCCAGTCCTGCCATGGCCATCAATAGGTGGTGGCTGTTGTAACAACTGATTGAAATCACTGTGTTCACATGCTGGCTACACCAAGTCCACAGAGTTCATGAATCACAATCTGCATTTCAGGATCTTAAGAGCGAGAGTCCGAGATACAGAGAGAAGGAGAGAGAAAGAGAGGAACAAGGGAGGAAATAAGAAAGAGAAAAAGGTTGGTGTGGGAATGTATATGTATATGTGTGTGTATTTGTATGTGTGTGTGAGTGGAGCGTGGCCTAACTCAAATACAATATACTCTAGTGTCTGTGTGTGGCCCCTTTAATGAAGCAGTTCCAGGTACAGCATTTCCATGTCATTGTATTACCTATTTACAGCATGCCCAGCAAAGCATGCTTAATGATATTATGTTCAACCCCCCCAAAAAAATCACGCTTAATGAAACACATCTGAAATAATGAAATATGTCAACTGAAGACTAAAATGCGTCATTGGGGTGACTGAAATAGTGCTGTTTTCTGGAGCAAAGGGGAAATTCGGCCCCGCTATTAAACTGTCGGTAAACCATAAACAGAATGGTATTCTAAACACAGACCACTTTCTTGGCCCTGGTTGGCAGAATGGAAATTATGATGTCTGTGGGTGGAAATCTATTCCAGTTTGGCATGAGGGAGGCTAGTGAGGTGATTAATCCACATGATTAAAACCCCTCCATGACCCCTGACCTTGACTCTCTAACCCGATTGGCTGAACCCAAGCCAATGTTAGCTTGTGTCTTTCATGCTACTTGTTACATGCTGTCATCGAGCCACTGGCCAAATATCATTGTGTGACTTGGTCTTTTTTTCCCCATGTACATTATTTTTGTGGTGTTCTCACACTCAGGGATCTATAAATCTGTCATTTGTTATTTTAAACATTTGGGGCTAATGACATCCAACTATCATTATTTAGTTAAACGTGGTACGTTATGTTTCTATATTTGGATGTATAATTAAAGACTCAGAAGTCACGAGTGGCTTTCTGTTATGGGTTTGGGTCAATTTAGTATAATATAGAAATTGTATTAAAAAATGCTATTATCTGTAACAGAAATTGCTTTGCATGCGTTTCTACAAAGTGAATGAAACCTCGGTCAAATCTGTGGCATATTTCTATTATTCAGTCAATATTTTCAGGGTCATCCCACAAGCTTTCTGAATCCTTTTTTTCTGTGTGTTTCTTCATTTGTGTGTGTGTGTTTTCTGTGTGTGTATTTCTCCTGAATGTGTGTTGTGTGTGTGTGTGTGCACCTGTGTTCATCCTGAGCAGCGGTTAGCAGCGGCCTTGCTAACTGAAGAGGAAAGACCCTTTGGTATAATTTGACTCTGGCATCCGAGGTCATGTCTGAAATGTGCTTTTGCTTGTCAGATGCCAACATTGTAATCCACTAAAGGTCTGTATAGAAGCCCAACATATCTTTACAAGTATATGATATCCTGTACAAGACATTGTACCTTGAAAAACAAGGTAAACCGATAGAGGAAAGGGCAAGTTAACGTCTCGTTCTGTCTCGTTCCAGCTCGTTCCTCATGACCTCGTTGTCTCCATAGTTTTACGAGAGAGAGAACTCCCCCCCGCCCCCCCCCGCCCCCTCCCCGAAATCACCTCTCGTTTCTTGACAGATGCATTATCGAATCTCTAAGCCAGTAATTGTACAGGGCCGTTTCAACTGTCACTTCCTGTCCACATGAGCAACGAGAACATTGTGTTCTTGGCGGGAATTTATATCCTCTTTTTTGTTGTACCCAGACAATTTCAAACTGTTCGGCAACATTACAACTGCTTAAGCACACGTAAATCCGTCCGTCATTGTGTGTCTGTGTGCGTGTGTGTGTGTCTGTTTGCGTGTGTGTCTGTGTGTGTGTGTGTGTGTCTGTGTGTGTGTGTGTGCGCGGTCTGCAGTACATCGAGTTTGAAATCGTTAAGTCACAACAGCGCAACATCACTTCCATTACAACACCCAAAGTTCAACGTAGGTCACAATCCGGGGATTTGTGGTTGCTCGATCACCTGACTACATTTCCCATCCAACCCCGTTCCTCCCCCCGCCCTCTCCCCCCCCCCCCCCCCCCATGCCACGCAGAATGCCAGAGCACTCATCTCTCCGCCCACTTCCTCCCTGAAATGAGGACCTCTTCCTCTGTCGCTGATGCAGAAACAAGCTGACAGATAGAGAACGACAATAGGTGACCTACAACTCAACTCTTTCATGTGCAGCTCTTCCCGCCCCTGGTGGGGGGATTCTGTAACCCTGTAGGACCTCCATGCACACACAGGACAGCCCGCCACCGTTCTCAAATGACAAGGAAACTTTGTAATATATCTTGTATTTTTTTTTAAACTATATTTGAATTAAGGTGAAATCATCGTCTTTTATTTAATTTAATTATCATTTCGTTTTTCCCTGATACAAAAATAAATAATAATATATATGTTATTAAAGGTGTATTTTCTTGTGACTTTCATCATTATCCATGGAATTAAATCTCTAAATGTGTTTTCCTCTTTTACAGTAGCGTATGATGTTTTTAAATAACAGCACAGCAGAGGAATTATTTAACAATTCTATTTGTGTCAATATATTACTCCCTCCCACCTATTTCTTTTCTTATTTTTCACACGTTTTGTATTTAAAAGGGCAGTTATGTCAGTTAGAGAGTACAGAACACCAAGTTACCAGTTTACCGGCCAAACTTTTGACTGGTAGAAACAGTTTTTCATTTGAGTTCAACTCAACTCCCTGTGGTCAAATCAGTTTGTGGTTTGGCATCTCCATACTGCTGGAAATATTTCCCCCAAGAATAACAAAAATATAATGTAAACTAAATAATTTTTGCATAGCGTATTGATTATAAATTACATATTTTTTCAACTCGATTAATAAAAAAAGGATTCTTATCTCACATGCAATGAAATATGTATATACTAATTAAATTGAATTAAATTATGGCTGAACTTCATAAGTTAGCAGTCCAAATCAGGTTTGCAGACAGCTTTTCTGAGGCTTCCAATACTGCATGAACAAAAATAGACAGTTAATTTCCTTTATTGCAGACTATAAAATGCACAAAATGTAATTTGTGCAAACTCTAAATTGCTAAGAATATTACAACTAAAATATAAATTAATTTTTGGCTAAGTAAATCTTTATAGCACACATTAAATCCTAACCTCACACAATCCATGCCCATTTGAACCCTATTAAAATGATCATGTTGAAACTTTAAACTCAATCAGAAAACATAATAATCCATGTCTAGACAGACATCATATGTGTGTTTGTATGCATATGTTCATACACACGCATGTATCTATGACCTCCACACTAAAGTTCTGATCTCTTTGTAACAATGTAGTAAAATGGCCATGACAACTACATCAATAAATAAATAATTATTTAGTCCAAAGTCCAAAAATAAGTCACCCAATAAAAACCCAGGTCCTTATTTACTGCCATGGGCCCATCTGATACATGACCATAACGGGCAGTATTAATAAAAGTCAACTTTGGTGTTTTCGCCTGGTCTAGGATGGAAGCGCAGTCGTTTGGCCTTAATTCCTCATGTCAGGCTGTAATCAGGTCTGTTTCACACAACGACCCCATAGTTTAAATAGCAAATCTGCTGCCTCCACCACCAAGAATCAACCCAGGAGAGAGCGAGAGACAGAGAGAGAGAGAGGGAGAGAGAGATACAGGGAGGGAGAGAGAGAGAGGGAGAGAGAGAGAGAGGGAGAGAGAGAAAGAAAGGGAGAGGGAAGAAGAGAGAGGGAGAGAGAGAGAGAGGGGAGAGAGAGAGGGAAGAAGAGAGAGGGAGAGAGAGAGGGAGGGAGGGAAAGAGAGAGAGAGAGGGAGGGAGAGAGAGAGGGGACAGAGAGAGAGAGAGGGAGAGAGTACCGTAACAGCATCATTCATCAGATCGGTGAGTGAGCGACAGAGTACGACAGGTCCGAGTGCCCCGGAGACGATTCCATTTTAGCTCCATTCAAATATGTGATCATCACACTCTACATGAACTCACTCTTCTGAAAGGGGGACAAAAGAAGGAAAGAAAAAGAAAAGGAAGAAATAAAAAAATAGCCAAAGAAGAAAGCTGTGCGTTTGCTCTTAAATGCCATCGTCTTGTTGTCTGTCCTCCTCTCGTGGATGACCTCTGTTTGTGCGCCTCCTCGCCCCCCTATGGGCGAGAGGTGACGTTCCTACCCTCCCCTCCCCCCCTCCGTTCCTTCCTTCCTCACTCCCTGCCCCAGATGAAATGTGATGTTTGGTTGCCCAACAGGAGCCGTGAAAGCCAAGAGCCAAGTGTTGACAAGATATTGGTGAACATGGTAGCCCTTTTCAGGCCCTCTGAAATACCACTGCCCTCCTCCTCTCAGGTCTAATTCAAATTCACACCATCTCAAATCCACACAAGGTGGGAGCTCACACTGAATCACAGTCATTAGCAAACCGCACCGCTAAAGGCTCCATCCAACATGGCCGTTATTAAGAAGATGCAAAGGTAATTGTGTCAACGAAAGGAAGATAACTTTTGCGGAAAGCCGAGTTTCTGCGGCCGCTGTTGACGGCTTTAAGAAGAGAGAGGAGGATGCAGGGAGGGTTGATCGAGCAGCCCTTCTCTCCTTAATAGCTCCAGACACAGCCAGCATTTGCTTTCATCTCTCAAGGGGAACACTGACAGAAACTATTCTTGTATCCCGACCCTCCCCGCGCACGCCCCCCTTCCCTATCTGACCATGTTTATGTGCGTGTACGTTCCATCTTGTACGCAATTTGTTTGGCTCGTCTCACACACAAACACACAGACACTCACACACAAACACACAGACACTCACACTCTCTCACACATACACACTCACTCACACACACACAATCTCTCACAATAAATTGAGGAAAGGCCTGGAAAGGATCAAACAACTACATGGTGGTAGTTTCACTTTAAAAAGTTTATAAAGAAAATCAAATGCTTTGTCTGACTATGTTTTTGACTTTTTATTTATTTATAAACGTCTTTTTCCATACTACTCCTATCTTTGTGACGGTAACAGACAATTTTAGGATGAGAAATAACAATTACATTTACATTCATGAGATGCTCTTATCTAGAGTGACTTACAGCAAGTACAGGGACATCGTGAGGTAAGTAGGGTGAAGTGCCTTGCCCAAGGACACAACGTCATGTTCGCACAGCCAGGGTTTGAACCGGGTACCTTCTGATGACCAGCCCAACTCCATAACCGGTCACCCATGTCAACAGTATTTTCTGGAAGTTTTACCCTTAAAAAAACCCTCCCAAACGCATCCCCTGACCCCCTCTTAACTCCCCCCACTTCCTCCAGCCTGAGCCCCCCTCCCAGGCCCCCTCCCCTCGTGCCTCCACCACCCTGTCAGCCTCAGTCAGCACAGGCCCCACCGTCCTGCGACATGGCATTTGCACCGCTGAGGAGAATGTGGGCTAATGAAAGTGTAAAGCCTGTGTTCACCAGAGTATAAAATTCACATTTGGCCGAGGCAGGCTGTGCAATCTGATATTATGAGTCCACCACAAAGAGAGAGAGAGACCGAGAGAAAGAGAGAGAGGGAGAGAGAGCGAGAGAGAAACGGGTCTCGAAATAGCACTAAAAACGGTGGGACAGAGAAAAAACGGAGAGCGAAATAGGGAGAGAGAAATCGTACGCAAGACATATGGAAGCCTCCTGTCCTAGTTAGTTAGCGCAACTACTAATTAGAAAAAAATCTGATCATCGGATTGTTATGACTTGCAGACTTAGCATAATAGCCACAAGGACCAAACTTAACCAGACTGGGCTTCGGAGTCAGGTCTTGTTCATCGTGTCTAAAAGGAAGTATTGTAGGAACACATCCACAACATCATACCACAGTCACTCACAAGGAGAGAACCGTGTTGGACACACAAGGTATTGTAAGCCGCCATTTTGTTTCTTGTGTGGGTAAAAGCAGTCGTTCGACCATGTCGAATGGAGTCTCACGTCGTCAGAAAATCGGGGTCAGAAACTACGTAGATGACGTGACATAAGCATTACAGGGGGATATATTTTTTTTTGGGTTGGGCTGTGTTGTGTTTCCTGGTGAGGGGGTTTCAAATGAGGACAAAATAAAACCCAACTGACTCTTAAAACATCTTGACTTCACAGCTGAATGTGAGAAACCGTGAATTCGCTGTCGCATAAAGTCCAGTAGTAAATTCCTTTAGTCTGAGTACTAAAGTGTAGAAATATTTTTTCAGTAAGACGGGATGTTACTCAAACTCCTAAATCTGTTACCTCAAACCCACTCATTGCCTGTTTGTTCGTTCATCAGATTTTCCACGCAAAATTCCCAAAAAATAAGAAGATTTTCTTAAGAAGAATGTTTTTATGTTTTATGTTTTTTCTTTAAAATGTTTTTAAAGAAGTAAAAACAAATTATTAAAACGACATGCGCTTTCAGCCTAGAACAGCACACCCACTACCCCCTCCGCCCCCATGTTCAAAAGTTCACATCTATTAGAACTGCTTGACCTGTATTCTGTTGCCAAACTTGGGCATCCATCTTTGTTTGCCCTCAGAGTGTGGTTTGAACTTTGACCCCATCATCCTCACACTAGCATGGCCCTCAGTCCCCCTCAAGGCTGTTTCATTACACTCTTACATCTCATTACCATTATAGAAAGCAATCTAAATCTTTTATATCCAACACACTTTTTAGTTTTACTACTATTAAACTTGTCATCATATTTCATTACGATCAAAATATAATTTATTGTTGACAAGGATTGTAGAAGTCCTTGTAATAGCTGTACTTTTATCAGTGTATAATTATCATTCTATTAAATTAACTGATTTCTTGGGTATTACATTTAATTGTTATTTTAATAACTATAAAAATAACGAGAGATTGTACATAGGCTTGTACACCCTAACAGTACAATTAATATTCTCCAAAGTGCAGGAACATACACTTAACAGTATAAAAACATAATGTCCTGAGGAAAACACTATTCCTACTCGTCTACTGACCCCGTAACTCATCCTTATTCATCATTCTAGAAAGCAAAAAAACTAGAATGATAAAACATAGGGGTCAAAGTTGAAAATCCTGAGTATCCAGTGGTTTGTGCCACAGAAAGAGATCCTAGCCTAGGTGAACATGAGGGCCAACATAAGAGTCAACGCAGCAATTATCATCAGCAGAGACCCATCATTTACAGCCATACCTACGTGATTAGGGCCTATCCCATTTCACCCAAGGCAGCTTCACGCAGCTGGAAAATAGTAGAGCCACTGTTCGTATTAGATACACACGTACGCCCGCACACGTAAACACAACCCTCCTACACACTCAGTTCATACGTAGCTGTGCGTTACACAACCGGCGCAGGTCGTAAGGAAACGCTGTTTCATCAAGCTCAATCAAGTTTGAATCTAGGTCACCATGCGTCCACATTAGTAAAAATGGCCGTTTGTCTGCGGGCCGTAATTACGTGAGTTTGTGATCTCTCTCTCTCTCTCCTGCTGTCTGTCTTTCTCGACCGCCCCCCATCTCCAGACTGATTCCTGTCTGTACCTCCAGACAGGCGGGTGGATCTGTATGTAACAGGGTGAAGTTGGGGTAGAGACTTGGCCTCAGGGGGGGCCAACCTGCCGAGGTAGGAAGCCCGTGGTCCTTCATCTGACTAAGTGTCAGACTTGTATGAAGGGCTGGAAATAAAACATAAAAATAATAATAATACCTCATTTAATAATACCTCACATAGATTAGCACATCGCAGGTTTGACGGTAAACTGTGTAAAGAGGCAAAATTAGGACTCTTTTTCTGCCGTTAAAATATATATAAAATAATCTGTATTACTTGTTTTAGTTTAATGGTGATTTAATGCATGTCCTACTCTGCCCAATCTTGCTAGAGTGTCATTAGGATTTTATTTAAATTGTGTAATTTATTATAGTAGAAAATGCATCTTTCATTGATATTATAAAATGCATATAAGAATATTGAAAACTAAATAAAAACTCAGAAATGCCCACATAATTATCATAAATTGCACAAATTATAAGACAACAAATGGTATTTGAAAGAGGACTATAATCTGATAAATTGTTACATGTTATCTATGAATTAAGAGATTACATTTAGCACTAAACACAATAAACTAAATACTTTTATACATAATATATATTCAGTTTAGTGTATTGTGTTTGGTGCTAAATGCCATATCTTCATTCATGTTAAAATACATAAAAATATATTCTCTTTAAGTGTATTTATATTTCCAGGCTTTAGAAATGTAGTAATACAAAATTACCAAATGTTTTATTCTTCTTAGAACGTATTATTAAAAAAATATAAATTTGTTTTAGTTACAATAATATTCATAGTTTTACAGCGTATCTACACTTTACAAATAGAATGTTCACACGTTGTTTCAATGTACTATAAACATTTAGTCTTTAAGCAATTCTTATTGCATAAAATTGTTCATTCATGACACAGTAGGAAATACAAATAGTAATACAATACACTATTACTATTTGCAATGCAAAATCTAACGTAGGTAATTTTTTTTGGGGGGGGATTGTATATTAATGTGAACATGAACTATATCTGCATTATTTGTGCTGTTCCCTGATTCACAATGATTCACTAACTTTTCTACATCTGGGATGTCTGTGGTCAAATAAAATGTCCAGAAAGTTTTGGATAAATTCATGCCTGTTACTATTTTTCTTATGAATACGTTTTACTATTCTAGACCCCCGCACGCATAAAAAATGCAATATATATACAATATTCTTTATCTGAGTATTTGTTGTCAAAATATTAATTAAGAATAATAATACAAATCACAAAAGATTATCGGTAGTTTCTGCAGAGGATTAGTAAAAGTTGCAAATATAGATATCGTATACATCAAAAGTGGCTTTAATTTTGAATTAGCATATTTTGTAGACCTAAAGGACATGCCGTAACAAAAAAAATTCTACGAATATACTTTGCACTTGCATCTACCAGCATAAAACTTTTATATGTTTCAAGGTGAAAGCGAACATTTCTGAAATGGAAAAAGCACAGAAATGTTTTTTTTTTATTTATCTTTAGGCTTTCCTACTTTCTCTGTCTGTGTTCTTTCTATATGTTCCCGTCGGCGAATGACTAAAAGAGAGTGTCTGGTCACAACAAGGTCAACCTACATCCCACTGAGGGAAAACGTTGAGCTTGACTGTCACACACAGACCTAAACCCACATACAAGTCAAAAAACACCTCTTAATGTGTTTTCATGTCACAAAAAGGGTACAAGTGCCTCAAAGTGGCCTGTTGATCTGTGGGAAGGATGGGACTCTAACAAGGTACCACGGCTGTTAGCGTAGGAAGTAGATTTAGTCAGATATCTGAAGAGAAAGTCACGTTGTCCTTCCCCGTCATGTTTACATAAGATCACACTTCTGCCTGAGCGCTGGGATTGGATTTCATCTGACACTTTTGGCCCCAGCAGTGATTTTTATGGTCTGGGCCCGTCGGAGGGAAAATTCACACTTTCAACCAATGACAACCCTGAAACTCGCACCTCACAGAGGAGGAAGAGATCAACAGGTGTGACCCTGTCACCTTTCCTCTCTTCCACCATCCCTCACCCCCCTCGTTCGGTAGTTTGGTGTAAAAAAAAAAAAAAAAAGAGGAAATAAAATGATGCGATTCAAGATGCCCATTTAAAAAGAGCTGAAGTTGAATTGAGACGTAATGTAATTTCCGGGTTTTGATCTGTCGGATTACGTTCATTTATTAAGGAGCAGAAAAGTCTGTAAACTTTTAATGTCTAATAAAGTTGCCTTGCAGTTGCATCAGTCATGTATAACAGCACGATATTTAGCAGTGATAGTAACTACATGGTTTATCTGATCTACATCCCTTTCCAGATCAAGCAGTAGTCTAGAAGAGGGTAAAACCAGTTAGCCTTCCTGTTATGCTTGAAATGCAGAGAAATCGACACAAATCATTCCAGCCAATCTATGCAACCAACAGTACTTCACTGAAATAAAACTGCTCGCTTGTTTCTGAGACGAGGCCTGCTTTCAAAGTTCAGCGAGGGAGAGAGAGGGAGGGAGGGAGGGACGACGACAGTTTGGCTTGCTGAGTTAGTACGGTAGACGGCACAGTCGCTCCACATTAGATCAGTAACAGCCTAATGACTGCTCTCAGATGTGACGCAGTTATGGTGCTGCCTGGGATGAGCAGACTAGCTGACCGAGCACTCACCTCTCTCACAACACTTTATTTATGTATTTCCCCCCCCCTCCCTCCCTCCCTCCCTCCCTCCCTCCATCCCCCCCCTCCCCTCCCCCTCCCTGTCTAGAGCTTCAAGCACACATTTGCAGAGCTGTAACCTACATAACAGCTTGGTCTATCTCCACACCCAGCTCCCCAGTTACAGATACGATGAGGGCATTTGGGGGTTGGAGGGGGGTGGACAATGGCCGTTCAATCACACCCCGGGCATTCAAGATCGTTATTGAAATATCAAGCAGCCTCTGTGATTGAGCTGCATTTAGTTTAACCACCGAAGCACGCAATGTTATATTGAACGACGAGACGACCTAATCTAAACTGTATTGTTTCTCTATCACAGCATGGCATCCCGGAGACAGTTGAGTTGGGGATTCTCTGTAGGGATGTTAGTATTAATTTAGGTAATTCCCGTTGAAATTGACACGTTTTGTGAACAAGTTTTGATCATTAATATCCCCCCCCCAAAAAACTATAATTCAGTCGGAAATCCGGTGTCCAGGTTCCGCTTACATATGCGTCCTTTTCTGTTGGTGAAACCATTCAATCGAACACTGTTTTTCATCCCAAACACACACACACACACACACTCCACAAATGCATGATCAGTTACACACAATGATCCACATTATGAACGGGGCTGGATGATTTCTGTCACCTCGTCCTCAGATCACAGACGGTTCACTTCTGCGTTCCATTACTCAGAAGTGACCCGAATGTGCATCCTTCTATCTCTCTCGGTATTGGAAGAGCAGAACATGGCAACATTAGCAGGGGTGAAAGGTCAAGCGTGGGCCCAGGCAGACAGGTTTAGAGGCGAGGCTGTGTCCTCTGAGGTATTACTGCTCTAAAGCTCTCAGAGGAGACAGAGAACAAGCCAGAGACGGCTTGTGCCGTGTGTGTGTGTGTGTGCGTGTGTGTGCTCCCATGATTAAGAAACAGTCCCAGTGGATGGAAGTGTTGGATGCGGAGTGAGTTCATGCATAAATATGTAAGGACCCAGTGCGGTTATGGCTGACTCTATAACCCTTCATATGGCTGACTCTATAACCCTTCGTACAGCTGACTCTATAACCCTTCATACAGCTGACTCTATAACCCTTCATATGGCTGACTCTATAACCCTTGATATGGCTGACTCTATAACACTTCATATGGCTGACTCTATAACCCTTCATATGGCTGACTCTATAACCCTTCATACAGCTGACTCTATAACCCTTCATACAGCTGACTCTATAACCCTTCATATGGCTGACTCTATAACACTTCATACAGCTGACTCTATAACCCTTCATATGGCTGACTCTATAACCCTTCATACGGCTGACTCTATAACCCTTCATACAGCTGACTCTATAACCCTTCATACAGCTGACTCTATAACCCTTCATATGGCTGACTCTATAACACTTCATACAGCTGACTCTATAACCCTTCATACGGCTGACTCTATAACCCTTCATAGCAAGCGATGGAGTAACTCAGGCCATACAGAGTGAGGGCAGCAGTTCCCCAGTCAACTACAACACACAAAAGGAGGACATACACACACACACAGACACACACACACACACTACTGAGGCTATATGGTGTTGTTCGTAAGTTAGTGTTGGTGGTACATAACTAGTATGTAACTTGTGTTGAATTGTAATAATAATAGGAAGAAAAGTATATTGCTGTGAATACTGCTTACTACACATAAAGGGAATTCACTACTGCTATGCTACAGTACACTTAAAAAAAAAAAAAAACATTCATAGACGTAAAAAGTAGTTAACGTAGAAACAATTGAACTACATGAAATTATATTTAATGACCTGCTGTCCTTTTGATTGTAAAATGACATGAAACAAACAAAAGGAAGTAACGTTGGAGAAAAAATTAAGACTGAATCTGTCACGTCAAAACTATTCATTCACCAGCGCTCGTCATGACGAGCCTTTGAGGCCGCAGTGATCTCGAGCGTTTAAGAGTTCAATACCCAAAGTGAAGCATGTCTGGTTTCAAATGAAAACGTCATCTCTACTCGCCATCATGAACTCAACGCCATCGCCATCGCCATCATGAACTCCCGGTGAACCCTCGGTATCTGTGGGAGCCTAACGGATCAAGCCGTCCCATTGGCTGAGGTTTGGTGTCGCTGAGAGATTACTGAACCTAAATTTCAGTTGACCCGCTTGATAATGCTTTACCACCACTGTCCTCTGTGTAAAGAGGAAACATTTAATCTCCCTAAAAGATTTGGAAGGATCTTGTATTATCTGGTGTTTCTCTTAAATAAAAAAATAACAAAACAATAACAGACATTTCAACATGTGTTTCAAAAGAGTTGAATGTGAACAGTTGAACACTGAAAGTTGAGTAATGTCTGTAATTATACAGTTTCACTCTTGTGATGGGGTCTGGGACTGCAGCCAGTTATGGAAATGTTTTCGCACTTTATTTTATCCATAAACTGCAACTATATAAGTTGTTTCCTGCTAAATTTTAAACATAACATTTTTATAGTAAGTTCATTAATGTATTTTTTTTCTACAAGAATAATTGTAACCGTATGTTGTATATTTTACTTTGTAAATTCCATATTTATGTACCATAAAAGTAATTGAAAGTACAGATGTATGAAATAAAACGTCAATTATAGAGCCAATACTTATTTTTCTTTCCAGGAAAATACATTACAGTAAAAAGACAAATTCAAATTTGTCACCTTCACGTTCTGTGCATTTTGGTTTATACAAATATTTACACAAGACAAATACAATGCAGATCCAAACTATAATTATTATAATTAATGTAACACATAAAATCATTATATATACAATATATTATGATCCATATATATATGTATGTTCTATGTATATATTTGTCTAATTTGCAGTGATTTAAAAAGTTGATTTAAAAGTTATGTCAGCTTTTATTATAATCATAATTTGAGTTACTCTTTTCCTTATGATTTATTTTCCATTCTCTTTTGAGTATTATTGGTATTTTGTAATATTATATTGCTATATAATGTAAATGTGAGAAATTATATACTTTGCCCCTTCTAAAATATAATCTATGAAATGCATCTACAATTGGGATCAGAGATTTACACCATCTTTGCTCAGCATGTCCCTACATTCCACTTTTAAGCTTTTATTCATTTAAGCGTACAGAAAAAATCTAATTTCCAAAATATCTTGACCTGCGGCCAAATAAATAGATTTGTATGGGTTCATGAAGCGGTGAGTGATGATGCTGATGATGTGGGTGGAGGGGGTGGGGGGTGTTCCTGTGTCCAGACATTAGGGGGGGGGGGGGGGTGGTATCATGGGTCCAGACATTGGGGGGGGGGGGGGGGGGGGGGGTATCCTGGGTCCAGACTGTAGGCATGGTCAGATCTCTCCTCCTACCCCACCCCCCCTGCCCCGTTCCTGAACTCCAGACATGTTTGTTCCAAGGCCTTTTTTCTTTCTTACCCCCACACTCTCTCATACTGTGTCAGTCCTGCCAAGCATTCACCACGTCCACCATTACGTCTGTGCGCAACAACACTTGAATAAACCGGACAACAAAAAAACACACAAAAACCCTCGTTCTCCTTTCTCATTCTGCTCTCTGTAGACTTGCGGTCAGTGTCAACGTCAAAAAACAGTTACTGCGCCTTTTTCATAACGGTGAAAGTAATGTTGTTGTTTTTTCTTCCCTGTGCTGCTAGCGATGGGAGCGGAGTGGCCTCTGCCTAGAGATCTGCCAGCCTCTTTAGAGGCTGCACCTTCTGAGATCTGACAGCCTCTCTAGAGGCTGCACCTTCTGAGATCTGCCAGCCTCTCTAGAGGCTGCACCTTCAGAGATCTGCCAGCCTCTCTAGAGGCTGCACCTTCAGAGATCTGCCAGCCTCTCTAGAGGCTGCACCTTCAGAGATCTGCCAGCCTCTCTAGAGGCTACACCTTCAGAGATCTGCCAGCCTCTCTAGAGGCTGCACCTTCTGAGATCTGCCAGCCTCTCTAGAGGCTGCACCTTCTGAGATCTGCCAGCCTCTTTAGAGGCTGCACCTTCTGTGTTGACCAGGCATGTTGGTGGCGCACTAACCCTGCGCTCAGATCATCTGATTAGGCCCTTTTAGATCTTTTTCTCCTGAGCTGGTTTTAGTACAGGGGAACAGCTGGTGAGAATTTATGGGAGGGGGGGGGAGGACCTAAGCGATGGAGAGGGCGAGTGGGGGGCAGGGGGGGGTTAAGAGCTGAGTTGGTCCTCTCCCCCCCCCCCACTACGCCCTGCTTTACCTCCCCAGAGTTAATCCTTGCACCCTGGCTCTGCCATGGAGTCGTTGTAAGGCTGCTGTTCTAGTCTACGACGAGGATTGGGAACATGAAAAGACAGGACAGTAGCAGGATAATGGACTCACCGACAATCTGGATTATCTGCAACATGTTTAAATGATGTATTATAGTATTTTTTTTTCCAGAGGGGAAAAGTTCAACAAATCACATCTAAAAAATATTAGCATTCCTGGGGGGAAAAAAATATGTCTCTCAGTAGAACACTGGACTGACAAAAAATATATATTTTGTGTATTTGATTATTATCTAGGTACACATCAAAATAAGTATTTTTTTAAACATCCTTATCAAGGGATGCAAGGGTTTGATCTGTGTGGAAGCCATCATTTTCATAAATTGAAATACAACCTTTGTGTCCACACAGCATTTAAACATTAGTTACATCCTTTAATTCCTACTAAGCATAACATAAATCTCAGAGTCCTCAGTTTGACCTCAGTATTGTGTATTAGTCTGCTGTTTGTGTTAGCTTGAGTTTGGACCCAAACCAACAAAACACACATCCAACCTCGCGTTGTGGAATAGCAAGGACAAATTCAAATTCATCACCTTAACTACACTATAAAGATAGATTTGCTTGTAAAGTATATTAAAAGTTCATCCACTTGAACTTCATCAATTTCAGTTTCTCTCAAAAGCCAAATCTTTAAAGATAATATTAGTTGTTGTGCCAAAGTGGTTAAGACAACTCGTGTTTCATGAATTAGAGGCTAAAGTATTTGCCCTCCACAGTTCTCCTTTAATTAAATATAATGTAGCAAATCATATCTCCTTTAATTATGTTACTGGTACTTCAGTTCCTCTTCTAAATTAAAGTTAGGTGGGTGTGTGTGTGTCTGTGTGTATGTGTGCATGTGTGTGTGTGTGTATGTGTGTGTGTCTAGTCAAATCATGGTTTTGAGCAGGTCAATACTGACGTGTTTGTTGCAGTATGTGGCAAAGTAAATACAGGAAAGGAAAATGAAAAAGACTAAACGTACAAACTGATATGAAGCGATCTGTCCTTAGAGCAGAGATGAAATGCATGAATATTTCAGCTGCTACTCTGGAAGATTGTGGAGGTTTGTGAGTTTCGGTCACATGGTGAACAGTGCGGACACTGCGAGCTGTACTTCAATATCCATGTCCATTTGTCAAATACAAATATTACATGGATGGCGCTTTCAGAGTGGTTGACCTCTACATCAACTTTCTGATGAAGAAACGAAGCAATAAGCTTTTTCAACCTGACTTGAATGCTTTTACATTAATGCTAATGTTGCCAGGTTAATAAAAATTGTGACCTGACAATCCAAAATCCATTATTTGTCTTGTTACTGTTTTTCTCAATATCAATAATGGAGCACTCAAATGCATCATCTGTTTTATTTATTTCTATGATTGTATTTTTAGCATGCTTTTATTTTTCTCCCATTATTTACTCCATAGCAAACAAGTACTGTTGGTTTGCTTTCAGTCTTTTAAAAACACAAAATGGTCGGAGTTCAACTATATATACTGACAGCTCACAAAAGCATCATTTTCAACACTGGCAAAAGCATTTTTTTTCCATCTGTACTTCATTCCAGTTCTTTGATTCACAAAAGCTTTCATATAAATACTTCATAGAAACCGTGTTCTTTGCCTGTACTTTTCTGAAGTTCAGAAAGGATGAAAAATAAATACAAATAAAGGTTTCAAGTTATAAAATGTCTGGTGAATGCCAGACTACAGCACATCACAGTAGAGTTATCCAAGTTACTAGACATTCAACAAAATCGTAACAATTTTAGAAATATATATAAGATATATAAAAAACTTTTTAAAGCCTCTGAGAACATTTAAACCCTCAGCCAACACATTTCACGTACATTTTGCAACACTCCTACAAGATCCAGGAACAGGAAATGACTTATCTACAGCCTGTCTATCCTGAAGCTTTGGTAACCAAGGTGACCAGGCCACTTCCTTCTCCATGACTGTTGATAGGAGAACAATTGCAGTACACAGCAGGGGCAGTGTAAGTGACAGGGCACCATGAGTGATTGGAGGAGCTGCTCAATGGTTCGTACAGATCCGCGCCGCCACTTTCCCCCTCTGACCAGCAGAGGCAGTGTTGTCAGTGAATACGGTGGAAAGAGGACGAGAGGGTTTTAGAGAAGATCCAGGGATCTGGTATTGGGAACGAGGAGTCTTACGAACAAAAGAAACTCACACTTACGTGGGTGTACACACACACGCACACACACACGCACACACGCACACACACACATTAAATGAAGCCTTGGTTTGAAACGTGGTCTAAAGGTCAGGCTTCTTTCTCTGTTCCCAGTGCAGAAGGGGCCCTCATTCTGGGTTCCACTTTGAAAGAGCATCACTCAGTCTTACCATGAGAGAGAGAGAGAAGCTACTCTCTCTTAGACCTTGGTACTGCCTTAAAAAACCTTAGTTTCTCTCTCCCTCTCTCATCTCTCTCTCTCTCTTTGTTTCTCTGTGTCTCTCTCTCTCATCTCTCTCTCTCAGGTCTCTCTCTCTCTGTTTCTCTGTGTCTCTCTCTCTATCGCTCGCTCTGTCTTGCTCCAGGCTTATAATACCACATCAATGTCTCAGTGGGGAGGTGGCACCACACAAATGTAAACACACAGGTCGCCCTCGTTCTGCCTCCCCACGGGTGACGCCGCCGTTTAGGCTCCCAGGCGCCCCCGCCCCGCCCCCACCTCACCGGCCCCTCTCCTCCTCCTCACAATAGAACTAAAGACAATTTCACACAGGGCAGGATGAAAAAGGTGAGCTGTGTCATCCCACACAGACTTAATGAAAGAGGGAGAGGGCAGGGGGAGAGGGAGAGAGGGAGAGAGGCAGAGAAAGAGAGAGAGGGATGGGAGAGGGAGAGAGGCAGAGAGGAGAGAGAGGGAGAGAGAGAGGGAGAGGGAGAGAGAGAGAGGGAGAGACAGAGAGAGGCAGAGGGAAATCATGAGAGCTGATTTTAAGCGGATTCCTGGATGTCTGGCAGATGTCACTGAAATGGCAAGGCGGCCATAAGTCAGGCGTTAGGAATGGGCGCCTGATGAATGGGGTCCTGAGCGTTCCTGTGAGACAGGACAGTGAAGCCAGCAGGCCGGCCGGGGTGTTGGGCTCCTGGGGGCCTTAATCCAAGAGCCTCAGGAGGAGGAAGGCCAATGGAAATCACATTTTTCACAGATGTGTTTCTATGGTGGTGAGAACCTGCTGTTTAGCCATCTTTTGTGTCCACAGTCTTGGAGCTGCTATAAATTCAAGTGGCCGCCGTCTTTGTGATCCAGTCAAAAGCTCGATGCTATGATTTAGCGTTCTGTGTTACGGCTGTAATTGTAGACAACAAATCTTTTAGTTACTGTTGTACGCTGTAAATTAGAAAATTAATGTCTTGATGTTCTTTGCAGTAACTGGCTGTGCAGTGTGATCGATATTCTGTATGGACTGTGACAAAAACATGCAGCTTGTTGAAAAAAAAATCACAGCCAATGATGAGTTGGCCAATGAAACACTTTATCTTCCGAATACTCTGCACAAAGTGACTTGAGACATGCTTTTAAATGAACAAATGTGAAAACCACTTAGCATACAAATAAACAGAATGTCCGAAATTAGGGAATTAATACAAATAAGATGCATTTTACGAGGAAAACAATTAGTTGCGGGTCCCAACTGTCAATTTAATCTAATAATGTAAGTATCAAATATTAGGTTTGTTGATGCAGAAAGTCCCATGTTGCTTGACGGCAGACGCATTCGTTCTTTTATTTATTTAGATGTTTTCATTCTTCCCAAATGGCCTCTAATGGTCTGGTGCTTGACTTTGATGGCCTGTGTGTGTGTGTGTGTGTGTGAGTGCTAAACAGAGCTGTCTCTGTCTGCCACACTCTCACATACATCCAAACACATACACACACACACACTCTCACACATACATCCAAACACATACACACACACAAACTGCCACACTCCCACACACACACTCTCACATGAATACACACTCACACATGTAGTATCTCTCTCTCTCTCTCTCTCTCTCTCTCTCTCTCTCTCTCTCTCTCTCTCTCTCTCTCTCACACACACACACACACTGTCCCTTGACAGCATTGAAAGCCCACTGTTCACTACAGAAGACAGCTACAAAGGCCAGAAGGAGATCTGTTCTAGCAGAGAAGCCGAGGTGAAGAGAGAGGAGAGATCTAACGGAGCTTAAATCAAAATAACACAGATCAAAGACATGTGACATGTCACAGATATCATACAGGAGAGGGAGAGGGCAGCATAGACAGTGAACAATGCATAGCTGAAGACTGTGCTTTTGTCTCAGGGGTGACTGATAACAATAACAACATTTTTCATCCCTCTGGAAATGATTTGAATTACATTAGAAATGTAAAAAGTTTTTCCTCGTATTTATGTAACATACAACCTCATTTCTAATTTCTTCAGGGGTTTCTATTGAGTGTGTGTGTGTTTTTTGTTTGTTGTAGGACGTTAATCTTCCGAATCTTACCCTCTAGAGTAGCGTGTCTTTACGAATACAAGGTACCAGGATCATGTGACTTGGCAAAAGCGGAAAATACTACCTCACACTCACCGCCGTCCAGCCCCACAAACACCCCCGTCCAGCCCCAAAAACACCCCCTTCCACCCCCACACCCACCCCCGTCCACCCCCGTGCAGCCCCAAAAACACCCTTCTCCTTCCTCACAAACACCCCCTTCAAGCCCCACAAACACCCCCCTCCAGCCCCACACTCACCCCCCTCCAGCCCCACAAACACCCCCTGTCCACCCCTACACCCACATCTGCTCAGGGGAGTGGGCCAGCAGGGACCCTTCAGACCACTGGAACCCCTAGAATTTGGGCTGATACTGGAATTTCTCTCAGTCAGATAAAATAAACCAGGGCAGACTGAGACCCTGGATAAATAAGCAGTGCCCTCTGGTAGAGGGGGGGGGGGAGACCAGCGTCCACATCTCAGCCATGTAAGTGATTGTTCCTTTCCCCCGCTGATTAAAAGGGAGGTTAAAATATACCAAGGCTATTACATTCTACCGGAAAAATACCCCTAATCCTCGGAAAATAATCAGCGAAACATTGTGATTGGCCAACGGCCCTGTGAAGTGAAATTCGGGAGCGCTGCACTTTTGGGTGTGGAAAAACACTGACTGGCACGTGTGGCACACTGGGCTTTGTAAACCTCTCTCGCCCTCCTCACCTCCACAAACACTGCCCTCCACACTGGGCTTTGTAAACCTTGCTCGCCCCCCTCACCTCCACAGAGACTGCCCTCCACAGTTTTTCTTTCCTTGTCCTCCTCTGAAGGTCCGGTCCTTCCTTTCGTTGAAGTGGCACTGGGGTTCGAGAGCTTCGCTGCTGTTCTTCAGATAAGATGATGATCCTGCCTTAACAGAGAACATTAGAGAGCTTGTTCAGTTGTGGAGCAGTGAGCTTGTTAAGCCTGAACTTTGACTGCCCAAACAGTCACAGAGATGTAATGCTGGGGAATAAAATGAGGCTTTAACTCAGGTTGAAACCTGTGATATACATTGTTAAGCCAATACAAGCCTTTCTCCTTGATAATGACTTGGGGATCATTATAGGTACGGATGCATGTTCAACCTGCTGCTAAACACATTTATCCAAAAGCAATTAGATAAAGACAAACATAGTGTGGTCGGTCAAATTATTATAACTGGATGCACAAGATTTAAAATAAATCCAACAAGCCTAAAATAAACATAATTTTCCAGTTGGAAGTTACATGGATTAAAGAAAAAATGGGAAGCCATTTTGGGGGGGGGGGGGGGGGGGGGGGGGGGACCTATACGAGGTAGAAAACTATATTTTTTGTTTGAACTCCATCTGAGTCGGAGCGCCACACGCCCCACTATCCCTCTCTTCATGTGTCCTTTCATCTTCCCTGGAGGAACACGGAGCGAGGGAGAGAATGGAGAGGAAGAAGAGATGGCGGTGGGAGAGAGAGAGAAAAGCACTTAGAGCTTCTCTCATGTCATCACGTTCTGAGGGTGCATCTGAGGTTCTGATGGGCAGTATCTTCTGTCCAAGTTACTCCACACACACACCCTTCCACACACACACACCTCCCTCTCCACACACAGCATCCACACACACACCTCTCTCTTTCCTCTTACTTTCTTCACAGGAGTTCCTCCCTCCCTCTCTCCCCCTCTCTCCCTCCCCCCTCTCTCCCTGTCTGTCTGTCTGCTGTGTCATTGTCTCTGTGTCCCTTTCTGACAGAGCTTCCCAGGCAGCAAATGAACCCAGACACAGCAAGCCTGAGTGCCATCCGACCCACCAACCCAGAGGACAGCATGAGACATCCCCTTCAAGCCCTCATCTCTCTATCTGTCTGTGACATCTCTATTTCTAATCTTCTTATTCCATTTATATATGTATTATTTATTTTTTGATCCACTTCATTATTTCTTTCTCCTCTATCTTCCATTCTTTCTTCCTCTCTCATTACCATCCCGCTCGTATTTCACCAACAACAAAGCTCTGGCCAGTCTCTAGTGAGGCGTCTGCTTCTTTTAGATAGTATCCGTCCGCCGCTCGACGCCGTCCTCGGGGCTCCGCCTGAATCGTATATTCACTGTACGCAGCTTGGAAATAGTATAAACAGGCCGGAATTTGCATGTGTAATCCTTAAACAGCTACTTATCCTTTCAGAATGAGCTAAATTAGCATGAGGTTCTCTACTGAGGCTTGACCTAGCTAATAAAACTCATTCTGGTGTATTCATAAGAAATGATGCTGAGGTATCAGGAGACTGGAGAGGAGGAGGAGGAGAGAAGGAGGGAGAGAAGGGAAAGAAGGAGGGAGAGGAGACTGGAGAGGAGGAGGGGGAGAGAAGAAGGGAGAGAAGGGAGAGAAGGAGGGAGAGGAGGGAGAGAAGGAGGTAAAGGAGGGAGAGAGGAGGGAGAAGAGGAGGGGGAGAGGAGGAGGGGGCGAGGAGAAGGGGGAGAGGAGGAAGAGGAGAGAAGGAGGGGGAGAGAAGGGAGAGGAGGAGGAGGAGAGAAGGAAGGGGAGAGAAGGAGGGAGACAGGAGGGAGAGGAAGAGCGGGAGAAGGAGAGAAGGTAGAGGAGGAGGAGAGGAGGGAGAGAGGAGGGATAGGAGGAGGAGAGAAGGAGGGAGAGAGGAGGGAGAGAAGGAGGGGGAGAGAAGGGAGAGGAGGAGGAGGAGAGGAGAGAAGGAGGGGGAGAGAAGGAGGGAGAATGGAGGGAGAGGAGGAGCGGGAGAGGAAGAGCGGGAGAAGGAGGAGAGAAGGGGGAGAGAAGGGAGAGGAGGAGGAGAGAAGGAGGGGGAAAGAAGGAAGAGGAGGAGAAGAGAGGGGAGAGGAGGAGATGAGGAGAAGAGGTGGAGGAAATCTAGGTGAGGTTGGGGCTAAAGGGGTAACATGAGGGTATATACAGCTCTTTCATCCGTAACCGTATCTCGTTAGCGGTAAATGCTAGCGGTTTGCTGGTGCTAATTAAGAACACACTCATCTGCTTATTGGTGCAGATTTGACATTTAATTACTTTTGAAAATGTGTACTTTCCAATGTCCAATAACAACTTGATGGGGCAAAGGAAATCTTCGCTTGAGTGTTTTCCCAAGCCATTACAGCAAGCTGTCTTTCCGAACGTACTGTTGCAGAAAAGACATTAGACACATTTTCGATTCCAGCCAAAGTGTTAGAAACAATGTACAGTGTGCAGCATGCTGTAGCGAAGGACCTGGGTATTAAGAGGAAGAGTTTCCTGGAGAGATTCTCGAACCTTGTCTCTGGGTTTCCACGAGTCAGCGTGTGTGTGTGTTGCTGTTGGCTTCGAAAAAAAGAAGCTTTGAGGCCATTTTGGTAAATGTCAAAACACACACACACACCTCCTAGCCTGTGTCTCTGCAGCACCACTGCAGGGGAAAATGAAAGTGTCCAGGGGTCTCATTTATAAAGCTTGCGT